>CM060846.1:326350511-326950511 GCA_030762175.1 Metallyticus violacea
TATTCTACTAAATCTACGTTGAGGCTATTTGAGCTATGGGCCGACTGAGTTCGGCTGTTTACTGGGGAAGTACAGCCGTCGCAACCGGTAAGAGTCGTGCGTAAATTTATTATTTACATTTCAGTATTTATATTTTTATTGAACATATAAAATTGTACTACATTTAACACTAATGACAATAATAACTTCTTTGTTATCAGAAATATTTAAGATAAAGCTCCTCAGTGCCGCCATGTGCGTAGGAAATTCCTGTATTGCATCTATATTTTCTTCCATTAGGATATGGTGATTCAGAACAAGTTTTTTTTTTTTTTTTTTTTTTTTTTTTTTTTTTTCCCCGCTGAGAGATCCTGTCAATCGCAAATTTTTAACAAGTTGGCGAACAGTTTCTGTAGCCTGGATCACGGTTGCTAAAATATCTTCTTACGAATTGCCTTACCACTTTGGCGAAAATCTATTATCACATCTGTGTCTTACATAAAACCCGATCTTCAAGGCTGTATTTATGTAGTGGCATAACTAGCAAGAACAATTAACTCATAATTTACACTTAATGAAAGCACAATCATTCGTTGGCAAAGCCTACTTCAAACTATCTACAAGTTGCTACCAGAGCATGCATTATACGACCTCGATGATTGCTCTTTCCCAATATGCAACCGCGTTCAGCCGGCCCGTTAATGTAATTTTTCCCTTTTCAACCATACTTGATAAATACGAGGATGTATAAAATATAAAAAGGAATTTTTGTATAATTTACAGAAACCTAATTAAATAAAAAGTAATTACTTTTTTCTACACATATCCTGTATTCAAACACATTTTTTTCCAGCGGACAGGAAGTTTCTTAATCTCATTCCAAGAAAGAGTGGGGTGCGTTTACATCCAGTTAAGCACCAGTGCTTCCACGCCTTCATAGCTTTCAAACCACCGAAATCCCAATTATGCTTTTAACGGTTAAAACATAATAATCATAAGGCTATGCATCTAAACCATAGTGAATTTGTTCCAATGGTGTCTAGTAAATTACCTATATTGTTTCCGTTGTCAAAGCAGCTGTATATGGACGGGTGTTGTCTTGGAGAAAAAATCTTGAATTGGTTATTGACGTCAGTTTTGCCTTAACCAGGACCTGGCAGTTATAAGCTCCATTGACTGCTCGACGTTTATTATGAAAATCATTGCACAAAACCCAGAAAACCGTATAAGAAAAATCTCTCAGCTAATAAATGAATTTTGCTTTAACAGCAGCTGATTCTCCTCTATGCATGCTTGCTTCGACTTAGAGGTATCGAGATGTACTCCGTTTCATCGCGGGTTACCATTGTCCGAGGTCGACGTTGGTGATTTTCATTTTCCACAATTTCTCTCCTTTCTATGAAATGTTCGTGCCATTTGTACACTTGTGTCTTAGATAGCATTTTATCCTCAAACTTAGTCCTTTCGGCCGATTTTACGCTCTCTCGTTCCAAAAACTTAAAGATTACGCGTGGGGCAATCCTTGAGTGTACCTCTTGCTGGGACATGATGCTGGTGACAAAGGAAACAGTTATGTGAGGCGATTTCCCGTTCTTCTAAACCTGCCACTAACGCCTCAAAGGCCTGTCTCATTCCTTACCACTTAACAAGCGGCGAAATCAAAACTACGATTTATATTTGACTCATTCTCGTACTTAATAGTTTGGAGACAACAAAATTTAAGGCATTTGTTTATAACAAACTATATTCGGTTAGTAATACTGGTAATAAATATTAAATATTTATCGATGGTCAAGGAAAATTTTAACCTAACTCTATTGGCAGTATGCTGTTGATTATTACAAAGAAGCCATTTCTTGCCAGTAGATCGAATTATATTCTCGCCGCTGAAGCAGACTTAATTACGGAACGCAACACCCCGATAATGGAAGCAGGAAGCTGAACATGGGTGGTATCGAGAACAGTATGTTACTTAGTGTAAGTGCTTAAAACTCAATTACTCGCAAATGTTTAATAGGAAGCAGAATTTCTAATATTATTCGCACATCCCTTAAACGGTGCGCTTACGTTTTTTATTTCACAATTTCACTTACATGCGAAGGGATTACACACACTTACTGCAAATTTGGGTTTGTCCAAATCATGCATGTTGCCGTCCACATTTTCTATGATGAGAAGCTAAGTCATGCTTTGTCTTTCTTACTAACATATAATTATCTTACCACACACTCGCTTTTCTATGGTGTTTTTGCATGACATTTTTAAAACTATTACAGAAATACATCAACGTTACAAAGTAATTACATCTTCTAAAACTATCCTGAAACAAAATGCACATGAACTCAAAGCGAAGAAATGACTGGCGATAGTGTATCGCTAACGACGAGTAAGTTGCCGATCTGAGCGGAAATTTCGCACACTAAGTTTCTCTGAGCAAAAAATATAATAGCAACAAGTATCATAAAATGTTCTATCAATTATTTTTGCCCTGCATGTTAGAAATCGTTCATTTTACCTAAATATGTGTTATCGTGATACACTTAATTTTTCCAAAATTATAATATTAATGATCGCCATTAGGTGAAGAGGTAAGTTATACAGGCAAAGAGTTAAATATATTTAAAGCGTTCAAATGTTTATAGAAAATGGCATAATTAATTTTTACATGAACTGAAAATAAAATACGTTCATAAGTTACTTACTACATTACTTTATGTAAAGAAAGGAAAATAAGTTACGTTAATGCTTTATGACAGCGGTTTGTTAACATATTTTCTTGAACAAACAATGAATAACGACGAAACAAAAGATGACACAAATTTGCAATGTATTAAGTTAAATTATAGAATCAAATGGAAGGCGATAGAGGGAACTTTCAAATGGTTGAACCAAAACGTGGACAGGCAGAACATTATAAACCGTCACAATTTGCGTAGTAACAGCACGCATCTTTCGGAAGTGCATTGTGTAGGCTTTTCAGAACTATCAAAGAAGGCCTTTGGTAACAACTTGTGTGAATTCGCTCTTCCTTATCTTAAAAAAAGTCGTGGAACCAAACTCAATAATATAACATTTCCCATTAAACCTGATATATCACCGCATGTAAGTGGAATACAGCATCATCATCAGCAATTAAAATTGAGTTGATTTTTGTTGATTTGCTTTATTTACTGACACTTTAACATCTCATATCATAAGCTACCCATTCCATTCAGGGCGTGAAACAGCCAATACATTTTGTTTAATAGCCTCTCCTTTCAGATTTGAGGTTCTTTTACGTGCCGTAAATCTATGACATGGGACCCATCGCTTTACTTCACTTCCGAAGGAAGCCATACTTAGGATTTTACGCCCGAAAAAATCCATTGACCCTAGCTGGGATTGAACCCGCAACCTTGGGTCTACGAAGCAAGTATTGTTACCACTAAACCACCAAGACCGACAAAATTAAGGAATGATGTATCATCATATATTTATAGTTGTTATTAATGTTTGCTTTTAAATATTTTTGAATGTAATATGATAATTATTGTATAAGAATACATTACAATAAAAATGAAAATTTTGAAAAAGGTTTCTAATTGTTTATTTAAATTTTGCAAATCAGCGATGATAAACTTTCAAAAAATTATTGTAGAATTTCAAATTTTGAGTTAATCATAGGGCTCTGCGGGAGAGAGTGAGGTCCGAGATCTAGGAAAGTATGATTAATGCTGCTTTATGCTATTTATTCCTTAACAATATAAACACAATTTTTATTTCTAAGAAATTTCTTTGTACGCTATATAGCGCTTGTTTTTATATTCTGCTTAGTGTATTTAAAGAAAATGCAGAATATTTATTTTTATTCCTGTACTTATTACCTCACTTTCAGGTCTTTATTTAAACTGCATTTACTATAGTTGATTAGTTCACAAAAGCTTAAAGAAAACTTGATCGCCCAGATTTGCAAAACATTTCCGAAGTTCGCATTATGAAATCAAAAACGACACGTTAGCTCATTTAGAGTGTCATAAATGGTGGATTTAATTATCTAGCACATTCTAGAAAGTTAAATGAAGGATAACATTTTTTGTGGTATCTTTCTTCTGATTTTCTTTTCACAGCAGATTATCACCTAATCTACTTCAACCTTTATAATATAGCCAGAAGTTATAGCAGATACCCTTAAAATATAATAGATGGCGTGAAAGATCTCTTCTGACCTTCTGGTAGAGTTGCTTTAACAATAATTAGAAAAAAAAAAACTTCAAAATAGAAACAGCATTATTGAGTTTTTGTGCATTTGACTATACTGGACTATAAAGACATGTTCGTCTAAATTTCAAATAAATGAGATTTAGTACATTTACAATTCTGAAACCTGCAATTGTTTTTCAAACGAAACTTAGGTGCAAAGGCGAAAGAATGCACATAAGTAAATTTTTGATTTTGTTTCCTTTTCAACTGTGGGAAACAATCGCGAAATGATTGCGGAAGACCTTAAAGTGCATAAAGTTTCATAATGGATATGAAATCCTGAAGAAAAGCCCATAAAGATAGGCCATAACAAATTGATGGCAACAGACTTCAAGTCATAGTTGACAAGGAACCTCATCAAACGTACAAAAAATGTGACTGGGAAACTCCGGTTGTGAGAACCTCTTGTTCAGCTTCACTTTTACATGTTTGGATAAATTATTTAAAACACTCATGTGTTCAACTAAGAAGAATTTTAAATAGTGTTTAACGCCCGATTTTAACCACTGAGGCATCACAGGCGACGGATAGTGATGATACATTTGAGGAGATAATAAATTGGGAAAGGGTTTTTTTAAAGGAAGGAAGCGCCTCAGGCCTAAGTTTTAAAGTATTTCCCCGGCATTTACCACATATGAGGACTGAGGGATATCTGGGTAAAACTTCAGGGAGGAAGGTCTTGTTCATAAGTCCGCGTCTGAACGACCTCAGAGATCCGTAGCTTTGGATTTACATAAGTATTTGTTCTTTCATGTGTTACAACAATGAATTTATGCTTGCTTGTTGCGCCACTTGTGCTGTCACGATGACGTCAGATGATTAAATCAAGATCACATAAGAGAGCGTCGTAGAAACGTTTCCAGAAGAGTCTCTGCCATAGGAAAGTTCTACTCTCCGTACTCTCCAACATGCTGAGCTATGATAAAGCAAAAATAGCAGGGCTATATAGTGGAGAGAGAGGCTGCCACGGGTGGCCGAGGTCGTTAAGGCGCGGACTCGTGAGCGGGAGGTCTGGGATTCGAATCCCACTAGAGTTCTGGGGTTCGAATCCCACCAGGACCGTCCTCCCTGACTAGGTTTTATTTCCAGGTTTTCCTCAGTCATCATAACTGGCAAATGCCGGGAGGTACCCTAAACTTAGGCCTGGAATGCTTCCTTCCTTATAAAATATCCTTTCCCAATATATCGTTTCATCTCGTTTATTATCAGTGTCCACTGCCTGTGGTGCCTCAGTAGTAAAAACGGGCGTTAAACACCACTCAATATATATATATGATTAATTATTTTCTATATATATGTGATTACTTATTTTCTATATATATATATATATATCGTAGAAAATAATAATCCTGTTGTGTTAGTTGCAGCCCTCTTTAGTGAAACACAAAGGGCAGTTGTTGCTTTCAGGATAACATTTCTTCACTGAAAGGAATGTGGACACATTATTGGGAAGTTTTATTAAATTACGCGTTCTCCCCTCATTTCCAGTATTAAATATACTATTTTTTATTTTTAAGACATTTAAAAAGATCTTCAAAAATTCAGAGTAAGAATATTTTAATCTAAATATTTTAATATATGTATATGTTCACTATAGGAAAATCTCTTGCAACATACAGGAGAATAAGGTTAGAAATTAATTTTGGAAGCAATATATGTAAACACTAATTTTCATGAAGCTAATGTTGCTATTTCTTAAAAATTTTCTAAGAGCATTTAGCACGCAAAAGCAATTTTATTATTTCTCTTAATACTCATGTTTTTCGTGTTGCTGTGCTATTTTCAGTATTAACAGCCTTTTTAACTGTTATTTAGAGCATAATCAAGGTCATAAGATTCATATCAAAAATCTCCTAATTTCCATATTATTTGGTTACAATCAACTGGTGAACGACACTGCAGCAAGGGACTGAGTAGACTATAAGCCATCGTTCAAGGACAGCGAGTTACAGGCGGGGTTTTCCGAACTGCTACGTTGGCCTTGAGTCTCACGCCACTTAGCCAGGTGTCATTTGAACAGTAAAATACACAACGCGCGTATAATACTAAGTGTGCTGAGTACAGTAAATGGCAAATACTAGCTTAGTTATTATTCTATTATATTTCGAGTGCTTATATATGATTCGTATATCAGTACCGAGTTCGCTCGCGCATTTAGGCATTATTTGAATATAAATTCACAAGTGAACGAGTTCTATGTCGTAATGTTATCCATAAATTAGTAGTATCCATACACTTTAGACAAACTAAGGATAATATCCATAAACAGATGAATTTAATTTCTCAAAGAGAATTAAGAAGGGTAATGGGTATTTTCATAAACAGGCAGTTCCAACATCTCCTTGCGTGACATGGGGTGAGCACTTAACATTATAAGTTAAGTATTTCTACCACCGACTTGCCGTGAATGAAAGCTTATCTGCGATGCAGTTCCTGACACCGCATCTGTCGTCAGATAATTGGGTGAGAAAATCCAGTGTTAATGCCTTACCATTGAGTAATCTTTTAATTATTTTAACGTTTTTCTTATCACAAACTTTGTCTATGTAGTAAAAATAAATGGTTTTTATGACTTTCTATTTTGGGTGAAACTTGAGCCTTTATTTTCACATAATCTGAGTACAAAGTCTGAAAAGACATCTGTTTTTGTACAATAAGCAGATGTTAAGAAAGAATTTATAAAAAAACGCATTTTCCCGCATTACAATTACTTATTTTAAATCTAAAACGTTCAGGTACAATAACTGCATGCTACAGTAACTCCATTCGCTGCCATGTTATTAAATTGGTTAAAGTAAAAATTATATTGCAGTAAAATTTTGAGTGAAAACGCCGCGAATGGGCAGAAACACAGCTAGCTGGTTACGAGTTAGAGCGAAGTTCAATTTTGAAAACGAATTAGTGAAGTCAGGAGAGCACATTTTAACTTCAATATATTCGAAAGGTATGATTGGTGCTGTGTATTACAAAATTATGAAATATGAAATAGCTAAAAGATTATTATATCTGTTATCGTAAAGATTGTAGGAAGTGGAATGTAAATGTAGCAAGCAGAAAATGTGACACTTTGACCCTACCGCTGGTTCTTCTAGTCCCGTTTGCCACGGAGTTTAATCGCCATAAACTTTGCTTTAAAGCTAAGTAATTACTTCTCCTTGAGGAAGAGCGTATTCATCAGATGGTTCATCCAAACGTAACGTTGAGGAAGCATGAAGGGAAAATGGCCCCCGCGAGCGAAATTGGGTCTTGTAGATACACGAACAGGGTTTCTTGCTTTGCAATTATTGAAGCTGCAGGTTTGGCTTGCGGACAGAACTCCAGGTATAATCTTTCAGCTATAGTAAAGGGACAACCCCTCCCTCCATGGACTTCTTGTTTGGAACAGTTCATTTCGCTACTGAATTAGACTCCGGATCCTTTTGGCTTATTTCTCTGCCTCTGCAGAGGAAGATGGCCAACATAGCGAGAGGCTCAGAATAGTTGTGGCAGGATATGGGCGGCGAAATTGGCATTCGAGTTGGGTTCTTCTTAGAAACACGTACAAGAGCGTCCTTCGAGGACAGAATGGTGGATCCTTTTCTCTTTAGTATTCTGGGAAGGGGGGGGGGTGATTCTTTTTAATAATAAGTCATTGTACAAGGTATTTAAAATTTGCGTATATTTGCATTTAAGGTTTCACAGACTAAAGTAAGTTGCAAAATTCAACTCTTGAGTTCCTGTGTTGCTATTGCAGATCAGTGCGGTAAGATGATTCATTAATCTGCATGGATGTACAACGCACACTACAAACGTGAGATGAGAGCTAACTGCATACAAAGGCATTGAGAGCCAGCCTTAGCGGTTGTTTACTGCCGTTACTCAAGCAGCGTACTGCAGTGGCGGCTCTTCAGAATGTGATGTTACACTTTACAAACCAACCTTTTTGTATTTTACTGAAAATATTATTGTACTTTAATTTACTATATTAGGAGCATACGCTTTAAGGAGTGGCTCTACTAAGTTTTTAGAAAGAAAAGAAAAAAACAAACAAACAAAGAACCGAAATTTTTGCACCATAAATGAACCTATTATGTACATCACACAATGATATATTTTTCGGGTGTACGACACTGAGAAGTCACTTAAGTACTCTATGCATGTCTCTTTAATATATCACGCCCCCCGTTCTAGGATAGAATATCCTAAATCTCACAGGTTTTAACCTTTCTCAGTTTGAATTTTGCCGAGAATCTATCACTTGTGCTGTCATATCACATGTATTATTGTATGGTTTATAGATAAGGATTTCAATTTTTTTACACAAAATTTAGAATGAAAAACAGTTTCCTTAGTTAGAATTAAGATTTTACATGCAATTCAATAGTGTCTGGTTTGAAAGCATAACAGGAACTATGGTAGTTTGTTTACGCTAGCGTTATTATTATTATTATGCCTTGGTGTGAGTTGTATTCACTTGCAGACGTATTACTTTATTGATCTTGATAACTACTTATTTTGTGAAATAGTAAAGCTAGAATAAATATCCAACATCTAGCCGGTGGTTTAAAGCTATAAGTCGAAAATGATGAACAATTGAAAAGGTGCGTAAAAGTTAAGGCACAGCCTCTGACGAAAAATTGCATTCTCTCATTTTGCAGTGTATAAAGCAAGCCTTTGTGTCTAAGCCAAAAGTGGACATGATAGTAACAAATACTGTGGATGAGTTTAATGCGTGTGCACTTGCTTGCAAAGATAAAGGTGGAAATTCATAGAAGAAATAAGTTTGAAGGTGCATATAAAATAAGTGATGAGCACGATGGGAAAACAGAAAGGAAAAATATTGCGAAGAATAAGAAAGAGCAAAATTTACATGAAAGTAGAATCGGCTATCTAAAACAGTTGCAAAAGACAGGGTAAGGGGCCAAGAAAGGGATGATAGTGCTGGGAAGTTTTGATAACATCTTGAATGTTGTTTTCATATAAAACTAGCTATTACTCAAATCTATTTTTCAACATTAAAATTAATTATTCTCCTTGCGTATAATTTTTTATCTGTCTTCAAAATGCGTATACATATACTATAGTGTAGTTCCTTCATGTTATAAAAGTGTTTTAAAAGGACAGATTTTAAAATTAAGTTTAACTACGTTTTACAACATATTTTAATTTGGAAATGAATTCACATTAATTAAACCCTTTTCATTACATGGAGTAAAATAGAGCTAAGCGCGATACGAGTGTAAAAGTTGATATTCTGTGCTAAAAAGACCTTACTCAGATGCATAGGTATCAGAAAAACAGAAGTGGATATATAGATGTTCCCTGTGACAGGGATTGTGGTACCAGTGAGAAAGAAATGAACATGTATGAAAGAAAGTACAAAGTACAGGAAATTCCTCAGATAATCTTAGAATCAAGCAAATCGAACACATTTACTGTGAGTGAAGTGGACACTTCATAGGTATTAAATTTTTAGCATTGGTGGCATCAGTTTTACAAAATGTGAATACCAGAAATATACCAAGAAATCACAAAATTAAATTTCTAATCAATGTTGTTTCTCTTACAATTCAAAGTTTCCAAATTACATAATAGCACGAATCTTGAAGCGCACATCCCATATTAGTTTACCTGACTGATAGATTATCAATATAACATGTATAATTTTCAAGTGTTTATATATGACGTGAATTAGCTGTTTTAAAGCACTAAAAAATAGTAAATGTAAACATAATTTCTAGTTTAATGACTTATTCAAAAACGTAATATATATGCTAAAAGGACCTCAGACAATATATTTTGAATTTTTTTCACGCCAAAACGAATATTTCTATGGTTTTTCTGCAGGTGCATAACGCTTATATTTTTTTTGAAAGGAAAATTGCTTATTTTTTTTAATTAATACCGACGGCTTTGCAGCAAAGTATTTTTTCTCAAAATTGGATAAAGATGGATGTTGCCCTTCTAGCAAGAACAAATTCATTTGTATAAATACTGTTTTATTTCTAATTAATATTTACTTTTATTTTTAATTTAATGATTGCATTTTTTTATTTTAGTATAATATATTTATTGCAACAATTGTCAACTCGTTGCACCACGGTGCTGCCCTAGTCACCTCAAAGTTATATGCAAACAAAAGGTAAGAGCCAAACTGTGGTGGAGTTAGCACTATGCTTCCACAATACAAACATATAATACATAATTAAGTTATTACGTGTTCAATGATTTGAAAGAGTTTTACTTTAAACCAAATACATTATGTTTAAAATAATGGAAATTACAGTATATTCTGCACTATAATCAACAAAACAAATTATGCTATAATGATTCATAACATTTACGGATATTATACTACCTCCAAGTTATTAAAATTAAATATAAGGCCACTTTAGCCCTGGCCAATTAAAACTATTCATCAAATATAGCAATTATTTATTTAATATTTTTACTTGTGACGACGATTACTCTGCTTTTCCCTAAATGAGTTTTTCAATGCCTGATACAATGTTGTGTTCATTACTAAGACGCAGGACTTATTTTAGATTTTCATCGATTAACATGCATCTTTGACGTGGTTTAGCTATCTTCATTAGCGAAAATTGAGCTTCATGTAAATAATTAGAACCAATCATACACATTCAATTTGCAAAATGTCTGTTTAGTTTGGGAAACCTTTCTCTCTGAAATTCTAAATAAAAATTACAAAGACTACCTTTTTATGATCTACCATTCTGCAAATCAATTACTTCCAATTGTAATTCGTTTTGGATATTGTGGCATTTCACCGAAAATGGTTTGCAAAAAGTTGAAATTCTCCGTCCAATCTATTCAGATTTTGAAATTGTTAATAAAAATCGTTCTTCAGCTGTCACGTTGCTTTGCACGCTTAGTGAAATCCTCCGATACAAAGGACAGAAGTGAAATTTTCAAAATGGAATGTGTTGGCGGCCAGCAATTGCCTTTCCGAAGCTATATTTTTTCCTTAAGCGCTCTTATGTATAACATTTGCACTAAACTATGTCCTATATAGTGCAGTTTTTTATTTAGAACTTGAGATGATTATCAAAAATGCGAGGACTGTTCAATAAAGAGCTATTATAGTTTTTTGACAACACATGTTTACTCATCCCCTTAATTTTGATTACCTTTCTCAAAATATTCCCCCTTGGATGCAATGCAATTGCCCCAGCGTTTCATACTAGACATACTAGAAACCATTTTTTGACAGGTCCTTCAAATCGCCTCTGCATTCTTCAACACAGCTTCTGATGTTATGCCTCCCACAAAGTATTTTCTTCAGTTTGGAGAAAAGTAAAAGGTCACACAGAGCTAAATCTGATATACAGGGAAGTTGAATGACACATTTCACGTTGATTTTTGTGAGATATTGAGCAACAAATTTGCGATATACAGCCACGCATTATCATAGTGACGAATCTGCTTGTTTCGGGTAAATATGACCTTTTGGGTGCGATATGGTCTTGCAGAGCTTTCCCAACATCTCGATAGTACTTCCATGTTACATGTGTGTGTACAGGTACGAGAGTATCGAAAAATGAGATGACCATTACTTTCCCAGCAACCACTTTTGCTTTTTTATGTCGTGACTGCGATTTCCACACAGAGCTTTGCTGTTTTCTCTCAAAATCGAAATAATGTAGCGAAGTTTCATTAGCAGTGATTACCCTTGAAAGAATCTCGACGTCTTGCAGTAACATCACTTTCAAGAGCATGCAAACCTGGCTCATGTGCAACCTTTCAGTTACCAACGGTTGAATGGGCCCAATGAAATTTTTTTCAGAATTTCTGAAAATGTTTTTAATATTATTTTACGATCCTCTCACACAATGACAGCAGCAATGTTAGTGTTTTCTTCCATTAGAGCACAAACTGGAGCGGCCTTTCTTTTGAAATCGACTGCCTCCCCCCTTTAAACATTTTGAACTTTCGAGCTGTGCTAAAGACAAGAAAAAACTCTCCATAGGCTTCATCTGAAGATTTGTTGGGACGGAAGCAGAATTTCAGATCAGCATGTTGTTGTCGCGTGTCACCTCCATTTTGCTGTAGGCAGAAATGAACATGTCTCAACTTGGACACCTCTCATAGGCGGAAAGCGCAAGAGGCAATAGTGAAACTAGTATACCAAGTGTAAATTGCGCATTATGCTAACGAAATGTAAAGTTAAATTTTAGAACAAGAAATGATGCCGTAAAAAAGTGTTGATCATTCTTTATTAAATAGACGTCGTACAAATAAGATAAATCGTACACTCATTTATTATCCTGCAGCTCCGGAATCAGCTTTCCTTGCATAAACATAAATAAATGCATTTTTTGTCTCAATGTGAAGCACTGAAATATTTGGCCAAAAAGTAAATATGTTATATCTGCATATTCAGTCATTTCATTGAGTTATATATTAAGCTATTTCATCTTATTTTGGAAAAATCACACAAACCCCATTATTATCACACATAGATGAAGCGTTGTCAGTTATAAGGGCATTATTTTTGCCAGGCAAGCGAGCATTTCCTACTGCTTCTTCAATGGCAAGAAATACGTTTTCACTCCAGTTGTGTTTATGAGGCAAAATATTTAGTAGTTCTGCTGTCATTTCAAGAGCATTATTGACGTCCCTGGGGTACACTGCAACTTGTGCTATGTCACATATATCAGTGATCTCACCTACTGGTAGCGCAAAAGCAATTAATTTGGCGCACATATTAATTAATTGAGTTTCAGAATCAACAACAAGTTCTTGTACACAGGCATTAAGCCAGAAACAAATAGGTCTGTATGCTTCGATATCTTCCCGATTGAACTTTTCTGCTGCTCGATTACACTTTGTTTCACAAACTTACCATCTGCCCAAGGTCACAGGTCACAGTTTTGGGGCGTTATCTTGAGCTCATTCGCAGGGCGCGGTCTGCAGATTGACCTACAGGAATTTTGTACTGATATACGACTACGAGTAACAACTACAACAACAACAACAATAATAATAACAATAACAACAGCAATATCGTAATTTAACTTATTTTTTTCGCTCATTAGATCCCGTGTTTCACATTATTATTATTATTATTATTATTATTATTATTATTATTATTATTATTATTATTATTACTATTATTATTATTATTATTATTGCTGTTGTAATGTTACAAGAAATTTGCAGTAATTGTATTTCAATTTACTGGAATATGAAACAAATAAGTAATTCTTGTATAAGAGCACTTACTTTTATAAGTGTTTTTAAGGCTTTATGCAATTTATTTTCTAATATTTTTTTATACTTATCGAATTCTTGTGTATGGCAGTGTGATTGAAATTTTTTTTTTACCACCATTAAGAAGTGTGTGGTATTTTAGGTATTTTGTCACATTATTAAATTCTGTAAAAAGCAATGTTCCTTTCCATTGAATGCTGCAGTCTAGGATATTCCACGTTTTAAAGAATCGGACAGCCCGCCATTCTGCTCAAGTCAATTTGTATTGCGCAATATACTGAACGAGGCAATCTGGTTCCCTACATGCCTACACAGCACTGGACGTTGCACCGAGCCTTGAACAAAGAAAAGCCTGAGTTTACGGTGTCTGATCTAAAGTGTGTCATTAAATATATGGAGTGATATGTTACTTAATCCCACAATGTGCCGTTGAGTTAAGTATATTAATGAAAAAGTAAAAAGAGAATCAGCATTTATTTTCAATTAGAATCAGTAAACTTTTTATTTATTCATTAATGTTGGAGTGTGTATATACACCTTGGCAGTTAAACCACGAGGGTTTTCGAGCATTCCTATTTCAAATGCACGGCACCGGCTTCCAGCAAGCGGTCAGATCCTTTGTGACCTCTGTTTTATATTTGTTGCATCTTACTATTCAGGCGGACTGCAGTTCGAGTACGCTTGTTAAAAAGTGTTCAATGAACTAGTGCGTTGCGTTTGCTTTATGTGCTTTAATACTTTAACAATGACAGAAAACATGTACACAGGAGTCCATAAACATTAGCATGCAACAGATTACCAGGGAATTTTAACAAACTTCCCGGGTGTGCCTATTTCAATAGAAAAACCCGCAAACTCATTGTAAATAAATTTGGAAAAGGAAATTAATTTTCATAAGAACACAATGTCTGCTGAGAAAGTAGATGAAGATGGATACACCGAGGGCGCCAAAAATGTATACACACTTTCAAAGTAGATATCTATTTAACATATTTCAAATTTGGACCGAAAAACAACAGTAGTGTGTAGTGTGATGTTCTGTAAACAGATGTTGTTGATTTGTTTTATTTATGGACGCTCTTTAACATCTCCGATCATCAGCGTCCCATTCAATTCAGGGCGTGAAACGGCCGAAAAATTTTGCTCAGAGGCCTCTCTTTCAGGCTTGAGGTTCTTTTTCGTGCCGTAAATGTACGATACGGGACCCACGGCTTTATTTCCCTTCCGAAGGAAGCCATACTTAGGATTTTTACGCCCGAAAAAAACCATCGATCCTGGCCGGGTTTGAACCCGCGATCTTAGGCAAGTATGGTAACCACTACACCACCAGGACCGACTGTAAACAGATGTGACTAACATACATTATGACTGTTGCTACGTGACAGGTAAATCAACAATGAACAAACGAAGCCAAGATTATCGTATGATGTTCTGTAAACAGATGTGACTCACATTAAGTTATGCTAACGTTGCTACAACAAAATGGAGTCAAGATTATCATTTCAACAGGGAAAGTAATTTTGAAGTGGTATTGGAAAATCGAGAATGTTGTTGAAGTTCAAAGGCAATGGAGACGTGTGTACAGAACAGAACCGAGTAACAATTGCACACGTTGGAGACAAATTTGAGACTTATGGTACCTTATATCGCATAGAAAACCAGCTACACTGGTAGACTTGGGGAAGAAATTGAAACAGCATGTGCTGCAAACGCCGAGGACACTTTCGCAAACGTTGCTCATTCAGCAGTTCAACATACTGAGAAGTGTATCGATATCGATGGTGGGCATTTTGGACAACTGTTGTAACTGTAAAAGTCTAAGATGAATACTGCTCATCATTTTTTGTTTGTGCGAATTCAGTTTTGTTATGTTAACACAGGTTTTCATTTTTGGCACCCTCTGTAGATTAGCATACAATCCTTAGAAAACACTTCTAAGGATTTCACAGGAAACAGACATTTTGATTTTACCGAGTTACCAAACTCTTAAAATTCATACAAGATCATGTCCAGGCAATACTACTAAGCAATAATACATTTCTGTAACTGATCTTTTGAGAATGTTAATGGTGTGCTTGTGATTTGCATTTAACGTTCTTCTATGACGAGGCATCTTCCCATTTACATTTACTGTCTTAATCATATTGCCGTATTATAGCACGGAAAAACGGAATTCGTTTTGCTCACGAAACTCTCTGGTATGACGAGAAATGCACAGTAAATATATACAGAGTAACAGAGCCTACCTTAGTTGAGAAAATGATAACTGCAGAAAGATAAAAAGAACAATGTGTTCCCATTACTTTTGAACAATTGACTAACAATGATTATTGGTCTGGTATTTCCTGGTAACCATGTCTCTGCGCGTACAACTGCAGAGCCATTTAGTTTAATTCAGAAAAATGTTGAACACAAGGCAGTTTATAAGAGATTATGACCCGTACGGTATCTTGATTTCTTTCTTTATGAGGCAGTTTGAAGATGTAGCACATAAAGCCGACCCAAGAAAGAAATTATAATTTCGGGAGATGATCAGATGCATGTGAATGAAAATTTCCCTAAAATGTGGAATCAGGAGGACAAAATTTCAGTTAAAATTTATTTTAACTGTAAAAAAATCGTGAGAATATTGATCATACTAGCCAGCAGTTATAGTTGCAAGGGTATCGAAGTTCGGGACAAATCATAACTTCGTCCCATCCCACTGAGTTCCCAGCGTCTGGTATTATCACTTTCGTCTAAACAGTATCACACTACCACGAGATACCTGGAAGTTCTCCATTGTTGTTATTGTTATTTTCATAAATGAAAAATTGAGCACAAACTATGGTTATTCTACTTCTCAAGCTATTAAGAACATCTATGGGTGCCTTAATGAACAAAGAATAATTTGGATTAAAAATGTACCCTCACTTCCACATCCAATCTCTGTTAGTACTGAAAGAAATTCCAGAGATGTGGCAACGTTGTTTTCCTGAGCCAATGCCTCAAGCGCATTATATCAACGTAACATAAATGACTGTAATGTTAATTTCAGGAAACGGGCCATCAAGACTTGTCCCGCATTATATAGGTTACACTTCCAAGTGGTAAGAGCTTTAGTAGACCCCTGAGCGCCGCAACGGCCGACTGGCCAAGCCAAAACTAATATATATATATATATATATATATATATATATATAAATGAAAAATAATATAACACTATTAACAATGTAACTAAATTAACAATAATTAGAAAAGCAGAAAAGGATAAAACACTAAGAAAAATCACAGATTTGCAATCGCAATATTTCAAAATACCTAGAGTTCTTCTATGGTCACACATGCACACATACACTCAATAGTGAAATACAATAGTATTTAACGCCTGTTTTTACTACTTAGGAATTACATGCAGTGGACACTGATGATACAGGAGATAAAATGATAAATTTGAAAGGATTTAGGAAGGAAACGTTCCAAGCCTAAGTTTAGGGTACATTTCCGGCATTTGCCTTTTATGAGAACTGAGGAAAACCTGGAAAAACCTCAATCAGGGAGAACGGGTCTGGCGGGATTCAAACCCCAGACCTCCCGCTCACGAGTCCGCTCCTTAACGACCTCGGCCACCCTTGGCGGTGTATATATGTGTGTGTAATATCTTTTATATCGATAAACATATTTGACATTTCAAGGAAGTAATGATTTACAAGTGCAGTATCGTGCGAAAGCTGTCACCACAGAAAAACAGATGTTTTAATAAATATTTACTCCAAATTTAGTTTTAAAAATTTTCACCAATTCTGTAATGCCAGCTTATATATATATAATCTTAATGTGGATTGAAATTAGTATCGGACAATGATGGTTTGAAAGGGTTTTTCTTCTGGACATTTATATGCGTATAATAAATACATTACGATCATTGTCATTCAAAGGCCATAAAAGTTGGTTGCGGGTAGAACAGAGGAACAACGAAGGTAAAAGATGAAGGCCATACTGAAAGACCTGATTCTATAATCACTTCAGAAAACGAAACAGTTCAGGACACGGTTTTGAAGGATTGACTAATTTTTTGACGTTTCACATTGCACATCTTAATGTGGACGTGAGAAAATTATATATTAAATAGATCCGTAAATGTCTAGACGTTCATTTGAAATGACTCTGAGGAACAATTTTTAGTCATATTGCTGTCTTTTCATCATGTCATTTTGGATTAGCTATGGACAAAATATGGAACCTCATTACGCTTAAGAAACAAGTATTCCATTTTATTCCTAACTGCAGAATATCTAAAATGCAGGAAGTTTAAAATCATTGAACTGGCTTCATGAGTGATCTTTAGCTATTTATCACAAACCGTTAGTAGTACATGCGTTGTAAGTGCCGGTTTTGGAAACACGTGCTTACCTAAGATACCATCCAGAAGTTTGGCTAAAGTGGATGGATTGGTTATTGTAGAAAATATGTAGGTTAAGTTGTTATAGTTGCTGTTATTTCCAAATTTGCCGATTAAGTTGCGTGTTGTGGCGAAAGTAGAGTAATTATTTACTATCTACTTTAATGAAAATGGAAATTCACGTTCTTTTCTTTTTAATTAAAAATTAACACGTAACTAAAAAAAACCAAAGCATAGACCTCTGCGAAAGACTCATTCTTATTACCTTGTGCTGCAGGCGCTCAGCACCAATGATCGTCAAAGGCGTCCAGAGAATACAGTTTCACTGGCAAGAATTGAAGGAAGTCACTTTAAGCATTGTGCGGCTTTTACGAAGTTTTTATCAAGGGCCTCAGAGAAGGCACCCATTCTCTAGCAGATAAATACGGAGAAAGTTCTTAAAGTTTATGATATTGGAGACGAAGAGGCAACTTCTTTTGCGATATTACAAACGCAGCAATGATGGATGGCCCTAAGACAAGCAGACCCCTGGTAGCGTGTTTTGGAGGACATTCTGTATTCAAAGAATTCACAAGAATAATTCGATCAAACAACCCAGCACGAAAAAAGTCCAAGATTTTTGGAAATTCAGATTGATTCTGAGAACTTGGAATATCAAAAAACTGCAAACAAACAGAACTAATTAAATAGTACAAAATATAATAGATTAGAGTAGAGTAGAACAGATCAGAATAGAACCGAATGCTTTAACTGGCATAGCGAAAGCCACTCATCCAGATCTAATGAACTATGAATCAACTTTCTGTATTTTGCCTATAGGCGAGAGTGGCGTTCGTTGCCGACTTCAATGTCGCAAAGTGGTACTGACATAGCCATACAACAGTTTTCTTAACCATTTTAAAAGGTTTTACTCACCAACTTTATGAAAGAGTGTGCTGAAATTGGCCGGCGTTGTTGTCCATACATCTTGCCACCTCTTTGAAACTATTCATCACTAGCTGTAGTCTATGTTGACTATTTCTAGCGGATATTTTGTTTCCAGTATTCTGGGTATGTCCTTTTATATGCGGCATTTATTCATTTACCCCAGAGTCACAAGGGGGGAGGGCACAATTACTTACTAATTACTCTTTCAATCTGAACGATCTCTTTTCTTTCAATTTCTCCCATCGAAATATTCGCTGTGGTATAGAGTCTTGTTAAAAAAAGTGAAACCAAGCTGGCGGTCGGTTAATTCTTTAAAAGCGGGAAGGAGTGCATAATGGCCCTGTATGAACATTTGTAAAAATTAATATTGAGTGATAAGCTAATTGTTTATAATTAATGAAACCAAAATTCAATGACAATTCAACAATTAATTGCAGTTTGTGCCTACCAAAAGTAAAATAACGTTTGGTAGTAAATTAATGAAATAAGCATAAACATAACAAATAAAATATGTGCATCACAGGAATATGGGAAAACAACAAGTGTGTGATAAAATATCAGGTAGAAGTTTCATTAAATATTTATAAAAATTTAAATAGATCAACCTGTTGAATAGTTGGGGTTTAGTTTTAAACAGTGACACTGTCCTGCAACCCCTCTTCCCTCAGGTGTATGTTCCAACATTTATTAACGGACAATTTATGTGCTAAAGAGTGCGAAGACGTCTTATGATCGTGTTGATACTTGGTGTCTAATTGATGTGCAGATAAACTTTGTAATCGCAAAGCTACGTTAGTTTCACGTATTATGTAGAATTTGGAAAAGAAGATGCAAAACTGGCCAATTGTTTATTCTTTACCAGAACGGAGTCTCAGAAGACGGGGAAACATGATCACATTTGCGAATGTACGCGTTGTTGTCCGCCAGAAAGGACTGCAATGAATAAATAATATAGGCAAAAATTGTTCAGGTGTGGTTCGTATGCTAATTAAAGAACTACAAACAATAATAATTAACATATTGGTTCTGACAGAAATAGAAGAGAAACTCAAAACTTTTCAAGACATGGAGAACGACCTCTTGACGCACAGCAGAGTCATCCAGCATTCAGTATTAGTAGAAATATTATAACAAACTAAATTTATATACCTAGGTATATGATAAATTATTTTACCCAGACTAAAAATAGAAGGAAAACAATTAAAAATTGTATAATGAGCTGCAGAAGAAAACAGAGAACGAAGTATTACTAACTTGACATATATAATAACTTCTGTACCAAGCTAGGTTAATTACTAATAAAAGTTGTAGGTGGAACATTTTGAGAAGATGCAAAAAATCATATTAAGACAATTAGTCACTTAAGATAAAATAATGAAACACTTTATTCAGAAAAAACAATCATACGTATGGAGCTATAGGCCACCAATTTGTTATATTACTATTAATATAAGCAAAACGTTTCATCGCAACTACAAGGTATGAGAGTTGTTAATGGAAGTAAAATTTCCAGATTTGCCACAAGGATCAAACTACCACCACCCAAGCCCTGCGTTTGCAACATGAAGAATTTCTTAATGTTTTTGCTTATCACTATTTTTAAAGCTCAACACAGCTCGAATCGTGTATATGTTATTCCATTCCAAGAAAATCTCACCAACAATAGTGGCTCTTCAAATAAATTTTTGAGGATAGCACAGGTGTAACAAACGGGAGAAAATTTCTACAGAGAGTTCAAAACTTCCTGGATATTCTGTAAAAAAGATATAACTCCTTAAAATTATCATCTCAGGAGTGATTGTGTAACTTGGCTGTTAAACTGGCCTCATTTTGGCTACATGAACATAGAAAATTTAAGATAAACGCAAACATCGATGAAGTAATATTTGTACTTACACACAAACGTTTATTTTAATTATAAATGACATTCACAGATTCTTAACAGTTCCCCGACGAGTAAGATCGCCAAAGAAAGTACCATGGCTGCTCTGTTAAGACTGCGATATACGCGTGAAGTACCTGAATTCAGCCATTCAGCAGTTTGGTATTAGATTCAAAGATATTTTTAAAAAGGTCAATCAAATCACAGAGGCAAATATCATACAAATATATCAGTTCAAGTTTTTCAATGAATAATGAAGCAATTTGCAGATATATAATTACAGTTTGTTCGAAATGACATTTTCCTTAAGACTCATGCCGGAGAAATCAATTTTGTAGTTTTATAACCAGAAAGAAAAATACAAATCCCGGAAGATGTAGTGAACTATTTCATTCCTGCTTTGATTTATCGGTCCTGGTGGTGTAGTGGTTACCATAATTGCCTCCTACACCCAAGAACTCGGGTTCAAACCCGGCCAGGACCGATGGATTTTTTCGGGCGTAAAAATCCTAAGTATGGCTCCCTTCGGAAGGGAAGTAAAGCCGTGGGTCCGGTGTCGTACATTTACGGCACGAAAAAGAACCTCAAGCCTGAAAGAGAGGCCTCTGAGCAAAATTTGTCGGCCGTTTCACGCCCTGAGTTGAATGGGACGCTTATGACCTGAGATGTTAAAGAGCGTCCTTAAATAAATCAATCAAAAAAAAAAAAATCCTGTTTTGATTCAACATGTTTAGTGATAACAGAGAACAGAATCTGCTAGATTCTTTCACTCAGTATTAACATTACTAAGCTTGAGAACGATGGAAACAAAGGAAGCCGTGAATTTCATAACAGCACAACATCACTTTTTGGCAGTATATCAATTATATAATTATGTCGTTGCAATCTCTTATCATTTGACATTCAAAACATCACAAGCTTCCAGAATTTTCCACATGTTATTTACACATTGAGTTTCACAAGGACACAAATCTATGTCCCTGTGTTGTTCCTGAAAGCAGAAAGGTAACAAGTCTTTGGACAAAAATAACATAATTTTTAAGTATTTCAGCTCTCTACAACTGATCATGGTAGATTTGACTATATTTATCATGTGTATCCAACAAAAGGGCATTTGTACATAGCATGTGATCAGAATTTTGTCCACTTAGAACTAAGTAAACATAAACTGCATGTTGTTTTCACTACTGATGATTGGACAGCCATAATGCAAAACTCGTTAAAAATCAATGTTGTTAAATTAGAACAGAGTATAACTAAAGATTGAAAGACAGTGAGGTTACTTTTAAGACAAAATAAAAGAAATATCTTAACACACGCTTTAATAATGCTAAACCACGAGGTCGCAAATGTAACAATTTGCAGAATAAACAATAATGCTTTACTTGTAGAAAAATGTACAAGTCTACTTGTCACACAGTCTAGGCACATATTCACGATCATTATTTTCTTCTTCACTTTCACTGTCTTCGTTTCCTTCATCCTTCCATTTATTTTAGCCACTGAAGCCACTGATCTGGATCATTCGGTACTTGAGACATAGCGCCAGAGAAAGCAACCGAAAACTACTTTTACACCAATAAATTTTCAACAGCACCTCTCACTTCTTCCAAAACAATGATGCGAGTAGCTGCATGGATGACAATAGGCATTCAAGTTTAAATATCATGTGAACAATTTACAGCACTCTAGCAACAGTAAAGACACAGTTTAATTAAAATAATAAAAAAATTAGTAAATAAGCTACTGAGAAGCATGCCATTGTCGACAATGGAAGAAGAAATAAGAGGAAATATAACAATGGATGCACGCGGCCTCTGGAGGGTTAAGATAAAGACAAGGTATTTGCTGCCTTATGAAAGTATTTGAAAAAAATTTATAAACACATCGTGTTGGATCTACAGTAGTTTGTGTTACTATAGATAACAGGGGGAATATCCAAGCATACAACCTGTACTAGAATATTAAGTGAAAAGAGACAAAGTGTTCGGCAAATCTTAATGACCTCCTCCCATCCCACCAAGTTCCCAGTGTCTAGTACTATCGCATTCTTCTGAACAATCATGCACTGCCACGAGATACCTGGTGAATTTCCAGTGTTGCCACTCTTACTTTCGCTCATTAAATGTTGAGTAGAAATTACGAATATTTCTTGTTTGTAATATAAAAATGCAAAGAGTGCCTTAATTAGAAAAAAAAGGGTTAAATGGATACCGATCCCTGTTAACACTAAACATGTACTGAAAGGGATTCCAGAAACGTGATAACGTTGCTTTCCTGAGAGAACTCCGATTCACGTAACATAAATAAGCTGCTGCACAGCTGTAATCCTAACTCTAGGAAAAAAGGTCATTACAAGCTATTAACTTGTACACCTGGGATGTCTATTATTTTCATCTGTGTTTAAATCTAAACGCCGCTATCACCATTGACTGTTTAAACAGTAATCTTAGCTTCATTGGATGCACAGTGTTGCTCATGAAGGTGTCGGGAAATCAAAATCGCAGAATACCAAGTACAGGTTGCATGGCGGATGACATAGGATGGTGAGATTCAGTTTAGCAATTGTTGCTGTGATAGAAAGCGAAGTGAGTGTGTGTAGCTTGGCATTGTCATGTAACAAGAAAGCATCCCCCTTTCCCGTACTAATCTTTATTAATTGCTGTTTTAAAGTTCGGGTATTCAAATTTGTTCTGAGTTGATTGTTTTCCATGCCCCAGGAACTAACATGGATAACATAATCTGTTTTCTGCCCCACCATAGAAAACCATTTCGCGAAATTTCCAGTCGAAGCATGTGATTTTTTAAATTTCTTTTTGTATTCATATTCTATATATTGACGTTTCGTCTCTGGTTCATAATGACGTACTTCACATTTCATTTCCTACTACAATGTTACGAAAAACAGTTTTTTTGTTCTCATAAATCCGTGCCTCCTAGCAACTTTAAGAAATTTGTTTATTGTTGGAAGAAAGTTATTCAGTTTTTTTTTTTTTTGCCCATGTTGTTGATAAATGCAGTTAATTAAAGGACACATCATAAGGATTATTTCTGTGTTTCATTTATTAAAATAGTCTCATCTAATCAAGAATAACGCTAGAGGAGGCATTACTTTTAGTTCGTCCTTCGTAAAATAGCTTACGACACATTAGTGCCTGTACAGTTTGTATTTCTTTTTAAATCTAAAACCAAAACACAAAGGGAAAAAAGTTGTTGAAATTTAATTACAGTTCAAAATGTTTATTGTAAATTCATATATTAAACTGCTCTTATACCAATTAACACAGTCTTTTGCTAATATATTACTTTCAATCCTATTCTACTGGTACTAGTTTGGAATTAATCGTGTATTTCGATCAGAGATCAGTCAATACATAATGTTCTGGATTCCCATACAAGATTAATATCGATAACTGATACTTTCATAAAATAAAATACAATTTTCTCATTTTTTATTTTGAGAGTATTAACATAACAAACTAGTACATCTGAAATACCTTATTTATCCAGTGTATTTTTTATTATGAAACATTTAGCATCTTTATTTGATATTTCTGTGAGATTTTCCACTTCTTTATAATTCTTTACAAAAGCGGTAAATGTTCCAGTTATTGCTCGTCGGATCCAAATGAAAATAGCTGCAACTTCACTCATAATATCTGTAAAGGTCGCCATGAAACGCACAAATTTATGTTATTTCAAAATAAAAACTAAGAATTATGTAAAATCAGCTTGCATGCTAAATGCTCTAAATTACAACATTCTTACAACAACCTACTTGTGATTATATATTTTAATACATTACATAATAAACCACCTCTTTGGTCTACTGGTTAGCGGTACTGACTACTGGCTGGGAGGCCCGGGCTCGATTGCCGGTACCGCCACGGTGGCCGAGGTCATCAAGGCGCGGATTCGTGAGCGGGAGGTCTGGAGTTCGAATTCCGCCAGGACCGTTCTCCCTGACTGAGGCTATTTCCAGGTTTTCCTCAGTCCTCATAAACGGCAAATGCCGGGGAGGTACCCTAAACTTAGGCCTGGAACGTTTATTTCCTTAAAAATAAATCCTTTCTCAGTATATCAGCACATCTCATGTATCATCAGTGTTCATTGCCTGTGGTGCCTCTGTAGCAAAAACGGGCGTTAAACACATTTATTCGATATCCGGTACCTGTTTAGGAATTGTTGCAAGATAGGGATCCCAATCTCGTAAGCGGATTGGGAAACTGCTTGACGGGTAGGTAGCGTTTTTCGACCACAAAAGCCGAGCGATAGGCGATCGGCAGGGCGCCAACGTGCGATTACATGCACCCCCCCTCCTGTAATACTGCCCTCTATCAATGAAGTCGTGAGACGGAGATAGAGTTCGCCGCGGCAAGTCAAAGCTCACCCTGAGCTGTAACGCCAAATGAGAAGAGGAGAAAACTATACATGATAACCGCCACGAGTGGCCGGGGTTATAAACTCGTGAGCGGGAGGTCTTGGGTTCGGTTATCGTCAGGATCATCCTCCTTGGCTGAGGTTCTTGCCAGGGTTTTCTCAGTTGGCAAATGCTGAGAAAGTACCTAAAAATCCTTGTCCAATGTATCATTTTATCCCCTGTCTCACTAGTGATGCCTCAGTAATTAAACACTATTCAAACATTACATTACTTTTCCATAAGTTTAAGTATAGTTTTTAGAACAGTGTGTTTATTTCCATATCCCCGAAATACGAAAAGCATGCTAGAATTAATGCGAAAAATATCTACTTCAAACTGAAATTCGGTGCGTTTTGCTACCCTGGTACAATATTTTTTTAAAAAATGCGTAACAGAGACATATTATCTTGTACCGTTTTCAATAACACATGGGTTAACGGTCGGCCTTGGAAGTGTACCCAATTTCGCGATACTGTTATTTAGAAGCTACGCGTGAATGAGATACGTGTTTCTTGAGAAGACTTTAAATTGGGCTACTGGTGCCAATATTAACTAAAATTTGCATTTACAAGTTATCGATAAAATATGGAGTTTATGGATATTTTGGGGTATATCGAGATATCGAAAGTACTGAGAACCCATCTCTAATTAACATATATTACAGGTGTTGCATATTTAAATTTTGCACTTGTATCTTGTCGTATTAAGTATAAATCTTTCCTATAGACGATTCACTAAAGATGTGGTAAATTACGTACTATATCTGAAGTAAATATTTTCAAAGAAAACCAAGAACCTGAACTTCAGGCCAGTCTTTCTACAAATGAAAGAAGGTGGTGTAATATCCAGTAGATAAGCTAGCCGCAGTACGGAGAAAGATAAAGAAGTGCCATTAAGTGGGGACGTATTCTAAGAGCAAAATGTATAAAAAGTCTGAGTAAATTTGAAACTGGAAATCCTTAGTATCAGAGTTAATATGTCCTTGTTTCTAGCAAACCAGTACAAGTGATGAATTACACAGTATATGTAACAAAATTTACTCAAAGTGGCCCCCTCCTATTTCAGCGCATACCCTGGGTCTGTGCTCCATGCTTTGGCATGTTCTGGAGTCTTTCGAAGTTGCTCATATCCACTTTCAATACCCTCTCTGAGAATGTCAACTATTTGCATATATCAAGAACCTTAAATTCAAATCTAACGATCCATCACGCCATTCAATAAATTACCCTCAACCAATCCGTGTTGGTGATCATATAATAATGACAGACTGTTTAACTAAAATTACTTAATCAGTTCTTTGGATGAGATCATCAATTAAGTGGTGCAACTCATTTCTCATAAAGTGTAGCTACACATATCCTGCCAGAAGCGGAGGGATGAAATAGGGGCCAAGAAGATGAGTATTAATGATTACAATTCAAACAGTAAACTGAATTTTTGTTCATATTTGTCCTGTTGCACTTCATTAAGGTTTTCATAAGCCCAAATATGGTGACAGTTGAAGATATCAATGTAAAGTCAAACCCATAAGTGAACGAGGTAAATGCTAAGAAATTCATCAATGCAATACGATGCTGTAGGAAGAATTTTCTTCGTGACCCAAGGCCGCGGTAGTAAGCCTATCGCAACATTCCTTAGAATTTCCAAGAATCGAGTCGGACATCTCGGAACTAGCAGAGAGAATCGACCAGGTATTTTACAGAGTCTTGAAGAGACACGTTTTAGTGCAGCTCAGTATCAGACCGATACGAAATAGGCCAATAAACTTTAAGACAGTGAAGCATCAAGGCAGTAGAGCCTGAGGTAGACGTAAAAACAGAAAGGCAAGCGTTAGTGCCGTGCATCCTCAAGATAGGAAAGCATTTAATCAGTACAGTTCAAGAAAAGCATGCCGTTAAAGCGATAGGGCCTGAGAAAAACAGACATAAATTTAGGAAATACACCAGGCAGGCTTAAAGACAGCACAACTACAGTCCAGTGCAACCCAGAGTGCTTGGTTCAGGCGAGCACTCGCATTTAGGAGCTCTCGGGTTCCAGGTTCTTGAAGTAGGCCATTTGATTTATTTGTGGTTTCTTCTGGCCACTTAGGCGAATGCTGGGAGGGACATTTCTTTTTCTCGAATTTTATGCTCTTCATATCCTTTCATTTCATGGTTCCAGTTCTATTTTGCAGGGTAGAATGAGCAAGATAAAGCGGGCTGCTGCGGTGCGGCGTAGCGGTGGATTTTCGCTTGAGAAGTTCCAGTTCAGGCGCATGGCGGAATCTGCTTGGATCGTCTCGAATAATACGACCGCAGACCGGCTGGCGTCTGGAAATGTTACAGATCCCGCCTTTGTCCATGTATTGGTGCCCACCTCCCGGAGGCGTCCCTTTGGGACACGTAGATACAAAAGTCGCCGTCAAAGTGGCCGAGGTGTCAAATTATCCTTTTCCATCCCAGTCATGACTATCGCAGTTCAGAGCAGCTAGATATTTCACTAAGTATGTATTAAAGTAGAAGCACTTAAGAAAAGAAAGGACTGAGGCGGCACCGTTGAAGAAACATGTACTAAGGCCGAATAGGTCGGTATTGCTGTCTCTTTGGAACTACTTAATTATTCTTATTTATTCTTATTTTTTGTTTATTTATGGATGTCCTTTAACATTTTTTATCATTAACGTCCTATTTAATTCAGGGCGTGAAACAGCCGATAAATTTTGCTCAGAGATCTCCTATTTCAGGTTTGAGGTTCATTTAAATGGGATTAACGACTTTAGTTCTGTTCCTTAGGAAACCGTACTTAGAATTTTTACGCCCAAAAATCTAGTTTGAACCAGCGACTTTGGATCTATGAGGTTACCAATGGAACACCAATATCAGCAATAGAAATACAATGAAATCGTTCGCATATACAGGGTGTTTCTAAATTAGCCCTAAAATGTTGTGATCTTTACCCAAGGTTCAAATTTGAGGGATTTCTTAAATCCCGTAATTCACATGTTTGAGTTTTCGAAAACCCCCATGCCACGTTTATACGATTACATCTGATGAAATTTGGCGCCAATGTGTGGATAAGGATTGTGTATGGCTTCCTTGTGGCACCACATATTTTTCCCGATGACTGAGCGCCAACAATTACTTGATATTTCTGCAAGAGGTTCTGCCTGGATTACTGCACCCGTGCCTGTTAATATTAGACATGAATGTGGTTTCAACCTGACGAGGCACCAGTTCATTTTGGTAATAAAGTACGTCGTCATGCTACAGCTACATTTGACAATCAATGGATAGGTCGAGGTTGTCCCGTTGCCTGCCACCGTGCTCGCCTTACCTTACCCCACTTAATTTCTTTGCGTGAGGCATGTTCATGAAAGTATAAAATAAGATCTTGTTGTACGCATAGTCAGCACAGCAGCTGAACTCTGGGAAATGCCTGGCGTCTTTGAGATGGTACGACAGTTGCATTCTTTGTATGGAAGTCCATGGATGTGTGTTCCAACACTTGCTGCAGTGCTGAGAATAAAGTAATGGATTCATACTTCTAATTTAACACTGAAATAAGTTTTGTTTTTAATTTTCATTTTCTTTGTATTTTTCTTCTTTATTTGCGAAGTAAACACCTCTAGAAATAATGATTTGTTTATTACATTCTTAATTAAATTTCATATAACTACTTGCTTAATTTTCTTCCTGTATTTTGTCCAGTTTAATGACATAAAATCGTGTTGTACTGAAAAGAAATGTTACAGCATATGGAATCCTTTAGAAAAAGTGTTTTAAAACCTGTTACCTGTCTAATTGTACAATTTGTCGTCTACAAGCGGGGTATAAAATAACTTAAAATCTGCGTTTAACTTATTTTCATGATTTGAAATTACAAGCTGCAAATGGTGATTTGGATACAAGACAGCTCTGAGTGACTAATTTAGAGACACTCTGTATATGAAAATCCGAACAGACACAAAATATGAGCAAGATATTTGTGTAGTTGGGGGAATCTAGTTCTAGAGAAATGTGAACAAAATTTCATTCAGTGTTCTGTTATATTGGAAATTGTGTTTGTGTTTTTTTTTTTCTCTGCAGTTCACCATTACATTGCAAAGCAATAAGTTAAAGCGGCAATTGAGATGAAACACTATCAACATGTGTAGAATAAAACTGGACTCTAATTGTGGCAGGTATTGAAATCTGCTGTCAAATTCTTGGTTCAATTCCCTTAATATTTGAACATACTCTTGCAAACTGAACAAATCGCATGATTCGAAGAATTAGTTTAGTAACTTCGAATCGGTGATTCCACAATAAAATGGTAACGTAGCATACTCCATATTGCACTTTTCGAGGAATCTGTTGAAGCTTATTAAGAGAGGAGTGAACTAGAAATCTAGTAACAATGCTAGAATTAAAAACGATGACTGAGTTATTTTGTGCTAACTTTACTTGCTTTGATTACACATTCATTACATTTATCGTTTTAAAACTTTTGGTATGGAGGCTCTGTTGAATTACAATAAAGTGGATAAATGAAATTTCATTATTTATATTCAAACTTTTTTATTCTTTACCAATTGTACTCCCCATTATCTCCTTATACAAGAAATACCTATTGTAGGCAGATGTACAAATAGAGAAAAATTTTCAATAACTTCAAGAAACAAAAACATCTGATCCCCTAATAGTATCCTAATTGCAACTAAATCTGAAAAACTGAGTCTACAACCCTTGTAAATATAGCAAGCTGTGTTGTCACAAATAGCCAAAAAAAATATTTAATAAATGATTTAGATCAATTTAGAAGCGACAATTGAACATCTGCTTAATCTAGCACACGACAAACACGGTCATGGTTGACAAACGTAGGCCTCGTATTTCTGCGCTTGTTTTAGGCACAGTTTCTCAGCTGCTAGAATGATACATTCATCATCGCTTGGACTTCTTGCTTTTTGAAAGAAAATTTTAAATCTGGGGCGAACAGTGGATTCACTGATCCTATATACTTTGCTATTTTCGGGCAGATTTTCCACAAATCTTTCTATTAATAGTGCACACCCCTCTCTTTGGTAACTGATAATCATGAGTAGCGTAATGTTGCTGCAAATTGAATTTTCTTATTGCATGTGGAAGCAAGCATTTTGAAAGTACTCTATCTATAAATAAGAAGCAGTCTTGCTCTGCTGGCATAACTGCAGTGAATGCCCTTTCTATACCCGACACAGCTTTGGAAAGCAAGAGCAAGAGAGGAGCTACCACTGACATCACGTGGCACAGCCTGCTCCCGGTGAGTTGTTAGCCGTAGTTTTAAGGAATTATAAAACAATGTCCACAACGAGGCTCTGCAACTAGCGCAACAAATAAGAGGAATGCTTGAAGTTGGAAAAATTTTTTGCTCTCTCACGGACAACGGCAGAATCCGTTTAGAAGAAGTTTTAATTCATTGACAGGTATTGGGCGCAGTCGCAACTTAAAATAATCAATAAAAAAATAAAATAACAAATGCATAATAAAATCAGAAAAATTGAGTTCATTCCTTGGAAAGTGTAAGCATTCATATGCAATAGATATGCGTATTACAATAAAGAACATAAATGTGTAATTGTTGGCACTTGCAACTAAAATATGTAATATCTTAAAGCAAAAGCGACATTGCTTCCTTGAAACAGGTTCTTTTAAACGCAGTTTATTTGAATTGTTTCAAATAACTTAATGTCAATTGCAATGAACTAAATAATCAAAGACGTGGCCAGTATAGACACGGACGTAATGAAACTAAGCTTACATATAGCTCGATAATGGTCACCCAAGATTTTATGTAGATCTAAATTTGTCGTTATGGTTCAAAACTTTTCATCGTAAATTAAGTATATTTTGATTACTTGCTATTATGTCTCTGGCCATATTTTGATATGCCCAGTAAGTTATTTTATGATTCTAAATTTGCGCACAACAAATAATTTGTTCCTCACATTTTACATGAACTATGCTTTCTCCCCTTCTTTGGTAGCGATTGCTCACTAAACGCAACCATGAAGGGGAAATAAGCAGGTATGCCGGGGAAGGGGTTCAATTAGCTTACGACGTCACCATTCACTCAACTCTCCCTCCTAAAGGAGAGATCCTCTATTTCTCAATTAAGGCACTCGTGGGTATCACTGCATTACAACATCGGAAAGGGGCACGTACGGTAAATGTCTAAGATAACATTGAGGTAACACAAAGCAATGAAATCTTAGATAGACAAGTTCTGAGACACATCTGAAGGCTATACATGGTAAGATGTAGGTGAATAAAGTAATTAAGGCAGATACTATGATAATAAATCATTTTAGCAGCACTACTTGAGATAGCGCTCACGGAGATGCATAATAATAATTAGAGTATAACTCAAGTTAAACACGCATTTACCTGACTCAGGTAGATCGAACATGCAGCTCATTGCGCACTAATGTCCAAGTCAACATCTTGAAATTCAAAATACAAATTAAGTTCATCCTTAGTTGTGCTTTACATTAGGACGTTAATTTTTAATTTTAATGTTTAATTTAATTAAGAACGTCTCGTTATTAATGAATGGACGTGAAAGTGAAAATTAGTATTCCCAACCTCTTCTTTTCTTGTCTTAGCGAAACATTACTTTGTGCATTACAGCATTTTAAAGCATACGATCACTATGTATTAGCAAAGTTAGAAATAAATACCAGCACTATTGGCAAATAACGCACAGGTACTTTCAGTTCTAAAAGTCAAACAAACTTTTCGTGTGCATGACAGATCTTTGTCCAGTCAACATGTCACCGAATAAAAGACAAGTACGGCTTAGCCAAGTCAGGTAAGTAATTTACGAGTTAATAAATTTCGCGGAAGACAGACAAGGAATAAAACGGTATAACTATGTGTTGCAGGGAACACGATTCAACAAGAATACAGTCACCAGAATTCGCAAGGAAGGTAAGCTGAGAGTCATAAAATTACAAAACCAAATTTAACTCCACACCAGATTGAAATAAAATAGAACTGGAACAATAACAATAATTATAAATAATAATATTATATAAATAATTTGTTATTAGAACGAAGCTACATAATTATTACAGAATAAACAAAGAAAAGAAATTCCAACATTAGAAAAATTACATTTTATTTGCTTCAAATGTTCAAGGTAAACAATAAGAAAAAGCATTAAATATTTGGATTTACGTTTTAAAAATATGAAAATAAACACGCCACAATTATGCAGTTACATAAGTGGTTTACAGAAAATAATATGGTATAGAGTTAAGATATGAGAAGATCCGAATTGCTTGCTCATTTAAGTGAAAACCAACCGAGATCAGATTATGAAATAGCAACACTGTTACAGAAGCATCCGAAAGATTTTAATCTTTTGAGACTATCGGCTTACCACCTGGATCTAAATTCGTTTCTAAAAGTAATCCGAAAACGTTTTATTTTATATATCACAACCAAAGATAACTGGTAGCAGCCTGTGGGGCATGTCACAAAAGTATCCAAAGAGTACTAGATAAGGTTGTTTGGTAAATGAGGTGAAGGAATGGTGATAACTATAGGCGATGGAACCTCCACTGATGACAGCAGACATGTAAATAGGATGATGACAGTGATACAGCTAACGCCGCAGACCATAATGACTCTTATGATAACACAACAGCTGCAGAGAAACGGGGGGATTTTTCAAGTACTGATTCAGTTTATACGTCAGGCGGACTGTACACTTTTAGTATTTAGCGTCACCTCTTCAATACCGAACTTTGCTGACTAATGCCAACTTTGCTCTGAAGTAAAATTTGGTGCTTAAATACCCATTAAGCTTCTTCCAGAGGTAGAACATTTCAGTTCAATTATTTCGGATACAAAATACAATTACACAAACAGGCGATGGATTCCATCTTTCACAAATATAGACTATTTCAAGCTCCGGTGTGATATTTAGTTGCAATACTGTTATTTTATCATCTATCTCGTATTTTAATAATTTTAAGGGTATTTACGTTAATTTTCCTTTCTTTACACATAGAAAATAAACAAATCATTCGAATGAATTATTTTCAGAAAACAATTAAGCTTTATGCAAACACGTAATACAAGATTTAAAAGTTTAAAAATTAGCGCACAAAATCTCAATAGACTCACAAGATGTCACACCACTTGTAAGCATATTCACCCTTAGTCAGCATTGATTAATTTTGACGATGTGCAATCATTAATACAAATCTGCATGAAAGAGCTAAAAGTATATTTTTAGACATGTGCAGTTAAGCATGCCTTTATAGGTTATTAGCGGAGAAGGAAATGCAAAAAGAGAGGAAAAAGATATTTTAGTAATGAAGTGAAAAAGAAAAATGTTTTGATAACGTTGTAACGAATTGGGTCAAATGATGAGACTCGTACAGCTTTGGGTATTTACTGTGTGACAAGTCATATTAGCTGCAATCTATAGGTTTTACAAGTAAACTAATGAACATTTAAAATATTCATTTATTTTTGTGAGTGTGACTGAAATATGTTTGCATGCTCGTCACCAGAGTCCGGAAGTAACGCAAAATGTCTTTTCTATCTGACTCTGTAGCAAAAACGGGCTTTAAACACCATTCATTCTATCTGGGTGAATATATTTAAGAGTCAGAAAGAAGTGAACATGTTTGTGTATGTTTAGGGTCTGTAGGGCAAGTTTTTATTTTGACTTTTTTTTTTTTGCCTATTTTGTTTTCTGTCGACTATTTTAAAATTTAAAACCATTTTTTGCCTGCTTTGGATCATTGTGAATATTTACTGCGATTATTTAAGCATTTTAAACAGTACACACATAATTTGAATATATTGAAGCGCAAAACAGTTATAAACATTACATGGCATGTTCACTTCAAAAGAATATCTATTGAGACTCTTATTACACACTTATTTCTTTTCAAGCAGTCAAAAACGTTCTTCTCAGCGCATTCGCTTAAGCTTTATAAATAGCAGAACCTTCATTAGTGAAAGGAAGGCACGGTTACATCGGGCAAACAAATACCAGGAAATAGAGAGGAAGGAAGTACTGTAGTTTTGAAAAGTCCTGGCGAATGGCCTTCTTTCAATCTGCGCGAGACAATTCAAAGTAATTTATGGTATGGTAGCTTCTCAACTGCATAAACGTAACAAACAATTGCAAGCGGGTAAGATGAGAAAGATACAGCTATGCAATAAACCGTCCCTACAATGTGTTCATTATGGAAGTAAGAGAGATACTAACACGATTTTCCTATAAAAACATAAACAGAAAATGAACTCAACCAGAAACCATTGTGCATCCATTGCTCATTCACCAGGACTATTCAAAAATACTTTACTTTGTCTGGATCAACATTTCCATAATGTCCTGAAAGGCGAATGTTCTGTTATAACTGGATATGAGTCCTTCCGAAATAGCTTATTTTAAATATGCTCCAATCATTTCAGTGGGAGTAGGGCGTTCTTTTTTCACGAAGAAAGTTTTTCTCCCTGACAAGCGGCTAACTGTGACAATTGATACAGCTGTTGTTGCTTGTAACTAGGAAAAGTATGTACTTTAATTATGGAAAAAATATTATTTAGTATCTTAAATAACTACTTTCATTAATAATTAATGACTTTACTCTCTGTTTCCACTTTTAATAATGTGTATTTTAATTAAATGACTGCATATTTTCAGTTTTATTACCTTTTTGCCTGCCTATTCTAACTAAAATAATTGCCTCAACTTCCGGGCTTTACTCATCACCAACCCTGTTAGTTTTTTTTTTTCTTCCTAAAAATTGAAAAAATTTCTTTGAATCAATGTAAATAATCGAATTTAACATTTTCTATTGTTTTATTAACCGTAATTGCTTTTGATAACATATTTTCTCTTTTGGGAGAAAACTATGTTTAAACATAGCAAAAAAATAGATTTTTTAAATTCAGAATCATCAGAAATTATTCCCGGCTTGGCTGGAGGGTGCTGATTATTTGAAAACATAAACAATTTAATAGATATCTAACTTCCAATATACAGGTATCTAAAAGGTGCAAATAATCCACATGGAAGCTGAAATTCTTTATTTGGTTTGTGTTGATTTTCGGTTTTATTTGCTTGTTTTCTGCTAAGAATAAAATGATAATTAATATACTTTTCTGTAAACAAAACCACATCTTTAAAAGGAAAAAGTGCTGAGAAAAGACTAACAATCCATATCTCTGATAACAAAGGTTTCGCGGTATTTTATAGAATATTTCTTTCCACAAGACCGAAGCTTATATACAACTAAATGACCTCACGTATTATGAACGCCTCTCTTCTGACCCTATGCTCACATTTAATCAAGAAATTTAATCTACTGTCCATGGAGGACTCGGGCTGCAAGATACAACTCTTTTTACGTTCAATGCTTCCCATACACCTATTATACATTTTCTTCCTAAATTTCATAAAGAGAAATGTTCAAATCTTCCGATAGTAATCAGTTATAGTGTTACCGGATAGATGGAAATAAGACGTACTTTTGTAAAATCCAAATGCTTGACAGCATACCCGTTTTCTTTCTTTAGTTTTTTGTTACCAAACTTTTTGACATACCAGTAACTGAACCAGTAGCATTATACGACAGCCCAAAATATTTCACGTCTGTTATCTGTTATAACATTACATGCAATTTTACGAAATTGACCACATACAGCGCCACTGTGACACTGGGTTTCCATGGAGTCATTTCTTTAGGTATCATGGCAGTACTCCCCGACAAAATTAAAATAATTCAAAAGTGCATTAAATGAATTATTTAACATAAATAATAAAAACTTCCCCTTCTCACGATTCTAACAGTATAAGACCGAACGGGTCACTTTACTCCAAACGTTTAAAAAACTCCTGTAACGGATGGCCCTGACCTACCACAGTACCACATAAATTGTAATTGTAGACTGAAAACGTAAATAAAATGCAAGGTTTATGTCTCTTTAGAAACTGCACTGTGTTCTGCATGACCATCTATACCTTTACAGACAGTAGAAACAATATATTTTGAGAACACAAGACAGCAGTTCATCTTGCAAGGTTGACTGATATCCTAAATAATAGGCCAGAAAAAGCAGCCTAAGAAGACAAAGGCCACATGTCCCGGTACCCTCTGTCGGAGGAGCCCTATCAGAATATATCTACTTTATTCCTTTTTATTTTTAATAAGCAGTTCTGCAATTATTAAAAATAAATAAAGCAAAGAACGATATAAACAAAACAATAAACAAAAGAGTTACATATTGCACCTGCGAGACACAACACGCAGCACCTTCCAGCTTCCATCGTCAGCGAATCATGAAAACATTGACATTGTAGAGCTGGTCTAGGCGCCAGAAACGTTACGCAGCAGCTTATTTCTCGTATCTGGTACCACTACACTGCCTAAAAAAATGTGTTTCTGTTCCAGTACATTTTTGGTTTGTGTCCAGCCCTTTCTTTTATTGCTTTTTTGTTAATGTTTTAAAAGAAATTTACTTTCTGGCATACCGGAGAGTATTTCTGGTCATAGTCATTACTGATATGACGTTGCAAAACATCCGCTACCACGTTATATTTACTTTTGGTGATAAATTATACTTACAGCTTAAAAGTGCTGCTATGTGCACGAGAGTGACAATCATGTCTGTTTTATGGCACTCTTAAAGGAGTCCAACAAAGTCACTACAAGTAAGATGTATAGGTGATAACCTTTTTATCCCTCGAGCAATCTCTTTCTAGTCTTAATTTAATTTTCTGCCAAGTTCACCTCCCTAATCTTACTGTTACTGTCACGTTTCTACCCTTTCATCTCTAAGTGTGTAATAATGTTTTCCTTCCTGACCCATCAAATTAAAAAAGTAAATTTATTTTTAGAGCTGCCATCACTTACACAGAAAAGAACTCATCCATTTTGCTCTTTCTACTCGTGTCTACAGTATATGAAACAATGTTACCCATAATCCCCACAAAGAGCGTGAAAAAGTATGTACAAATAATTTATGAAAGAAAAATATCTTGGCACTAATTATTTTGATATTGAGATCGAATGGTTTCAATCGTTTCAGTATTGATATGCACCAACGCCATAGCTACGTTGTGATGTAACGTGTGCATAGTAAAATGTAAAACTAACTTTACTGGCGGAGGCGCATTCAGACTGAACTTCAATCTAACCATAAGTCAAATAGTACCTACAGATCTTATTAGAGATTGTAAGACATTTTGAGAACTAATAGATAGGTTTTGTGAACTATTACTGTACTTGAATTTCAATTGAAGTGATCCAGGCAGGCAATGCTTTGTATTCGACCGAAATTGCAGAATTACATTTTTGTTTAATGTAAGCTATTAAGTTGTAGTTCTCTTGACCATCTGTAAATACATTTATAGCTTTGGAGTTAACGCCTACAACACCATGACGAAGCGTTCGAGACCATTCCCTTCTATTCTTGAGGTGCCCATTTTTCGAGTCTTTTCTATTCATTTGTACATATTTCTTCCGTTCCTCTGTACATGATCTGGCACAAAAGGTTCGAAAACTGAAATATATTACACCTCCCAGCGCTCAAAGGCGGAGAAAAACCAAAGCTAAACATTTAACTACATATGCATTAATACATAATCGACTTATATCCAGGAACTAAAAAGGCTAACCATAAGCTAAGAACGTCACAATACGTTATCATTAAATACTTTCATAACTAATTTCGCGATTATTGCCTCTGTCACCTTGATAATCTTAAGCTTAAATAGGGCGTTTCGGTTTAGAGGTAGCAAGAAATAAATATTCGCTGTTTAAAAGCGGGAGAAGATATGGTTTGCATCTTATAAGAAGCAAAAACTTTCTGAGATTGTAAAACAGCGATGTGAAGGACATGTGACTGCCTGCTCATGTTTAATATCAGAACAGGTTATTCAATACAGCAGCAGAGATATAAGCGAATGGACGCCACAATACTGATCATGAACAGAACAACCTCTTTGATGGAGCTCAATAAATGCAATTAATATAATAAAAATTCAATGATATTTGCATATTAAAGAGTACAGTGGCAAGCAATGCGTACGCAGTACACGGGGTTTGAATAGAAGAGAGTCGTGTGGGCAAGTGAAGAGTCCACAAACCATAAAATGTGAAAGTGAATGGCTTCCTCAGTAAATTCTAGAAAACGACCAGTTTTCCGTATTTGTTCGTTAAGCTATAAATAGTACCTAAATCGGCTGTCATTACAAATAGGACGCGAAATTGCTACTTCTGGTGTTTACGCCGTCCTCTATAATGAATATTTTGATTCCATAGCAGCTCTTCGCCTTGTCACATGCTTCCTAATTAAACATTCAATTAATTCATAACTATTTCTTAAATCTATAATGTGGTTGGAAAAATAATTAAATACTTCACACAATTATAATACATTCCTTTTATATGGCATGGTAAAGTTGTTAATGGTATATGCCGGATTCTATTTTGCCTAGTGCTGAAATTTATGGGCTCATAAATATTAAATAAGGTTTATTTTTCTTAGAGATGCGTTCTCAATTTTCTCAACACTTGATATTTTTATTATCGAGGAATCGATATCCAACTTAATACGATATATAATTAATAGGTAGCAAAATTTTAAGTGCTTGCAAGAAAGGTGTATCAACCTCTAAATGCAGGTAATAGGATCTTCTGGTGACAAAAAAGCATTCAAACAAACAAAATGCCTGTCTGTTGAACACAAAATTCTTCTAAGTTCTACTCGTTACAGCGCGCTGTTCACAAGGAACCCAGCAAAGCTGTGTAGCTACTGCAGCGGTTGTGTTATATACCATGTCCTAAAGATTCTTTATTTGTTATTTATTTATTTATGTACTTATTTAACTCCTTTTTTACCACTGAGGCAACACAAGCGTTGAACACTGATGATAACATGAGATGAAGTGATACATTGGGAAAGTAAACTGGTATGTGTGCTCTGTTGCAGAGTGTGCAGTGGTGCCATAGTTAATAGCGTAGGTTCGCCTCCGGGCATAAAACCCTTTTGAAATATACCTTTGTAACATATTGTGACAAATTAGTTTCGTAATATTGTTTCCTATACACAGCAAGCTTTAACGTTAACATATATGTTATAATGAATATTTTAATATTTCCTCCAGTATTTGTTCTATCTAAATGCGATATGCTGCACACGCATTCCCTGCACATGCATAAAAGACGAAAGATGGCTTAAGGGCACAAATTCAAGAAGTGTGGAATGTTGGAGCCTCTCGTCCACACTACTGTAGAAGTCTGATATCACCTATGCCCCGAAATATTGAATCAGTTAAACATGCTGAGGGTTCATACACCCGATATTAATTTGTATTTATTTCTATGTGTTTTCACTTCAGAAGATAAACGTTTCTGTTCATGCATTTATAGTTTATGTAAAGAATACGTTAGGTTGTGATTGCTTTTTTGTTTGTGCATAGGTAATGCGATAAAACTCAAATGATACTTTCAAATATAATATGATATTAAGGAGCAGATGTTCTACATATACACTTATAAAACCAATAATAACAAATAAAACAAAACTGTTGGGTACAATTTGAAACCAGGAAGGAGCTTACGCAGAAGAGCTAAACCGCTCGGCCACCGCTGCTGTGCCCTAACGCTCTCTTTCCAGATGCTTATGATGTGACCATTATGTTAACAAGCTAAGCTCCCACTGCAGTTGCTCGATGCATGCGCGTTGTAAATACGTCAACGAGCGTCCCCGAGTTTCTCCGATCGACACGTAGAATCTGAGGATTCCCCCCTCCCCATAGGGTGTACCTAACAATTGAATGCGCTTCTAAGCCGGCCATAATAATAAAAACGGACTCTTATATTTTTGCACATGACGTGGGGACAGTCTGACTGAAATGCAAGTTTCCTAAAAATCATGTACCAAGGCAATAAAACTGCTGAATTGTAGAATGAAGTACAAATTTTGGAACGTATTATTGTATTAATTTCTAGAGCTTATTTCAGATTTAACGGATATGGAAAAGCCATCCTCCTTCCTCAAAATAGCCTCAGTTGTAAGCATGACAAATAATAAAAAGACTTGGGTAAACATATGCGATACGTGAAATTGTCACAAATAAATTATTTTAACAATACCGTACTCTAGAATTCTTTAGCATGAAAACTGATTTTACATCGGTATGTAGTTTTTATTTTCGACTCTGTTGTTATTTTGAAGTGACAAGAGGACAGAACGTTTCTTGGTCTGGTAATATGAATGAAGAGCATTTGTATTGCGAGCTGGGGAATAATTGTATAAGTTATTAAACGTATTATGAAAGATTCAATCGGTGAATAACAAAATTCAAATGCATTTGCCTGCTAAACTAATGATCTCAAAGTAGCACAATAAGGAGTTTGTACTTTGTTTGAAAAAATATGAAATAATACAGAGTAAAACACGAAATATGTATCGAGAATCCAGAGTATCTAGAATATTTGGTATCGACACAGTTGGTTTTTAAGAGTCTGTGCATATGGTTTTAGTACTTTTTCCCCGAAGTACTAAATTCGTAATTTTTACAGCATAGTTCTGTAAGATATGTCTTTTAGTGTCGTTCTGTGGACATTATGTGTTAACTACTGGAGTTCTCAACCGTTTTGCCGGACATTTTATTTCTACCATATTCACTTTCAGCTACATTAGTATTACTATAGTTCTCCAGAAATGTAAAATCATTTCCATAAGTGAAATTTGATGTTGTGTGCATATTTCCATGCAAGAAATGGTGTTTTTTCGATTATATTTTTAAAAAAATGATAGCAAACTAATGGTCATCTACACTGGGCTACGTGTTGTTTCCTACTTATATCTAGAGACTTTAGTCTTTAATACATTAATATTAATTTATTTATTAACTAAAATATATGATAATTGTCCTTTCACATTAGCTGTGTGTAAGACTTAAGTTAAAAAGGAAGAAGCAGACTTGAAAAATTACCGTCATGACCGGGATTCGAAATACTAATTTTCAGTTTTCATTGTTGAAATTCTAACCAACTGAGCTACCGTGTCTTCCTCCAAGCACGGAACCAAAATCTCTCATTTCTGATTCTACATTCCCCTAAGACCTACCTGAAGGAAGTTCTGTGGTTCCAATTCCGAATTGTTCAGGTCTGATTCCTTATACAAACGAATCCCTCTATAATTTGTAGTTAAACTAGAAGTCTTCGGGATATATGGAATCAGATAAGAGAGGCTCTTGGTTCCGTTATTGGAGGGATATACGGTAGATCTGTTGGTTAGAGCATCAGCACGGAAGGCTAGATATCCACGGTTCGAATGCCGGGCGTGACCCCGACTCTTCTGAAGAACTCAACGAGTTCGAAATATAGCAATTTCAAGTGTGACTTTATCTAAGTGTTTATCCTATTCTACTTTCATTATTACTGCTAATTGGTTACATTGTTAATAGTGTTACTCTATTTTTATTTTTATTTTATATTTTATATATAATATAAAATAAAAATAGAGTACATATATATGCTCTATCAGCCGCAATTTATGCTTTTCCTCAACGAAATTCGAAATATATTGATTAATTAACGAACGATTTATTGGATTCAAAAACCAGCAAAACTGCATCAATAGGAGTGGGGGTTCACCTAAAGCAATGCATATATGCATACATATACCTATATTTTTAACGCTCTTGCTGCCGCAATTTTTGCTTTTTCTCAAGGAAACTCGGCATACAATGATCAATTATCACACATTTCATTCAGTTCGTAAACCAGCAAAATTGAACCATTGGGGGTGGGAGTTAACCTAAAGCACAAATTTAAAAATCGCTCTAACGGCCGTAATTTTTTTCTCAACGAATTCGGTGCATGCCATTGAAATAAAATATAGTGTCTAAAATCAGCGAAATCAAACTATTAGAAGTGAGGGTTAACCTGAAACCTATAATTAAAAATCCTCTAGCAGCATGTTTGTTTCTCACAACGAATTCTATATATACCATTTAAATGAAATAAGAAAAAATAGTATATGAAAAACAGGGAAACCGGACCATTAGGAGCGAGCGTATACCTTATTTTTTTTTTTTTTGAATAGTGTTTAACGACCGTTTTTACTACTGAGGCATCACAGGCGGTGAACACTGGCGATACATGAAGTGAAATGATATATTAGGAAATAATTTTTTTTTTGTTAAAGAAGGAAACGTTCCAGGCCTACGTTTAGGGTACCTCCCCGGCATTTGCCATTTATGACTGAGGAAAACCTGGAAAAAAACCTAAGTCAGGGGGGACGGTCCTGGCGAGATTCGAACCCCAGGCCTACCGCTCGCGAGTTCGTGCCTTAACGAGCTCGGCCACCCGTGGTGGGAAGCGTATACCTGAAGGTCAAATAATAATAATAATAATAATAATAATAATAATAATAATAATAATAATAATAATAATAATAATAATAATAATATGCGCTCTAGAGTCATCAGTTTCTCTGCTCTAGCGCTCTGTAATGCCCTTCACAAATTCGACTTGCTGAGGAATTCGCTTAGTTTACGCGTCTCCTATGCGACGGGCCTTTCTAGATACTATGTGGGATTTTAACGTTGTACGTTTACTTAACTTTTCATAAATCAGCATATTAGCTAAAAAAACTAACACATCTCCAGTAGTACAGAATTTGTGAAACATGGATGATGAAACTAAAACCAACTTTAGACTGGATAAGTAGAGATTTAACATGTAGAAATTAAAACTTTCAAGTCGTACATTTTGTTTATAAGTCATGACAATAGTTGTATGTAATAATACAAACATTTCTAACGTGAGAAAGTTCCTATTTGCTAATCATTAAGATCAAAATTGAAATATGATGTGTAAACATTAAGAAAAGTTTCATTGTAGTCTTACATTTGATGATAATGGTAAACATAAAAATATTGTTTATAACTCTTTATTCAATAAAAGCAACTGTACTTTGTATTTCAGTGCCTTCCGAGGCGGTGGACTGGAGAAAGTTCCCCATGTGTGGAGGGTGCTTGGGAAATAAATACCCAGGGCGGAGCCAAACTAGCTCAGGGTAGGAAACGCTGACAGGAAATTAAGGGGTAGAACCATCTCCGTAGCGATGGTATGAGCAATTGGCTTACCAAAGGACCCCCTTCCAAAAAGAACTAGTATTCCTGAAAGAGGTTATGCAAGAAACGGTAATCTCTCGATGTAAAAGAAATTATATTACCCATATGTTCTAATGTAAGAGAAGACAAGATCAGTAGAAAATGTGAGCAAACAGTCTTTGGAAAAGAAAAAATATTTTCACATTGTATTAAACAAATAGTGCAATAGCCAATGGCAAGAAATATATTTGTGCACGCCCAAAATCAGCTGAGTTAATCAACAGAAATACAGCCGGAAAGTACGATCAATATAGCGTAATCCTTTGAAATTATTGACTTTGTGTTATCCATTTGTTCTGACCTTACTTTCCAACGGAGACTGTTCCCGGCAATAGATGGCTGAGCGCGCACCATGATGGCCCACTTAAGTTCGATTATAGTCAGGTAAGAGTTAGTAGATGCAATTCAATGCTAGTGAGCTCATTGTTCCATTTTCTTTTCTTGTATGCTATGCTACAGGGTGTTTGTGGTTTTGTCGCCTGTTTAAAGCGGTTTTGTGTTGTTTTAAGTTATTGCTTGCCTCGGTCTGTTACCTAAGTTTCTCGACAACACAATCCCATGCGTGTCTTTTGCTATATTTTGTTGAGCCCCACTCAACAGAACTGGGAGAGGATGCTTTTCGTTAAGTGGTTAAACGGTGTAACATTTACACTAGACACCTTATTGATTGTAACTTGTTTACATTAGCAGGCGTTCCTGGGAAAAAAAAAAAAAAAAAAAAACGGGTTTTGTGCATTGACCTTGACCTACACTCCATCTACGTAAATTTGCCTTACGACGGCGGTAGTAATTAGAATCTGACTTTGACCTTACAACTGTCTGTATCTGTCCTCGAGTTCTCCAATACGTAAAACATTCCGCAACTCACTGGGTACAAGATATTACCTATCGCTATGAAGTATTGATTTATCTAGAGGAACAAGCCAATACCAACTTATATTTTCAATATCTTCCTCACAGTTCTAGCACCCGTAGACAAACTCGACGTGGAATAGTAGACAGTTTACATTGAAAAAGGTTTCGAATCGAGAACTGCCTCTTTATATACCCTAGCGAACAATCACCTTCACGTAGTTTTCTGACGCCGACGGGGATCACAAATATACACGCACTGTACTTGCAACACTTTGAATTGCAAAATATACAGAAAGAATTGGATTGCTCAAAATTGAATTATATCATAAGGCGCGAAAATTCATCGTCCTAATGCTACCATACTTCAAATTATAATTACCCTTCGCTGGCAGCATGGTCATTAATAAAGCTTTCTCTTGTGTTCATCTTTTGTTGCGTTTTGCTATTTCATTATCCTGAAACCCTTTCCTGCTAGCATTGAGCTATACAACAGAATTATTATTTGAAAGATTATCTTCGGATTATACATTACAATCTATCTTACTATACGTCTATTAATTAAACGATATAATTATAATAAAATGTTTACTACATATAAAATATTATCATGGAGGCATGTTTCAAACGGCAGCTAGCGAGTTGGTAATCAAAGCGGTAGTAATGTCCGTTCAACTGATTCAAGTTATCATAATTACAACTACAATAAAAATAACCACGTATCTTATGACAGGGGTTATTGGAAGAGTTGTCTTGCTACATCTACATATTTCTGGCCACTTTTGAATGTTACAGAACGTTAATGATAAAGTAATTGATTCACGCTTAATCTTCTTTACTGATAAAGCGTGGCTCCATTTACGTGGCCATGTTTTAAAGTAAAATGACAGTATTGTTGAATAGAAAACCCAGTTTTATGCACAGAATCTCCTAGCATAATCAGAAAATCTGCGTAATAGTGCTCAGTAAATACATACAGAGTAAGAGCTTATCGCTTTTAGAATATTATAAATACAGATACGTACAGAAATGACAAAATTTTATCTTTTTTGATCAACTGACTGACATTATATGCCGATCTGGATATTTCCAGCAAAACTCGTCCGCCGCTCATACAGTTAATGGGGTCATTAAATTTCATGCAGGAAATTTTTGAAGTTAGTGTAATTAGTATAAGGTTATGACATGCGCCGTCCCCTGATCTGACAGTATGTAACTTTAATTTATGTGCGAAGTTGAAAAATAACGTCTGTGGATTAAACACCCATACATTATCAAGCGAGAAATTGAAATGTGTGGATGTAGCAGGAAATGTTTCCCAACATCTTCCGTCACAAGGTACACTCACATTTTCTTTGTTAACGTGAGAAATTGAATCAGCTACGCGGATATTGCATGAGCTTCGCTGGAAACAATCAACTGACTGTCCACTCGCCAATGCCGTAAAACCCATATGAGATGGATAAGAAAATAAACGCAAAACGTGGTTGATTAACAGAGTAAAAGCTTGATTATGTAATCAATTAATATAATTAATTTCATAATCTTTCATTTTCTAAAAGAATGTTCTAATTTAGCCTGTTTGTTCATTCATTAAAGCTATGATTTATCACACATGTGATATTTATTTCATATAGGATGGCGTTTCAAAGGTAAAAGCAAAGAAATAATTGGATAAATGTCATTCTGTTAGAGATATAGTTGATATGTAACTTTTCTACATAGGTATTTTTCACCGCTGCACTAACTTCTTTATCCCATTACGTTAAAATGGTTTCGTGCCTGCTGCTAGTTTCACCGCTTCTTTCACCTCATCATTCCAAAATTTTATCTTCTCAAACCGCTCTTTATAGATAAAAACACAGCACAATATGAGAGAACAACATTATGATTGTATAGACAGTGGCGTGAATTTTTAAATTTCAATTTCCGGACAGTATTAAGTACATATGACCTAAAAAAAAAATCTGTTTTAGCGGCACGCTTAAATCTCAAGCTTTGGCAACAATTAAAGCGCAAAAAATATAGTTAAGGCCGGAACGAACTGAAACCGAGAGACTGTTAAGTTAGTAGGTTCATTTTGGTAGTGTTAGTCGGTATACCGAGCAGCTCGGTTAATCGTGGTTATACCCTGAAGATACGAGCTCCAGCGGCGCGGAAAATATACCAGGTCTTCGGCGCTGATGCTGTGAGTGATCGGACGGGGCAAAGATGATTCACGAAAGTTCAGAAACTTAACAAAGCACTCGAAGAGGAGCCACATATAGGAAGATAACAATGGAAAACGAGACTCTGCGGCGGGCCGTCTGACTTGTGAGGACGTGGCATAGCAATTCAACGCCAATTCAGAAACCACACAGCTCCATCAGCTTGAGAAAATATAAAATCTCAGTTATTTGGGTTCCACACGATTTGACAATAGCTCAGGAGGTGGCAAAAGCTGAGGTCTGGTTTGTGTTGTTGTCACGTCAGCAGAAGGATAGGCAATATGCACCCTTTACGATACTCCGAAACGCCGTCATCATTGGTCAACAGCCTCATTAATCTATCCCCCAAAAACCGAAACTGCACCTAAGAAGATTATTCTGTGTTAGGTGTGTTGTGCATTGTAAACTGCTGCCAGCCAGCCAAATAATCGACGTCATTGCGCATTCTAACCACGCATGAAAAGCTGAGAACTAAGAAGCCTGCAGTCATGAATGGTAATGATATTCTTTTACATGATAATACAAAACTGCATATAGCTAAGGTGACTCCATTATATGTCTTGGTTGAGAACTCTAGTGTACTCACCATACTTTCTAAACATTGCACAAATAGATTATCATCTTTTCGTTTCATTGGACAATCACATATGAGGACATGCTCCCCGATTTAAGGAGCTCATAGTCTTCCATCACGTTGGTAGTGATGGTGATTATATTTAATATTAAATATATAATTTTGTTTAGAATGTAATGCTGAAATATCAGTTCTGAAATCGATAGGGTATTTTTGGTCACATTATGATTAGAGCGCTCATTATCATGAAGGAGAAAGACATGTTTATACAAAGGTTACTGGACGGCTACGAATTCTTCGCTTCATCTTTTCCTGCAAGATTGCGCTGCATAACTGCTTCTGGTCCTTTCATATCCCAAACGAGTGTCCACAACAGTTTTCCACGAAGGTTTGAAACTTTGGTACCTGAACATTCTGGTGCCAAAAGTCGTCCTTCATCGTTATACCGCCTCAAAATAATTGTGCACGTCTGCACATGAATTATTTTGCATCTTCCATGAGAATTAGCATGAAGAAGACATATGCGGATCCGCGACATTTAATTCGCTGTCTAGAACTGGATTGATGTTCGCTCACTTTTAAACTGGGCTCACTTGAGTATCAGAGCAGGCATTCCATACTTTACAACTTCATTTACAAATTTCAGGAGTTTTTGCACTCGAATCACAAATCACCGAAGACTTTCCATTCCTACTTAAACGATGCGAACAAATGCGCTGCCGTTTTGTATACGCTACACTTCCTATTATGCATGCCACTTAATCTATAGGCAGCTTCAACAATTTCCCTAAGATGTATCTTCTCCTCTTGAAATTCCTGGGAGATACTGCCAGTTTGCTGTTGCTTTTGGAAACTTTCGGATTAAAGTATAATTTCTCTTTGTTTTGACAGTAGTATTGTGACCTTTCGACCTTGAACGGACCATTGTGCTGCTGGAATCAGTATTTTGATACCAAATTAAGAACCAAATTTTGAAAATATTTCTCCATTTATTATATACCAATCCGCAGCAATTTGGGAAGAATGTTTAAGCACAAATGCGTATTTTTATGAAGAAATATTTCAATTTTCTTTGCTTACTTCTATGCTATAGTATTTTATTCAGTTTCTCCATAAAAATTAGAAAAATAAAGGCTAATGACACAATCACTCTTGTTGCCCTGCACCCAGAATTAAGTTATTCAATAAATGTTTTATTTTTTACAGATACTTGCATACAAAAACTAATTATTGACCCTCGAAGCCTTTTTAGTCACTACAGGCGTTTGACCTTGAGCAGGGATGGCTGCGTTCTCTATCTCGCGACTTCACTGGCAGAGTGCAGCACACCGCATCTCTCGGTTTGATCACAGGTAGCTTCCCAATTATCCTCCCGTAGCTGAGTAGAATCTATTTCAGACATCTCTAACCAGGAAAATGTCTAAGCAAGACTGAGGATCGAATCTGGGACCCCTAATCAGCAGTCAGCAAACGCTAACCTCTACACCTATTCTGTTCTTAAAACAAATATTTCCACATCTCCGTGTAGTTGCCTAAATGTTCGAAAACGTGAGAATGTTACATGTTAAAACAGTTATCGTTGTTTAATGTATCATATATACGTGAAATGACATTTTAAGTAACATTTGATTTTATTAAACGCGCGCTTTTGAGTAATCTGCTTCATTTACAAAGTGATAATTATACTTAGTTTATACATTGAAATATTATTATAAAATGTTATCATGTCTTGTATTTATAACTTCTGCATATTCTGGAGCATTGAAGGTTCGAGTTCTTCGTCCAGTCGGAAACTATCAACAACCAAGCATATATATGCATTTTGTTAAACGATGTATTATTTCCCGTTGTAACAGACATGTCTAGATATTAAATAAGGGGAGAAATGAATAAAATTGGCAATTGTACTTCAATCGGATAATATTGTAAAAATAATAATTTATCAGAAGATAAATTGTGAGAATATGGAAGATTGGAAATATGGTACCGAAATTATTGACGAGTCGATTAGAGAGATATGTTTGGCTAACTAAGAAAGAGAGGATTTGCTCAAACCAAATAGTAGGAATGAATGGATTGCGACCTTTTGGTATTGAAAGCTGGCAGCATTTCAGGAGAATTGTTCTCAAAATTTGTATAATGAATTCCATCAAATAATCGGAGACGTCTGAAGGAAGGGCATAGATGTTTAACCCACTCAGCGTCAGTGGTATTATGAGTGTAGACTGCAGAATAAGAAGCTCAAATACTGATGTAAATTTGGATCCCTATAAAGATACGTGTTCTGAAAATGAGCAGTGCTTGTGGATAAAAATTAAGTTTTCACGTGGCAGGAAAACCAGGAAATGTCATGCTGATCTCGAGAAGTCTGCGGAAATGAAACTTAGCCGTGTCGAACGGTGGCCCGTTGGGTATCTCTCTTACGACAAGGACATGATAGTGTGGAATACCAAACGGAGGTCGTTCTTTCCTCGAAACGTATTAAATTGATGAACAGCGGAGGTAGTCGAAGAAGTCTGAAAAGGTCACACTGCAACATTGCAGTAGGACGCTACTTCCGAAATACCAACAAAGTGGCTTAGCTAAGAATGTGCAGCATCTTCCAAAAGTGTGTCAGTGTGTGATAAATTTGCCAGGGAATTATATTGAAGGAATGTAAAAGTCTCCAAGGTCTAGAATTATTATGTTGTGATTACTTTATTTCCAGCCCGTAATTGGAAATAGTTAAGGTTTCAGTAGATCATTAGAAGTAGTTGCTGTAAAAATGAAACAGGAAAGGCCATCTTGAACCATTTTAAGTACGTATAGGAGCCATAAAAGCCCAGGAATTTTCACAGGAATTAAAAACATATTAATTGTATTTTACAAAATAAATTGTTGTATTTTCAAATTAAGACGACAGTGAGCCATTCATCACATCTATTATAAATGATCCAATATTTTTCTTACAATCAGTGATTTCCTCCATATATCTGTTTTTGACAATTACCCAACAGTCTCTTTTCTATCTACGAAGAATATAAGCTCAAATATCACCACCGGCTATTTTTTTAAACATTCATAACTCAAAATTAAATTTAAATATATATGATACACTTTTAACAAATAATCTGCATATAAATAATCGCATTTATGATTGTAAACTAAAGAAAAATGCTCGAAATTTCCACCTTTGGGCTGTATGCATGCATTATATTTTTTTTCTTCTCCCGCTGAATTAATGTCGATATCAATTATTTCAATGCGTATTTAGTACTAATCGTTAGCTCTACAATTGGTCTCTCTAATTTAGAGCATAACGCTTATTTCCCTTACTTTTATGATTTTCAGCAATACCCAAGCTCTCCCAGAACATTGTCTCAGTACATGCCGAGCTTGCTTTTCGTACCGCAGATCACCCTTAAGGCACATTGTAAAAAGTAAATTGGCACGATCTTAAGGTTCCATAAACGATGTTTAGGATACATTATATCACTCCAAAAAACCGCCTGTGGTGTCTCAGTAGTAAAAACGGCGTTAAACACTATTAAAAAACACCAATAAAAATTCGCTCAAAATACTCTGACTGTAGCTGATCACGTTTTTTGACAGGTTTGTTCATTCTGAGTGTTCTAACTCGTTATGAGTTTACAGGAAGGCTTAGAAATTGCTACATTCCTTCGCCTCTATGTGCAAGGAGAGCCGGAAGATGTCTCAAGGTGCCAGTGCACAAGAATATTGGAGAACAACTAAACCTTTGACTACCATTTTCCAATAGGTTGACGCTGCACTAATTATCTTAAAAAGAAAGAACGTTCTTGTCGCTCCAAGCAGAGGGAAAGAACAATAAAACGCAGTGGCGAAGTGTTTTAGAGAGTAACTCTGTTTTTTCTAAGCTAATACTATTACGAACCGTCGCCATATCCATCAGCGTTTCTAGCCAAAGTGCAAAGAGGTTCGAGTAAATTACATTGAAGTACTTCTGGACTATCATCTCATTAAATTTCAACGTATTGGAGGTACCCACTACATCGAATACTACAAACCACCTTCATGCCCTCAGTCAAATTTGCAACTATATGATTATTATTATTATTATTATTATTATTATTATTATTAAACTATCTGCAACACCCTTAGATTGAACAAGCATCAAGTATTATGCTCGACTGTAGAGACTGTATGAATCCATTGACACTTTCCCCTAACAATACGCATTTACCACATTGTTGACGTGATCTAGAATTCATTGCCGACCACATTGGTCAAAATCGAAATCTGCGACTATCTTAAACCGATGTAGCAACAGTATTCGAAAAGGATACACCGCCAACTAATGCTATACTATTGCAGTTTGCGAAAAGTAACGTTGTGTTTTCTCTGTGTAGATCGGTGTTCAATAAGACATTCCAGTTACGCGTACAGCGCAGTAGGCATTTGGATGGGTGACATTCATGTATATCACTACAAACTGATGATATTTTGCACAGGATACGCACGACCAGAGGCTTCTCTGCCAAATACACACCAAAGCATTATTGGACACAAAGCCAACCTGTATACTGTTGAGAATACTTTCTAAGGGTCAAATCTCGAACGACCCGAACAAACTTTTGTCATTTTGTTGGGCATCCCCGGTAATTTAGAAGTTAGTACAAATATTTCTATTAATTTACTTTATGGTTCCCTTGGTCATGGTGGAGTGTTGACATTTTTCTTGTCTTCTTAGCAAATTAGTTACCTATGTGATAAACAATACGAGTACACTATCATCTGCATATATTATTAAATTTGATTCCGACTTCTACTAAACAAATTGCCTTGTATATATGTGTACTTATTTCGATTTTAAAATATAGTGAACAGATGGCTATATATCTGATTTTTTTTTCTAAGCTAAAACAATTAAAGTGTAAAAGTCTTCTCATATATGGGTACCAAATATTTTTTCTTTCATTTCATACAGGATGTTTAAAAAGTACACGGCATAACATCTGAAATGAGTTCCCATACCTAGAAAATAAAAATAGTTATATATAATCTTGAGCTTGGAAATGCTTGATTTCCAAATGTTTAAGGTCTATTTGTAACATTTAGTGCTAACTTATACTCAACTACCCATTAACGCCCATGGTTCATTTGTAGAAAGTTGCAGATCATTTTCACTCATATCGCATGACTTTTCAGTACAATTTTTCCTCATCATGTTAACAAATTATGTGATAATTGTCACTTTTAGTTCGTTTTGTTAATTCATATCTGTAGTACCTGGAAATAAATTAATTTTTCTTAATGCATTTTAAGGGCCTCTGATTTAGTGTCTTGAAAGATTAAGGTAATTATTATTGTTGTTGTTGTTGTTGTTGTTGTTGTTATTATTATTGTTGTTGTTGTTATTATTATTATTATTGTTATTATTATTATTATTATTATTATTATTAGTAGTAGTAGTAGTAGTAGTAGTAGTAGTAGAAGTATGAGTAGTAGTATTATCACCACCATTATCACCACTATTATTATTATCATTACTTCATCAAGATAAACGTTTTTGTGTGCAATGATAATACAAACAATATGAGCTGTAAGATCACTGGGCGCTGTGATTATACAGCATTATCATCATCAGCTCTGCTCTTATGGTGTTCAGCAACAGTAAGGAAACATTCGTTTAGTACTTGCTTTACGCGATTTCTAAGTTTCAGGGCTTCAAGAACTGTGAGAAAAAGCAAAATTGACAGTTCCTCTAAGGATCAGAAATCAGAACAGAGGATCCATTATTATATATTAGGCTCTTATGGTGAGATGTGTAATTGTAGTTGCTTTTTGGTTCATTTACGGACGCTTATTTAACATTTCAAGTCATCAGCATCCCATTCAATTCAGAGATTGAAATGGCGGAAATTTTTTCTCAGAGGCCTCTTTTTTCAAGCTTGAGGTTCTTTATCGTGCCGTAAATGTACGACAGGGGAGCCACGGCTTTACTTCTCTACCGAAGGAAGCCATACTTAGGATTTTTAAACCTGAAAAGATCCATCGGTCCTAACCGGGATCGAACCCGTATTCTTGGGTTTAGGAGGCGTGTATGGTTACCACTGCACCACCAGGACCTACATTGTGTGTAACTGTAGGATTAAACGTTGGAGTCATTGGCTTCTGCAAGCAGGTGGAACAGAAGAGCAAAGTTCAACAGCCACTGGTAATAAAGATTTACAGTAAGAAATTTGTAGTGTCAGTCAGTGGAAAAAAAGTGGTAGAGGACCCTCTTCATAAGTATTTTAACATGGCTGTAGTAAATGCTTACATTATCTACAAAGAAATATGTGGATGAATCTTTATGAACTTTGTGATAGGTCCTCACATACACCCACCCATGCCCAAGAGTGAATGCATTTAGATAATTTAAATAGTAATAGTTATTAAATGTACAGGCTGAAGTAACAAACAGAAACATTTCATGTATCACGAAAATGTATTCATGGCTACCTGGACGTATAGCTCTATGAGAATAGGGAAAAGGTTGCCTTTAGTAAAATTTTGTACCCTCTTCTACTGATAATGGCTAGAGTAATGGGTCTCTCTATTGTGACAAAATCTAAGTGAGTGCAGATGTCCGAAGAATAGGTCCTTTGTATCCTAGTTTCTGGAGATGTTTCAAATTCGTTAAAAGGTAGAAGGGGAACAGGTGTCGGCGATAATGTCATTATATCGTATGATTATGAGCCCCCAATAAGGAGTCAAAGAGGTGGTGGATGTAAAGTAAGCGTATTTTGGATTTAAGCTCAAGAACTCACCAATAATATTTAAATATTTTAAAGGCTCAGGTATCCGTGGGCGCTATGCCATGACCCCTGTGAGTTTTTGTGACCACTTGGCGACGTGTTGAATTTCGTGCATAAGGGGAAACAACGTTTTGCAAACGCACTTTTTTTATTATCAACATTGCCCTACCTGAAGCAAAAGCACGTTTTGGATGATCAACATCGCCTTACCAGAGGGAAAAGCACGCTTTTTGATGACCAACATTGCCTTAGACGAGTAGACGAGAGGAACACATGTGCAATTTCAAGCAGCATATATAGCTCGCGTCATTAAAGTCATAGAGGTAACCAAACAGGTGGCCGACAACAAAGTGTTGTATGATTAAACATCTCAATGCGATCAATGAAGCAAATTGTGCGATTTGAGCCTTCTTCTTCCATTTCCCTCCTTCCGCGATTACCAAAGCACGAAAGGCGACTTCGGGCCCCTGAACGACCCGGAGTATGAAGTGGGACCTTCGGGTACATCCAGCAACATCCATAAAAAAAACCACTTCAACTTGTTTAATTCCGAGGATAATTGACTGTCAAGTTCCTGAAGATGTTTTCAAACCGGAAAAAGATGGAGCACACAATTTCACCACCTCACTAGGGCAGTTTGATTTGAGGTTTGTAGGAAGAAGTAATTTCATGGCAAAAGGCTCTTCATATAGACATTGTCACTAGGAAGTGACAAGTCAAGTCAAGTGTAAGGCTCCAAACATTCTGCAAATGTGTGATGAAAAAACTGCAAAAATATTTTGAACTTTATCACAGTCCATAAATGTTTTCCAGAAGCAAAATATGTTGCATTGTAAATGGATAATAAATGTTAAAGATAAAATAAATGAAATTATCACAATTATATTGGTTTCACTGTCACAGTATACTCTGCTGACAACATAAACGCCAGTGGTCTTTTTAAATACCGAGTAATTTTCGGCTACTGAGTGCATGGTGGGTAAAACCAAAACAAAACATAACTTGTGATGCTGTAAACTGGATAAATGAATTTTGTAAATTTTGTTTTAAAAAAATAACAATTTGGCATTAACAGTTTAAAAATTTTAAAACTATATCTTACCTGAAAACCAACCTATAATCGACGTCCCATTATCTTGTGAAACGACAGTCCAAATTTCTGACTTGTTATTTAGTGTATGACAGCCTGAAAAACTGATTACGGTGAGTTTTCGTAACGTTTACCGGATGAATACAGAAATTAAGTTAAACGAACAAACATGGATATATTGCATCGTCAAAGAAAAATAAATACATATCACGGTGATATTTTACTTTTTTAAATCTAAAATTAATCCAAATGTGTTAAATTCCTCCGCTTTTTCTGTTTATTATTATCTTAGAAGAAACGCGAAAGTTTGGAAATTTACAATAAACATTATTTTAAGATTTGTTAATATATGCACAAAAATAAAAATCTTTTCTTAGACCATATATCTCGCAACTGTACTTAATCAGTGTAAAAACTACACGTTTCTCTTTAATACATAACATATGAAAATCAAAATTCATTAAATTGCAACTAATTAGATCAGCACACAAATACTTTGAATTTTCTCTTTATCGTAACCACCTCCACTACCACCAATCTTGAGCTGACATATACAGGGTTCTCGCAAAAGTAATACAAAGTACCCCCCGAGAGATTTTTCTTGAAATTAGACCTCTTAGACTGCGTTCTTAAGGATTATCGAAAAGTTCCTCCGAACTCTGTTCTCCTACATTTCAATACTTCTTACGAAATCGGATTTTAGTAGATAATTCGTACATCCAGCGTTGCTAAGGATTGGACTTATGAGCTGCTCAAAATGCCCACCATCGGCGTCTATACACTTCTGAGTACGTTGAACTACTGATTGAGCAACATTTGCGAAAGTGTCCTTAGCGATTGCAGCACATTCCGTTTCAATTTCTTCCTGATTGCTACCAGTGTAGCTGGGTTTCTACGGTATACAACATCCTTAAGAGTTTCCCATAAGTAGAAGTCCAACGGAGTTAGTTCCGGAGAAAACGATGGAAACTCAATCGGATCTCTTCGTTCTATCCAGTGGCTTGGAAGATGTCATCAAGGTACGCACGTATATCTCGGTAGTAATGTGGCGGTGCACCATTCTGTTGGAAGTAAAATTTCTAATTTCCATAGAGTGTATGAATGCCGAATATGACGGATGTGCGTATCACGTTCAGATACACTGGATCTGTTATTGTTCCTTCAAAAAAGAATGATCCAATTAGACACCTAAATGACAGCCCACACCAAACATTAATTCCAGAAAAATTAACAGCCTTTTCCAAAATAACTTGTGGATTGTTTGCACACTACAGACACTGATATGCCGGTTAATAGTTCACAGTACTGCATTCTCCGATCAAGTCATCTTCATTTAATGCATGCAAAAGTCTTGGGTTGAAAACTTTTAACTTTGCTGTTTTAATAATAAGACTACGCTGGTTCTACCAATCCAAGTCTCACGTGCGCATTGGCTTGTAGAGTTCTGCGGTGAGTACTCAAAACGTTCCAAAACCATAGCCGAGGACGCGGGGCTTGCTGCTGTGCAAGGTCTCCCAGATATGCCCTTGTGAACATCGCATACGTATCATGAGTCTCAAATTTGTCTCGAATGCGTGCAATTGTTACTCATGTTGGCGGTTCTGTTATGTACACACGTCTCCATTGCCTTTGACCTTCAACAACATTCTCGGTTTTCCAATACCACTTCAAAATGCTTTCCGCTGTTCAAACGATAATCTTGGCTCCCTTTTGTTGTAGCAATGTGAGTCACGTCTGTTTACAGGACATGATACGATAGCCTTGGCTTCATTTGTTCATTGCTGCTTTACGATATCTTGACTCCATTTGTTCATTATTGAAATACATTTCACGTAGCAAAGCTATCATAAGGCATGTGAGTCACATCTGTTTACAGAACATCATACTAAACACTACTGTTGTTTTTCGGTCCAACTTTGAAATATATTAAATAGATATCTACTGTGAAAGTGTGTATACATTTTTGGCACCCTCAGTATGTATGCAACGTGAATGCGTTAGTTTAATGTGCGGAGATAAAAGTATTAGCGTATTAACAGTGTAATCAAAGAGTACAATGCCATTTCCTTCGTTTAACGAAAAATAAACACTATTAGTGTGCCTGACCGGTGTTTATTAACTTATCGGGTGATCCAATTATCTAATGACCAATGCTGCGGCAAGGACTATATCGATCTGTATCGATTAATGAGCCATTGCACGCTCAGTGGGCTCCATTAGAGTCGAGGCCGGGGGACAACACATAAGTAGGTGAAAGAAGCACTACAGTGACAATCTAATAATTTCGAATGCACTTATAAAGTGATGTAATTATCCATGTCTACAAATTTCCGACATCTGCTTTGAAAATTACTCATTTCACTTCTTAATTATTTAGAAATTAAATTTCTCTCTTGACGAATATTATTCTTCGGTTAGTCTAAAGTGTGTGAATACTACTAATTTATGAATCGTATTAAAACTTGTAACTCGATCATCTGGAAATTTCTTAAAATAATTTACTAACAGCACCAGCAGACTGGGTACGGACATATGAATTATAAATAAAACACCATTTGAATTTGAGTAATAAAGCTTAGAACCTATTTGTCATGAAATGCTCTTAGCAGGATTACTCTAAGGTTTAGATGCGTTTTGTTTCAACCTTCAAACGACACTGACTAAGAAGCCATCCTAAGACTCAAAGTCAACGTAGCAGTGATAAAAACCCGTCCACCCCGACTCGTAATGCCCAGTGGCCTTGAGCGATCGCTTACCGGCCGATGTAGTGCTCGCCGCCACGTCAGTCATCAGATAATTGAATTGCATACTTATAAGATATACATTTTCGTTTGTAATCTGATTGCAACAGCCTTTAATTAAAAAGTCAGGTTGGAGATCCCTCAATAACGACTTTATCTTGGTTTCCACAATATCCCCAGATTCATCTTCAAAGCCATAATATTTAAATTGACAGAGTACCAGTGTATTTTACTTTTCGGTGTGTGGAATTATCTGTGTAAGATGTTTAATATAAAATTTTGACTTGAATAATGGAAACATTATTCAAATACATTTTACTTAATTTAAGTAGTCAATTTTAAAAATAGTATTTGCATTCAAATTTGAAGTAATTGTGTTCGCTCAAGATTTACAAAAACACTATCAACATATATATAGCTGTTCTCTCCCCGTCAAATTCTTGAAAAGCATCTGTTCCAGAAATACGACATTCTCAATTCGGAGATCACTTCATCAATGTCGTTATAGAGAGACGTACGGTTCTATTATTTAGCTTTGCATTGTAAGATGTCCAGCAAAATATTTGTGTCACGTTTTATTTACAGCCAGTGTTACAAAAACGAAATTAAGAAACTGCAAAGCATAAGTTATTCATTGCATATGCTTTCATCAAACGAAGAGGGCATCTTTTATTGTGGACTTCGAATGCAATTGATTGTGCATACCGTTAGACAAAACTAAGTGCAGTAATACCAAAACATCAAAATGTAAATATCTATTAAGAAGGGGAAACTTGTAAACTGCCTTAGGGGAGGCTTCTGTGAAATTCAGAATGTTGTCAAAAATTAAGTTATTATTCTGATTTATAGAGAAAATGTAAAACATATACTCAAGTTTAAGTTGATTGATTGATTTATGTATGAACGCTCTTTAACAGCTCAGGTCATCAGCGTCCCATTCAACTCAGGGCGTGAAACGGCCGACAAATTTTGCTCAGAGGCCTCTCTTTCAGGCTTGAGGTTCTTTTTCGTGCCGTAAATGTACGACACCGGACCCACGGCTTTACTTCCCTTCCAAAGGAAGCCATACTTAGGATTTTTACGCCCGAAAAAATCCATCGGTCCTAGCCGGGTTCGAACCCGCGATCTGGGATGTAGGAGGCAAGTATGGTAACCACTACACCACCAGGACCGACTCAAATTTAAGAGAGAGAGTGCGTGCGTGCGTGTGTTGTGTTTGAACGTACGAAACTACCCTAAAACTATTCACTATGAAAGGTAAATTTTTTATAAGATGCATAGCTTATCACGTTTTGAGTGCTTAATATATGAAGACTGCAAGCAGGGAACAACCTTACTTACGTTAAAAAATAACACTCAATAAATAGGGAAATGTCATTTTATCTTCAATATTAGACAGAAAAAACACAACTCTAGGCTGAAGTGAAATTACATTCCATGTTTCCCTCATCAATGATAGTACTTGCTTGTTGTCTTTGTTAAATAACTGTTGACAACAAGTGAAGAATACATCACTGTTGCTAAAAGAATAAGAAAACTAAAAGAGTTTGTACCGATCACTTTTACCTATTACTGTTGCTAAACACAGAGATCTGTAGGTTGCAGAAAATTTTGACTCTAAAGCTCAATTTTTCTTTACAAATTTGAAGTAATTACCACATAATTAACTGACTGGTTTTTGTAATTAGGAATACAAATATCTAAAAGCTTTAACAGCTTGCTCACAACATAAACATGTAGAACTCTATACATAATGTTAATGAACAACAACAAATTATCTTTCGTAGATTAAAAAAGAATGAAAAAAGAGACGTTTGGTAACTTGCCTTCCTCTAATGGCTATTACATTTGAATGGTGTTTAACGCCTGTTTTTACTACTGTGTCACCACAGGCAATGGACACTGATGGTGCATGAGATGAAATGATAAATGGGGAAAGGATTCTTTTAAGGAAGCGCTCCAGGCCTAAGTTTAGAGTACCTTCACTGCATTTTGCCAGTTTTGAGGACTGAGGAAAACCTGGAAATAATCTCAGTCAAGGGAGGACGGTCGTGGCGGGAATCGAACCCCAAAACTACCGTGTCTTAACGAGCTCGGCTGGCCCTACCGGTCTTGTATCTACTGTGTAGGGGAGTGTTAAGAATGGCAGATTCGCGGTTGGCGGGAAAAGTTCGCTACTGCCTGTTTGCGCACTGAACGTGGGAAGGCGGTCATAATTACGTTGCACCAATTACATTACTTGAATTGCAAGGTTAGATACAAGTGCTTACTTCCTAAGAGAGTTATTTTATGTCTTGCAGCGAACATTTCAACATTTAATGAAAACTCTAAAAACGAAACACATATTTCTTTTAGCTATGAATTAAAGAGCTAAAGAAAAAGATTTGTCATTTATACATTTACTCACACGTACTTGAAGCAGATTGCAAACAGATACAATGCATTTGATTTGAGCTATCTGAAAGAAAGTAACACATGCATGTGCTTACGTAACCTACAATAAAGCGAAATAAAAAACAAAAAGTGTATGTAATAATTTAGAGAGTACAATTAAAATACAATAATAACATTTACTTTAACATTCTATCAATGTTGCCATGATTGCATGCGCATGAGCAAAGGTGCAGGTTGTAATTAAACAAATCTTCTGTGCTAAAATGTCCAAGTGCTCATTCTCCACAGCACTGTCACCCCCCCCCCCCTATACCAAACCGTTTTGAAGCGCGTAAGATGTCAAGAAGCATGTCCAAATCACGCAGTCGTAACATCGAACTTCGGTTTAAAACCACGATTTATACAAAGCAAGAATTCTAAATTGTGGAAAAACGAAGCTCTTAACAAAGAAAGTGAAGAAATGAAAAATGCTGAGCAGCCGTGTTCAATCATTGTCTTTCATATGGCTTGTCGTACTCATTCCGTATTTGAATTATAAGACCATGAAAAGTACGCTAAATGTATTTTATTTTTTTGAGTTGCGTTTTTAATGTCTAAAATGTATAACTTGTACATTTTGATATATACAGGGTGTCAGGCTTAAAACACCAATAAAAGAAATGGCTCTAATTGTTAAAAGCATTTAATGGATCTTAATGTTTTCTAATATATTATGTGTTGCAATTCAAATTTTCACTAGCTTTCAGCTTGACCACCATTTGTAGCACGACATATGTCCAAATTGTTGTTAATCTCTATCCAGCAATCAATAGTGACATTTTGAATCGCAAGGCGGATTTTGCACATCAATTCATTAAGGTCAGTCAGTCAGTCAGTCAGTCAGTGGTATTCTGTACACTAGATTCTCAAGAATCCACATAATAAAATGTCCAACCGAGTTAGAATTTAGCGACCATCATTTGGGGGCTACGGTTTGGTGTCTAATCTTCTGCCAATCCATTGTTTCTGAAAGTTGTCACTAGGAAAACAGCGTGCCTGACATGCAATCGAACGAGGAGCGCCATCTTGTTGATAAATGTTTTCAGCAGGAAGCTATGACGTAACAAACTGAAACATCTCAAGATATATTCTGTCATTGTAGGTGAGCAAAATTAAGGAAACTGTCACACGATCTTTCATTAAGCCGTGCAAGGCTATTTTAGTACATTATGTCCATGTTCACAAAAACAGGCGGATTCTCGCTTTCCCAGTTTCTGCAATTATGTCGGTTTACTTTTCCTGATATGTGCAAAGTTGAATCGTCAGAGGATAGTCTTCATCAATTTTTCCCAAGATACTCATAATAAGCCAGTTTTTGTCTTTATAGTCGGACCTGATCAGCCCTGTTGTTTGAATTTACAGACGGACCCTTTGCACAACATTATGAATGATACTGCGAGTAAACTGAAGTTACAAGCCATCATTCCAGATTGCTTTTCTTGGGCTTCATGTAAAGCAGGTTAAATGCCTTCAATGTTAACCTCGTAAAATTGTTCTTAGAATGCTTACCAGTTTTCGGCAACAAGATTCCTGTTTGCTTAAATTTTTTATTCTAGGCCATTATTTTCTAATAGTAAGCAATGGGATGTTATCTTTAAAATGAAATATTCTCGACCATACTCATTTGTACATGTTTCACATACTTTGTAGCTGCTATCACAGAACACACGATGTTTTCTGCTCAGTTCATATAGCTCTAACTTTGCAGAGTTAACAGTTTGTTATTTTTTTATTTTTCTATCTCATTCTCCATGACAACCGTTGTTTTACATAAATTGCAAAACCTGCACTGTTGTTGTCTTACTTCCTTGCCTCAGAGTCCCCTAGTTTCAAGTAGTGTTCTCTACCTCGCCTCCTCAGACTCCTAGGGTGATACCGTGCTGAAAACATAGTGCTAAACCATTCCCTGCATTGTTTACCATAGGGTCGATGGAAGAATTTTTTTAAAAACAGATTACAATAACAATATTATTTATTATTCTGTCACTGTGATAACTAAAAAGCTCCTTCTCTTATGAAGAGCCTGTAAGAAGCTTGTCGAAGTTTGAAATTCCTCCATTCTGTCATAAGAATTACTTTAAGACAACAGACCAAAGATGTCTTGATGGAAAGATAGTACAATGTTCCGCCGCACATGCGCAGAAGACTCGTACGGCTCCTACTTCCCTCTCTCTCTGGGCAAAGAACCGGCTCAGGGAGTCAGAGAACAATAGCACTACCAAACTGACATACATTTATTTCTCTTTGGAACGTATATTTTAAATTAGAGTCATTTCCTTTATTGTTGTTTTAAGCGGGATATCCTGCATACATTGAATCATCTGGTTGGCTTATGAAATCTGTATAATAGGGGAATCCTAGACGAGGATTATGAGCTAGGGTGAAATATGTAGAATGTGGAAGATATGGGCTAATGAACTAATTGCAATTTGGTACTCAGAAATTCATACCAAATTAAATAGCGTTAAAGTTGTATAACAATGGCTTCACGCCCATAAATAATATAAATAAACCTGATTGCTAATAATCAATTAACAGAGTATTCACAATTTAGCTTGAAAATAACCTGCAAAATGTCAGGGCTAAACACATAATTGCGCGCCAATGTAATATTGTATTAATAAATATTCAGTTCTTACAAAAAATTCCCGAGTCTCCTTTTATCCTAATGTTGCGAGATATCTACCAATCTTTTTCATTCAGCAGTTTTTTGTTTTGTAATCAAAAGATATTAGGCAAAATAACTCAAGTAAAATATAGAATGAAAGATTTGGAAAATGGCTAAAGTTTTTCTAAACTTTCCGAAATGCACTTGTTTATGGGAAAGCAAAATATTGTGCAGTACGAACTGTTGATATCTACAGAGAAAGATTCCCTAATAGAAGTCATTCACATTTCAGTCTGCTGGTAGGCATTTGTGTAAACTGGGTTGTTCTAGGGTACAAGTAAAAACAAAAGCTTGTGGCATGGATACTCTTTTAATACCTTAAGCTCTAGCATGTAAATTGAAAACCTTTAACTCGATCCCTAGTTGTATGTACCCCTTTATATATGGTGTAAGTATATCGTGTTGTTCATAACAGCGTGTAAGTTTTCACAAAATGTTGAACATCAATAAGCGTACACAAAAAATAAACAATTAATAAACATAGTACCAATCAATAAATCAGTGCTAGATCAAAGTGGCATAAAAGAAAATGTAAAGTGAGGCAAGGTAACCCTTTCTCGGTATCATAAAGGGGGTATTTAGAAGGGTAGTAGGTGCTACACTTAAAACCGAATTAAAAACATCTGGAAACAAAGTCTAAGACAATCTATCTGTGACGATGATTTCAAAATCTTCGAAAGAGAAATATATATCCTTACCTATTTGTTTTATTTCTGGGTAGGATAAGATAAGAATAATAAGAATATTATCATAACACAGCCTCTAAAAGGAGAAACCTGTTGAAGAAAATGTTATATGGAAGAGGAATAAACAAACTATTCTCTCTCTGGGGCTGGAGAGATAAGAACCAATCAAGTCTGATGGCCTAATAAAAAGCTTGAAATATTTTAAAGTATTTAAATTTATAATATGTTAATCATATACAAGCGAAGAAATGTTGTACTGTCCCATTAGAACAATTAAGAGGGATCGCCTTATCCCCCTCCAAAAAAAATCAACTCTTAGGCCCTCTATAACCCTTATCGCTCATATTTAAATTTTACTTATTGGCATCAAATGTCTACTCTCTGTATGTACGTTTACACAAATCTTCGGTATCGATCCGCAACTCGTATCGACCCAGTTCCTCAGCGCCCTCCAGCTTTTCGCCCCATCTGGCATACAAGCTCATCGCCATTTGCAGTGTTATCCTCTGAGCAGTGTTGTCTATGTATACATCTGTCATATGTGAGAAGACAGCGTATTTCCTATTTACCAAATTCGTAGCTTTTTCTGTTTAATCACCGTTTTTGTTCTCTCTCTTTCTTTTCAGGTACTGCTTAAGTATGCGTTTAATTGCAATAGTTTCACTTTATTGTATGCTAGAGAAGAATAAAACAAGCTTTAGCTCAGTGTAATATTTCTTATATGCATAGATATGAAGCACTGTGTAACCAATGTTGTTTATATAAAGTGTTGTCTGTAGCATAGTGGTAATTCTAGAATATTTCTGAAAGTGAAAGACCTTATTTCTTTGTGATAATATTCTTGAAAGTACCACTTCAGATGCAAAAAAATGAATATATAGTTCTGGTTTCTTCTGAGCAGTTACCAGCTGAAAAGCTTGTCTTTGTATACTTATCTGTTCAATGAGGAAAATTGAATGAGTATGTAGAACTTATGAACGCTTTCTACGTAAATAAACAACACCAGGTGCATAGGAAAAACTACTAAAGAAAGGTTCAAAAGTCCTGCACCAGATGGGGATTGTAATAACTGTGAAATACTTTTTTTTTTATGGTGGGTGTGCCGAAGAGCGGGTAGAAGTCTTTCTGCTATGTGGACATTCCTTTGGAAATGTCGCAGTGGTATTAAATCGAAATCGACGACAATCAGATTGAAGCCATTAACACATAGCACTTTTGACAGGTTGCTGCAGAAGTTCAATATCACAGGTATTATAACGTAAGGGCCTAGAGCAGGACCACAAAATATATCAACAGTTTTTAATGGTGTTTAACGCCCGTTTTTACTACTACATGATACATGAAATGAAATTATAAATTAGGTAAGGGTTTTTTTAAAGGAAGTATTCCAGGCCTAAGTTTAGGGTACTTCCCCGGCATTTGCCATTAATGAGTAAAACCTAAGTTAGGGAGGACAGTTTTAGTGGGAATCGAACCGCAGACCTCCTGCCGCTCACGAGTCCGCGCCATAACGACCTCGGCCATCCATGGCGGTGTAAGCAGTGGTGGAAAAATCTGTGTTGAAGGTGCATTCGAGCCCAAAGATACCAATAGGCCGAACTAGCTTGAAGCTGGGCTTTTTCCGGACGACCGTTCAACACATCTTGGAAAAACGTAATTTTCACCCTTATAAGTTGCAAATATTCTACCAGATGAAAGAGGAATCATGACAATTGGTTTGAAATGCGAAAGCGGTACTGGCAAAAATGGAGAAGGTGCGGAATTTTTATACAAGATCGCGATTTCCGATCAGGCTAAATTGAATTGGTTTGCTGACAAAGAACAAGGCGCCGACCGTCATGTTTTGGCATGATTTGTGCAAAGATTGCGTCATGGGCCGCCTAATTTTTTTAAAGACACTCTCACAGCAAAATATGCCTGCCTCTTTTAGGAAACTCATTAATTTCCTTAACTCGTTCTTGTCTACAATTCTTCATGCAAATAAGTACGCTAGTGGGTGAATGAGAACTTCCATCAAGGGATTGGCAGTAGGGAACACGTCAGACAGTCTCCCCAATCTTCGGATTTTAATCAAATGGCGTTTGCAGTATGGGACTGTATCGGAGCAAAAGTGATCTTGTGAAAATCAGGGGCACACAGCATCTGACTGCGAAATTGCTTCTGAATACCATACCTGGGTAGCTATCATCCATCAAAACATGGGCGAACGCCTATAATTGCATTTTGATTGTGTCCATTATTTTGAACAACTTTTGGAATACCCATTTGGTGGGGGACTTTCGGGTCACCCTGCACAGTGCAATAACAAACATTTGTGGTACTTATTCTGGTCTCCTTTAAAGCATATCTGTTTGACCTTTCAAAATGCATCTAAAAGGTTTTTATCTCTAGCTTAAGGATGCACTTTAAGTAACACCCTCTCTTACAGAGAACAAACGCAAGCTTTCTTAGAAGAAAAAACTGTCTTCAAGTTGTCAAAAGTTATTGCGGGAACCAAGGATTGGAAAATAAAATATGTGTGTCCCATTCTTCGGGGGATTTGTCTAAGAAAACCATCACTATAAGTGCCAAAGTGGTTTTCATCTTGAATGCTGAATTTCCCGTCAGCTTCTATGGTCTTTCGGGACAATGAATAGAAAGAATGACATGATGACATAGTTGCCTGGTATTCGCCTTTCTTAGATAAGAGAAAACGACGCAGAAAATCTTACCCAGATAATATGTCCCGGTGGGGATCGAATCTGGGCCCAAAATACGTAAATGATATCGCGTGAAATGGTGTGAACCTTTTCTGTCTTCAAATGCGGCGGTTTTTTTTTTTTTTTTTTTTTTTTTTTTTTTTTTTTTTTTTTTTTTTCCCCTGTCTATAGGAAAAACCTCCTTCTTGTAGCTAATATTAGCTCAAGGTTAGTGGTAGGTATTTAAAGACAATGGAAGGATCGAGGAAAGCTAACCTGCGTTCCAGTCACCATCGACTAACCAATCACACGCAACAGCCTCCACCGTGTCAGAGCCCGTCTTACCCGCTTCACAGCCCCATCCACATCTGACGGACCTTCTAACGAAACTCCAGAGTATCCAGTACTCCGTGTACGAGCGTCAGTTAATGGCGTATTCTTTTCTATAGGTTTCACAATAAATTCTAATTGACTTAAAAGCCAACTTTCAATTATATTTGCAAGAGTTAATTTAACTTTTATCGGCCGAGTCAACAATATTGCCGAACGTTGATTTCCAGTTTCAGCCCCACAGGAATTCTCAGGCATCTGACTATGTGCTCCAAGGGAACCAGTTCCAGTAACGTGGAGCTTTTCCGGGTCATTTGCGTATCTCTACTATTGCTTTAATGTGAAAGATGTTTGCCTTGGAATGATTGCCCAGGCCGCGAACATTCTTCAAAGCAAAGCCACAGCCATTCCTTTCCTCCTATCGGCACTGGTACAAATACGGACCACTGAGTAAGTACTGCTGCCGGAATACTCGATTTGTCGTTACGAGCAGGGCTGAAATCACTACTGGAATCTCCTGCTGCAATGGAATCTCCCGAGTGGCTGTCCCGAGCGACAGCGGAGCGAGCCGAAGGAGTGACCACAGTTATATCTAGATAATAAGGCTTGGCAAGTAGCAGCTTGAAAGGTTAGTGTCAAGCTACAGTAGTGAAGGCAGTGGCTTCGAAGCCTTGTATCTTTTATTATTATTATTATTATTATTATTATTATTATTATTATTATTATTATTATTATTATTATTATTATTATTATTATTACATACTGCCGTAATTTGCCACAATAACAATGATTTACTCCTTAAACCACTGGGTATACTGACTTCTGGGATTTACCCAGATTAGGTTAGTGTGTGTGTGTGTAAATGAATTAATTGCGAATTCCTATAAGAGAAGCTTTCCCTCCGTTACCTATTTTACCCGTCTAGCATTGCTCTCATTACAGTGATTTTTACTCGCTAAACCACCGGGTCCACTGACTACTAGGATTTACCCAGGTTAGCCGACAGGTTAGGTTAGTGTCTGTGTAAATGAATTGCTAACTCCTATAAGAGAAGAGTTCCCACCGTTACAATATTTTGCCCGCCTAGTAATGCCCTTATTACAGCCATTTACCCGCCCCTATCCATTTACATTTACAAAAAGGAGGCAAGCGTAGGCTGACTTGCGTAATAATGCACTATTAATTCATTTTTCACAGGGCAACAGTAGGTTATATTCTTTTTAACCAAAAAAAAAATGATGTTCCACTTGAGACGTAAGTGTAGGGAGTGAACTTCGCTGTCGCTTGGGATTGCATGATTCCACTTGCAGCAAGAGATTTCACCCCTACTGGTAACGCAAGTGAACACTCACTGCAGCCTCACGTTCCAATGTACTGCGCATGACCTGACATAGCACCGCCGATACTCTTTCTCCTATTGCTGCTTCGACCTTTACGCCGGGCAGGCAAGCTGCTCACATTTTCCTAAACGCAGCACCAAGCCAGTACTCTCTCCGTCATCGCTGCTATGGTAAGCAGGGAATTAGAGCTCAATACCTCCTTAGCTCCTGCAATAACCAATAGCTTTTCCATCACTATAATTATCTCCACTGGAGTAACAAAATCTAATAAAGAAGCCACAGCAACAACGACTGGTTACTCGGCCGAATTGGTGACATTTCTCTTCAAGGGAAGCTTGGAGATCTGCATGCCAGCTACTAAATGTGTTAACAGTATGGAAGTAGCACCTCTAGCAAATCAGACACTTCGCAAAGCGACATTTATTTTCGATAATTTAAATAAAATCTTATAGGGGAAATGCAACTGAATTGAAGCAATTTTGTTAGTTATATAGCAATTTTTTAAATAAAGTTTATTTAAGGTAGTTTAGTTACTGTTACAGTGTTTTTGTTTTGACATTCTTATGAACATTGAGGTTAATAAATATAAATAATTTAAGCATTTTTAATTCTTAATTATTTTGCAACCCAAAATTTTAATAAGATTGTAGATTTATTTTCTTCCCTTATTCAACCAACTAATTATTACCCGATGTCATTGCCAGTGTGCTGACCACATGAATCACCCTTAATATATTTTCATGGTTTTTGACAAATATCCCTGTGCACCTTTTGAAAAAAGAACACCGCCAGGGTGGCCGAGGTCGTTAAGGCGCGAACTTTTGAGCGGGAGGTCTGGGGTTTGAATCGCGCCAGGACCATCCTCTCTGACTGCAGTTTTTTTTCCAGGTTTTCCTCAATAATCATTACTGGCAAATGCCGGGGAGGTACCCTAAACTTAGGTCTGGAACGCTTCCTTCCTTAAAAAATATCCCTTCCCAATATATCATTTCATGTATCATCAGTGTCACCGTCTGAGATGGCTCAGTAGTAAAAACGGGCGTTAAACGCTACTCAAAAAAACTGTGTAGCCACTGCATTAGTAGTGCATTGTGTTATATGGCATGCACTAAACCCCGGCCGCTCAGTCTCCGGTTCTGATGTTTCCCGTGACCGAGGGAAGATGTATTACCAGTTCAGTGTCCCTATTACCCTCTTATAAAACCCGATTTTTTTCTGCTTTAATTCTGGAGAACCATAGCCACGTTGCTGTAACAATAAATATAAGAACTATATCAAGAACAATAACACCGTAAATCCCTCACACACGAAAGAAACCAGTTTTACTTCAACCAACACAACAAACAAGTGCTTCGGTTAAAAAAGGGTTGGTAACTTAGGGCAGAATGCAACACAAGAGGAACGGTGATTGGTGCTAGCAGACTACATTCACCACCGATCCGCGAATCATCCCTAGTAATGCAAACCGTGAATCAATTCTTTAGCGCGTAGTAGAGCTCGAATCTTGAAACAAAAACTATCGTTATTAAAAGCATTACAGGATATCCCACCATGGTGCCGGTTTTAGTATTTATCTGTTAAAACGTATCAAAATAGCTTCATTTACTCTAGAACTTATGCTGTTTACGCCTTAGGTTGGCAGTGCCGACATCTTCCCTCTCTTACTATATCCTCACGGAAAATAAGAGCCTAAGAGTGAGCGGCCAGGGTATAAAGACGCTGTCTAGTATGTGTGTTCTGTTAGCTCTGTGACCTGTGTGCAGTATTGCCGTGAATTAATAGCGCAGGTTCGCCTGTCGAAAATGAAGTACATTTTAATAAACCTTAGTAACATATTATGACAAAATATTTTCATAATATTGTTTCCTATACACAGTAAGCTTTAACGTTAACATATTATATATTATCATAAACATTTTAATGTTTCCTTCAATATTTGTTCTACCTATGCAGCACACGCATTCCCTGCACTTCCACGAGCGACCGAATGTGGCTTAGGGGCACAAATTCAAGAAACCTGGAATGTTGTAGCCTTTCGTCCACACTACTGTAGAAATCTGATATCTATGCCTCGAAGATTGAGGGTAGTTATATATGCTCAGGGTTCATACACCTGACATTAATTTGTGTTTATTTCAGCATGTTATCACTTTAGATAATAAATGTTTCCATTCATTGATTTATTTGTAAAATATGCGTTAGTTTGTTATGGCGTTTTATGGTACATAGGTAATGTAAAATTCAAATGATACGTTAAAATGTTATATGGTATTAAGACAACACAATGTTATAAAATTCAAATGATACGTTGAAAAGTTACATGATATTAAGACAACACAATGTTCTACATATACACTTATAACATCAATAATAAAACAAATAAAACAAATGTTTGTATGTCATGGTGGTGAAGTGGTAACCATAATTGCCTCCTAAACCGAAGATAGTGGTTCAATAACGGCCAGGGTCGATGGAATTCTTCGGGCGTAAAAATCCTAAGTGTGGCTTCCTTCGGAAGAGAAGTAAAGCAGAGGGCCGCGTGTTGTATATTCGGCACGATAAAAAACCTCAAGCCTGAAAGAAGATGCCTCTGAGCAAAATTTGTTGGCCACGCTGATGATCTGAGATTTAAACAGCGTCCATAAAGAAACCAAATCAAAACAATTTACAAATAAACAATTGTGCGATTTGAACCCAGGAGCTTACGCAGAAGAGCAATGCTTTCTAAGCCACTCGTCCATAGCTACTCTACTATAATTTTCTCTTTCCAGATGCTTATAATTGTGATCGTTACTTTACATGCAAAGCACCCACTGCAGTGTGCACTCGCTGCATGCGCGTTGTGGATACAGCGTTTACTAGTTCACCGATTGACACGTAGAATCTGGAGTGAGTCATATTTTTGTCAAAGGGTGTACATGAGCTCGATACTTTGTTAATATAGCAATGATTTATATTAATACTGTCCGAAGCAGCACACTTTAAAGTAGTCATAAGAAATATTCTTGTCTCTCTCTCTCTCTCTCTCTCTAACACAAGATTCTAAATGATAGGTAAGAGGTGCGCTTCTAAAGCTAACTACCGATCCCATACTTAAAGTGTTACTTTTGCAAATGATTTAACTACAGAATATCTGAGTCAGACATTTCCTCAAAAAGCACGTTATAGAACAATAAAACGTACTGAATTGAGCTTGAATTAGATACTTTCGTACATGCTATGGTACTCATTTATATGCATTTCACTTTTCGCGGATATGGAAAAGGAATACTGGGTTTAAAAAAAAAAAAAAAAAAAAAAAAAACTCAATTCTGAGTTTGACTAATTATAAGATACTTTTGGTAAAATGCCGCGTGATCAATTAATCGTACTCACAAATAACTGATGGCAACAATATCATACTCCAACATTCTTTAGCATGCCGACTTTTCATTAATACCTACTTGTTATTTTCTAATTCAGTTGATTTTTTGAAGTGACAGAGCACAGTGCGTTTCCTGGTCTATCTTTTACGGATAATATAAGTGAAGTTTAGAAGTTTTCAATAGGATGCTGTGAAGATAAGCAATCAGTGAATTCACATCTATTTGCTTGATAAAGTAATACTTTAAAAATAATAAAATGAAACGTTCGTATTTATTTGAAAAAATATTAAGGTATCGCGTAATGAGGCTAAACATATGTAAAGTAACGAGTATCGGGAAATTATCGTATTGACCCACCTCTAATATGAATAAAAATAAGAAACAAAGTAACTCTTGAAACAATGAAACTAAAATAACACGTACCAGATACTCATAAACACATAAAACACTTAAATAGAAACACAAATATCTGCTTGTTTTCTCTTCAAAGTATATACACTATAGTCTTGTCCACTGCCTTTGAAGAATACGTAGCTGTTTGAAATACATTGCTATTTATGTGACGCTTAGTTTTTTTAATCTATTTTTGCTTCTCTAGTTTTAATTTGTTTAGTAACGTGTATTACAATTTAATCTTACTTTTAATATATATACATATATGTACTAAAATAAATATTTATTTATTTATCTAGCTGACAATGTACCGTTTCTTATTATGCTACTTATTCCTCTTAACAGCATCATTGGTTCATTCTCTCATCGCTTGTCAGTTTCACTTGGAATGACGGACAATGGACTTAAAGCCAGAGCCTGTACATGTGCAGCTTCCATGTATCTCATCAATTTTTTTCAGTTCTACGGTCTTCACTAAATAAATTATAGGACATATATCTATAAATATGTTGTTCAGCACTTATGTGAAACGAATGATATCCAGCTGAGATGAGGCACCTAGGTCTCTTAGAATGAAATTAACAACACGTTGTAGGAATCCTTTGGCCTCAGTGCTACAATGGGTTTATTTGGGCTACGGACCGGTAGAACTCGGCTGCATATTTTTGAGAAGCCAGCCATCAAGATATGCTGGTAGCACCTGTAGGTTAGTTAGGTTAGGTTAGGTTGAGGCATTGTCAGTGAGTAGTTGTGCGTGCTTCTTCATCATCATATATGTCAATGTATAAATATTGGTATATCTTGAAGAACGGGTTAAGTACGATACATATGTGAAAACGGATTCTTGCAGAACAGTGGTAAGGCGATTCGCAAGAAGATATCCCGGCAATCATGTTCCAGGTAGAGAAAAACTGTTCGTCAGCTTGTTAAAACGTTACGAGACACGATCTCTCAGTATCAAAAAAGAAAAAAAAAAAAGAAAAAAAAAATCCCAACTACCGTGTTCTTACGAAAGAAACATGAAATACAGGAATTTCCTACTATGCCGACAATGTACTGCGCTGAGGGGCATTGATTTTAGCACAGGTTATAACTTATTGTTATAAGTTTTTAATAGATTATTAGTTTATGCTTTCAGTAATAATAAAAACGCAGATAAAATAATAATTGCTTTATGCACTGCGACTTTATACCCCTTTTTCCCATTAAGGCACTGCACTTCTCCGGGATAGCAGCCACTCAGGCTGCCTGTAGCTCAAATAACCTCGCTGTGTTGTGTACCCTTTTGAAGTACTATTGAGCCAGTATTAATGAAGAGTATCAATAACCTCGAATAATCCAAGAAGGTTCAAATGCGTTTAAATGTTTCTAATACAAAATAATTGTAATATTATAAGTTCCAGTGCTCTTGAATAAATATATCATAGATGAGTTTTAGTCCCATGTTGGGCGCACTGCATAGAAAGTGTGCAACGAAAGACTGCTAGTTTTTGTTACCAGATAATCAAAAGCATTATCTACACATTTATTTCAAATTTTCAAATGCATTGATGTTATTTTCTTTTCTTTGTAAATAAGAAAGATGTGGTTTTATTGGTATTAAACCCCAATTAATTTTTGAGCCCTAATTTAAGTTTTTTATGTTACTTAAGTATCTGAACTTCCATTCTTGAGATAGACAAGGAATTATTAGAACATACCAATTAAGGAGATTTTACTGTAGGAACTCATCATATAAAACTGTTCAAAATACTTTGTCCTAAGGCTGTGGATACCTTTACACTTTTTTGGGAGATCTTATTTCGCTTATAGTGTTTTCAGAGGAAATTTATCGTATAAATTCGACTGTTTTATGAATATCACATTAAGGTAAAATTGGTAATAAATTTATAGCTCTGAAGTCTCCGAGTACTGCTACTTCAGGAATTTTGCAGCTTTTTGGGGAATATATTTAATTGTAAACGTTAGTTAAAGCATTTTAAGTAAAAAGATAGAGTGACTGCAATATATCGTTTTACGTTATTTGCATAAACGCCGCCTTTCTATTGTTCTGCAATTATTGAGTTAATGTTACAACATACAACTTCCAGAGAACAGGCCGTTAAGGCTATCTTCATGCCAGTGGGGATAGTGCTGAAAATAACACATAAGCAGTTTTGTTGTGTGTATTCAATTTCAATGAAAGTTATTTATTTTTCTCTGGTTTCTGAACCTTCTATATAGAGTGCGGAAAAGTGTGTAAAAAGAATTTGCAAATGGAAAGGAAATTTAACACTAGGCATTTTTAAAGTGGGAACGAGTGGCATCAGATGCTTCAATATGGAGCTATATGGATCAACGTCATAACTAATTTGTGATGTGACGTGTGTTCATAGTCAAATATAATCTAATGCCACTGGCGGAGACTCAGTCATAAGCAGGCTGCACCTCAATCTAATTACCAGCCGTGAAAGTGGTAAGACGTTTTAAGAACTACAGTACACCATTTTTATAATCAATTACTTGAAATTATTTCGTGATGTGACCTACTGAAATAATGCTGTGTGTGTTTTACAGAATAAATTATTTGCTTAAGGTAAGCTATTGTGTTTTCATTTCCCTTTAACATCCATAAACACACTTGTGGCTTTGAAATTAACGGCTGCAGCACCAAATTTTTCGACTTTCTTTCAATTTGGAAATTCTTGCTCATTTTTTTCTGCATCCTATATATCTAACTTAATGGTATATATACAACGTTCATCTAGTTTGAAATGTTTTGGATTTAATTCGCTTCTAATAATGATAATGTTACTTCATATAACCGATAATTGCATTTCTCGTGCATCTCTTGAGGCATGGCAATTCTACTTTAGAAATTCTATCACAGGTGTGCCTATTATTTAAATATTCTAGCATGTAATTTAACTTAGGCACTAAAGCATTCAAAAACTGATATCTCGCAACTCTTTTTGGTATGTAAGTACGTTTCCTTAGATAGTAAAACGAATTCTCAATATAATAGTGATTTGATCTAAAACAAAACTTACTGTCTCACCCACCCAAAAGTGTCTAATATGACAATAAATGCATTTTGGGTTATCAATATTGTTTAAAATGGAGAGGTTATTGTAGCTAATAGATTTTAAAGAACGTTCTACCACGCTGGACATAAAACTTGCACCATTCTCCATGTTTAAAATAAATATCACATTTCATTATCAAAGATTCAATGTTAAACACTTTTAACTTGAGCAATTATTTTTCGCCATTAGAATAAAAAAAAGATTCTTATTACAGCAAAATTAACTGGAATACAGCCATTGCAACCATACTGTGGCAATTTTAGGAGGATTACTGCATGTATCGTTTCATTAATGCTACTATTATGTGATCATCTATAGAATTTGAGTAAGGTTCCTGTATACGAAGAAGTTCAATGTCATCTTGTGAGTACATTACATTGAGATTTAACATTAATGTGCAATTTCTGGTGATAGACTATATCAGTTATCAATTGTCATGGAAGGAAACTAGAGCGATCCAATTAACTATGAACCAACTAGCAGTGCTTTTGTCCATTTGTCCATTGTCCATTGTTGATTAATTCTTTTAAAAAAACGAAAATTTGTATTCACATGTGTTAGTTATTTTATATAATTTTAACATGGAACAATTTAGTGCCCTTTGCACAGTCATAAGAAATGCCTGTTTGTTGTGAAAAATGTCTAAGAGGTTTGTGTGTAATTCTCCAAACGATGACCCATGCCATCTAATGTTTCTTTGGTGAGAACTCTGCAATCTGTAGGGTTTTTTAGACTGAATACTATCCGTGGCCTGAAATTTACTATAAAGATTATGGATTGTTGTACGGCCTGGAACATTTAAACCCAATAACCTTTCTTCAAATCGTCTTTGTACTTGACGAGCCGACTTAAGTTAATACACATAATCATAAGTATAAATTGTACAATAGAAAGCACATACTGAACTACAATTCGCTTCGCAATTAAATGTAGAACAAAAAACTTGCCACTCGTAATAAATAAACTTGTGATCTTGTTACAGTCAACGCGGGATACGCTTTTACACACTTTCAGTGGTAAAGTCATCGAGCGTTTCGTATTATCAGCATTATTCTTATAACACAATGGATACTGCAGAGGTTAAAGATGATGTGACGGGGATGCAGATGACAATTTTCTAATATGCAGTTTTTCTCTTAACAATTTGAACTACTAACTGGGACTTGCAACATGTTGCCATATGACCCAGTTCTGTACAGTTATAACGTCTAACCATCCGGATATAATCGCTGAAGTTACGTCTAGAATAACCAATAAAGATTTTATCATCCCTGTCAGAAGTGCCTATGCAGTTCCAAGTCCCAGTTTTCTTATTTGGCGAGCCCATTAATGTTGTCCCTTTGTCAAAGCCTTGATTAACCTTATCAAGAATATTAGTAGTTAGCCTCGTTTATGATCTACCTTAGGCTTCTGTAACATGAGTTCGTGAATTATTAGGCGTGAGCTTTCCCCATTGGTCTTAACGAGTCAGGTTAATTATTGCTATGCGACTTGTGATATTTTAGATGTGTAAAGTTGTAAATACCGTCCGAGGAGAATATTTAAGTATCCGTTTGTCTATGGCTTGATTAAAATTGTTTCTTGATATAATGTGGGACAAAATACCGGTGAAAGTTGTTCGAGTTCCTATATTTTAGTGGATACGCTCTCAACGTAGTTTAGCTTTTTATGTGAATCTGCAGCGGAATTCCATAGAGTGGCTTCTCTTCAGCGAAATAATGTATTATTTATTCCTATCTGATACTCTACTATTGGATGGCCTTCATTGCTATGCACATGATTTACAACTATTTTAAACTCGTTTTCATCGCTTAGTTCAAGGAGTACACTCTTTCTTTCATTGTAGCAGCATATCCCTTCCACATCTCATATCTGTCACAGCAAAGAGTTCCCTTATTAACCTCAAGATAGCGTATTTGCAAAGTACGCCTCGTGTATTGTGTCTTAAATTCAATAGGCAAACTTGTTCAGATATTTTAAGTAGTAACGCAGTCTCTTTATAGACGAATTAACGTCAGTGTATAGAGTGCGGGAAAATATGCTCAAAGAATTTAGAACAGAAACTCACCATTAGAATCAAACGGTCTTGGAGCATTGTATGCTGGTGTGGGGGGGGGGGGGTTATCCTCAAAGCTGCAAATTTGTGTATCAAGAGGACTGAAGTCAATAGCTTACCTTAGAAAAATAATTTATTTTTTCAAGTACAGATCATTACTTCAATGAATCGCATGTAATAGAATCACCAATTCATTACGCCATGCCTCAGGTGAACTTCAGGTAGTTCTTCGTGTAAATGATGAGCCGTATCAACCACTTTCAAACAGCTATATATTCCATACAGTAAGTGCTAAAAGTAATTTAAATGTTAAAAATTCTGTATATATTTATACAGACAAAGGATTGTTTCATAATTCAACACATTTTAATATTTCAATCTTCACTTATTCTGCTTAAAATTACCTTTTTACTTATGGAAAGCACCTCCTAAATTTCTCTATGTGCACTTGTCCAATTTCGGACCTGCCTCTAAAATTAAGAGAAATAAGGTAATTTTTTTTAGGCGAGTCTAAATTTAACTGCATGACTCCGATGGGAAATTGTACGTGTGCCCAAAGATGGTGAAGAACTGTTGCCTTCATGAATACCACAAGCAGTGAAACATTCATGAGGTCAGATGATCTAAGGGTGCATTTCCAGTCAATATCGTAATCCTATGTACTTCGTAAATGGCACTGTTAATACAGACGTGTAATTACGCATCCTTGAAAACAAATAGATGCCCACAATACGAGACCGTTTTGGAGACCCTTCAAGCTCCTATTTCAAAATAACTCTGCTTCTTATAGAAGGTAATTACTTTGATTAATATTTGTATACTAAATTGGAATACAGATAGTGTTAATGCAATTACCAATCTTTCAAACATTTCAGGTAAAAGTATTCCTTAGAAAAACAAAGTGAAAGTGCTAGACTGGCCTGGAAATAACCCGGGCCTGAATCCTATTGAATGAATGAATGAATTAATTAATTAATCAATCAATCAATGGTGTTTGACGCCCTTTTTTGGTACAGAGGCACCACAGGCGATGGACACTGATGATACATGAGATGAAATGATATATTGGGAAAGGAATTATTTTTGAAGGAAGGGATCGTTCCAGGCCTAATATTAGGGTACCTCCCCGGCATTTGCCATTTATGAGGACTGAGAAAAGCCTGGAAAAAACCTCAGTCAAGGAGGACGATCCTGGCGGGATTCGAAACCCAGACCTCGCGCTCACGAGTCCGTGCCTTAACGACCTCGGCCATCAGTGGCGGTGAATCGGATTGAGAACTGCTGGAAAGTTATGGAAAATGATATTGCAAGAAATAAGCCAAGCAATAAAAGAGAACTCCAGGACACAATTGTAAGCGTGGTGTGGCTTCATGAACCCACTCAGGAATATATTAACAATTTGGTTTTCTTAATGCCTAAACTATGCCAGGAAGTGATTAAAGCACAAAATTATTAATAAAAACAATGCAGTCGATTAGGCAGCTGGATTTTCTAAAAGTTAAAATGTATAATTACTAATATAGTTTGTTTCATTAATGTTCGTTTTAATCGCAATTTATAATGAGTGTTTTAAAATAAAAGATAAACCAATTTATTCATAATCTAACTTTACTTCTTTCTGCGAGTATTTAGTTTCTATTTTTTTATAAACGTGTATACTAAATAAAAATAAAGTGCATAACAATAATATCTTAATACATTTATGAAACAATATGGCGAAAATAAAAAAAGTAAACCAAATAATCAAAAGATTATATGAAAACATTAAAAAGTTAAGGGTGACGCAATACATATTTGAACCAGTAGGTATATTTAATTCTATTATTAATACTTTCTTGTGCAATATAATATTAGACAAATGAGACATCTCCTTTGTTACTGCAATATCAGTTTCATTTTCTATATATTGTCAATATTCTTACCTACAAAGGTTAATGTTAACTCCCATAAGCTGCTCTTAGTGAAACTCTAGCAAATTATAGCCTTAATAAAAATATACATGAATGCATTTTCCTTACAATTTCTTCATATCCACTATTACCAAAATATCTTCTTCACTTACTACTCTGCACCTGAAATGTCACCCAAGAACATGGGGCTACCGGGAATTGTCTCTCGTGCAAAAATTATTAATCATGTGCCCAAAATTCTCCACAGAGAATTAGAGCAGTGCGTTTATGTATTATCAGTTTTCAGCTTCAACTTCCTCTGAAATTTTAGTCGAGAAAGCGGATAACCTACTTGTAAACTACACATAAACACTTAATTATTATTTCCTTTATACCCAATACTGATTTTAACAGACCTTCAATATAAATGAGCGCGCATATCATCAGTGTCTACAGTAATCTTGCACCCACCTTTCCAATCTGAAGAAATATGTAGAATATGCCCCACCAGGCTACTTCTCTACAGTCCAAACCGGTCCCATCAGCTCACAATTAATCCCTTAATATCTCAGCTGCACTGGTTGAGGTCGCTTCGCTGTTTATATATATATATATATATATATATATATATATGATAATCCAATTATCTGATGACTGACAAGGTGGCCAGTAGACTAATAAACAATTGCTCGCGGCCAGCCGATCTACACTAGAATCATGGAGGGCAGATATGCGGGTCAACGCAAATGTCGGTAGAGACAATATAGTGACAGTTTTAACACATTATAATGCACTTATCACTCATGTCACGTAAGGAGATGCTGAAACTGCCTGCATTCATTTATCACACATTTCTGCCATCTGCTTACGAAATTGCCCATTACTGTTAATTTTCTTTAAGAAATTAAATTTCTCTCTTGACGGATGTTATCCTTTTAGATCGTGCCAAATGTGTGGATGTACTAATTTATGAGTCGCATTAGGACCTGAAACTCCCATTATCTGAGAATTTCCCTTCAAACAATATCCTGACAGAACGAGCAGAATCAGTACAAACATACTAATCATAAATAATCGCTCGTTGTGAAATACAATAAATAAACCTAAAATTTGCCATTTAGTACTTTCAGCAAACTTAATTCTACAATTTGAAACGTAGTCCTTTCATTGTTCAAACGACACTGACAGTGACGTGGACTTTAAGGGCAACGTAGCAGTTCGGTAAACTACGCGTGACCCGACTCGTGTAGCCCGACTAGCTTTGTCTTATTGGCCAATGCAATCCTTCGCCTCCCTGTCGCTCATCAGATAATTGGGTAACCGATATCTTTCATTACAGCCACACGAAAATCGTGTCTATGGATTTTTCTGCTGTATATCTAAAAGGATATCTGTAGAACAAAAATGAGAAATTTTTCGCTGAACGATGCAAAAATTCGGAAATTCCAACAAATATGTTAAATAAATTCTGTATTTGGAAATAATTTTATTATTCTGCTGTAAAATAAAAAGCAAGTGATGTACCACACAGTGTACTAAAGCAGCCAGGGAGTGCTTGTATGTAATTTGTTTCTGTAATCAGTTTAAATGCCCTGACATCACAATAGGTACATTGTAGAATTGTGTCACTTATGTTCTTATAGCAAAAGTCTGTTAAAGCACCGTGATATAGAAATTTTGATCTGGTTCGTTTTCCCATACTTCATAAATCTTCGTAATGCTTCCAATGGGATGCAACTTCATTTAAAACAATTAACAATAATACAAATGCCGTTCTAAAGGTAATGCCCACAATTTTCTCAGCCCGTAACAAAGGAGTTTACATGAATAAAAATTGATGTTTCCCTCGTGCTTGTAACGTATTTAAGTCATTTAGATCTGTACTGAACTGTTTCATCTGCTCTAGTCTCCCGCTGCAAGCAAGGAGCTGTAATTGAATTTCTGCTCACGAAAGCGAAAGTGTTGGGAACATTCACAACGGTGGGGTGCAGAGTTAAAACGCACAGAAACTGATCTTCATGAACTGTGACACCCTGTCAGCTCTAGACATGTTGTACCGCAAGCATGCCCGTTATTCGTGCTCTTTCACCTCTTTGGGTGCTTTGTGTGCAACGCACTTTTAAGACAATAACAGCGTGATTGATGCAGTAAAGAAGTAGCTATGCAGCTAGTGCTGGCAACTTGTTCAACTTATTGAAAAATAGTAAAACGTTAATTTATACTGTCATTAAATTTCTCAACAATTTTGAAATAAGTATTGGAAAAATGTGGGATATAACCCTTTATAGAATGCAGATATTTTGAAGCAGCTACAATATATTGGTATATGCTCTTTGTTACTTTGTTACTTCCTTTTAGTGGTTCTAGAACCTGAACTGAGCACGCTTGTAATGTTAGAATATTAATTTTTTATAACTTTTAAAATTTCTCAGATTTTGCACATAATTACCTGAACTCTTAATAAAACAGCCATAGTAATAAATATTACAATTTGTCGTTTTAATTAAAGTGTTTATTTCATCGGAAATTTTACTGGCCTTCAAGAATCTGATATTGTGTTTCGGTGTCTTTTAAGCATAATTTCAGCTTAAATTCACTTTTAATTTGTTCTTTACAGCTTTTATACTTATTTACTGCACTTTTCATAATTTGCAAGACATAAAACTCTAGTTTATTTATAAATTATTTCTATTTATAACTGTAAATACAGCTAAAAATAGCTTTCATGTAATGGGGGTGCTGTGTAATCTTGGGGCCTTTTAAAATAATATTTACAATGTTTAATATCTTTCTTAACGTCCATTTTAATAATTATATTTATTTTCTATCTACCTACTAAATGGTTGCTCTCATGTAATAAACACGGTATTTGTAAATAGAAACATAGTACAAACATATCAATTACAGCTTCACTTTCAGCTTGATGAATGAACACGATGTCAGTGCAAACTTTCCGAAACAGCAATTGAATTTTTAATAAGCACTGCAGCACATGCTTTTAAACGGGGAAAAAGCATCTACTGTGTCGTACGCTGCAAACTTTCTCTATCACTTTGGTGCTTGACGCGATACTATAAAATCAGAATCCTTTCACTCTGGTCCTTTTTTTCTATTTTATACACGTCATAACGACGTATACGTTGACGTCAGGTTGCCATAGCAACGGAACGTATAACGGCAGTTTCGCCCTCACTCGTCTGTGGGTTTTGACGTGTTTTACTTCCCCTTTCAGGAATTGCGACAGTAATACACTCTATCGTTGTTAAGTGCAACCCATAGAACACCGGCGTCGAAGGCTCTAAAATTTTGTTTCATCCTTTAAAAAAAGTAATTGTTAAACATAGTTTGAAAATGCATACATTATTTCTATAAGACACTTCAGCAGCTCCATTTGCATGTTCTACGTTATTGCGAAAGAGAAATTTCATTCCTCATTTAATGCAACAATTGCAGTTTTTTGGGAAAACTACATATTTGGTCTGAACAAAGTTAATGTCGACCATTTTATTTTTATGGCATTGGGGTGCACATTATTAAAAACTTTTGAAGACACGTAAATGATGTTTTCAATGGTTTTGATAAATTATAATTAACAATTCTCATTATTGTATTTTTTATTTTCCGCAATATCTTCTGATTAATGATTCGTATTCTCCCATACTACCTTGAAGTATTAATGCCTTCAACTTTAGGAAAAATAATGAAATAATAAGACTCCAGGATGTGGTCGTGGAAAGATTGAAGGGAGAAGAAGAGACAATTTCAAAAATAAACTCTTTAATTTATTTATTAAGACTGAATCATAACAATGTTTGAAAAGTGCACTACATGAAAATTGACCTTAAAGAACTGCACATTAATATGATCATCATTAAGAACACTGCAATATTTACCATCATCAATTATAAACTTAACACACTATAAATAAAAAGCAAATAAAATTACGCGGACATTTCCTCAAAGTAAGACGTAATTACGTGAAAAGTTTACCACAAAACGAGATAAAATCACTGCAAACAAAATTCACATACGAAAAAACAAACAAACATCATAATACAGCACGATAAATATTGGATTTTTCACAGTTTTCCTCAAAGCACAAAAGGAAAAATACCTTACCTACACTTTCAACAACATAAAAGAATTACAGCATCGCAACCTCACAAAGTATGGAATTTTTCCTAGAGATATCACCCAAATTTCAAAAAATAAGTTTTCCCCATTAACGTTCACAAAAATATTACCCGAAATTGAGGAGGTAAGTGAAAGAAAAGTTAATAATAAAAAGCCCTCCAAAGCAAACTAACACCTACACACATTAAAATAGTTTACCCGAAAAATACCTCATTTTACCCATAGAAAAGATACTCCTAAATAACACAGTTTAATATTTTGTATGGATGTCTAAACATCTGGTTCATTGTGTCGATTAATAAGGAGTTGGCCCAAGCCGAACAATATTTATTATGTAACTTCGGTGAGCAGGCATCGTTCAACTGGAAACATTAACAGAACACTCACCAACTAACCATGACACCACGACGATAGAAGTCAAAATTTCAAGACTATGTCAGGGTCGCAGTTAAAACTAAAGCGAGATATCATTGTAATAAAGGATGACGTCATGATCTTGAATAGACGAATACAACAAACACGCGCTATGCACAAAGGAGCTACATCCATGGATTTAGAGCGAGACTCCCTAAGTCATAGGAAGAAAGGAGTAAATTGGCGGATCTGTACCGTGACATATAGGCACATTTTTTTTTAAACTTCTTAATACTAATAAATGCATCCATTTTGAAGGTTTTCAATTTTTAATTATGTCACAATTAGTGAAATAATTCTTTAATTTTATTCTTAGTTATATTAATTATAACTTAATATTAATTTATAACTTATAAATTAATATTTGTCATTTACTTTAAATAAATATGGTTTAATAAATTGTACCGGAACATAAAAAGAAGGTAACATTGAAAACAAAACTGAGCTAAAGTGTGTACATAAATTATTTGCCTGATTAAAAGATTTAGAACTCTCCTACTGCATAATTTACAAATGAATATTGACAATATGAAAATTAATCAAATCAAAAGAGGTCTTAATTCAGAAGTTCATATTTAGTAGCAGTTAAGTTTGTTATAGCATAAAATGAGTTAGTTTACACCTAAGCGATAGAAAATGCTTCACTGAACTATTTCAAATCATCTTGGGCATTTTATCTCCTTTTTTATTTATTATTTATTTTTTCCTCTACCTGGTTCCTAAACAGTTGAAAGCCAATTTGGGGTGAGCAACATATTGATAACGCCAGTTGTCTAACAGGTCATTTGTTATCTTTTGATTTTCTGCAAATCCACGGTACCATCTGCATCTGTTGGGTGAATAATAATATCCATTTATGCATGGTTAAAATTTCCTTGTTTTCTGCCGATAGAAATCGAATAACAGCACGCACTTGCTCCTTGACCATTCGTTCAGTATCCTGTCCTTTCTCTGTTGTATGTCCTCTGCAATGAAACTAATCACAGCAAGTTGCTTGCCTTTGTTTCTTAGTAAGTAATGAAACTTACTTTTTGACTCGTGCTAGTACATTGAAGTATTTTCACACATAAGTGAAGGCGCATGTTGAAGTCTTCGAGAAGCCTCATTTGAAAACTATCAGGCAACTAGAGTCTAACATTTCCCAGAGTCGATGGCGGCCATTTTGATATTAAGCAATCAATTGTCTTAGGGTTTGGAAAAGGAGAACAGTTCAGAGAATACCAACAATGAGCTTTAATTAGGATAGCGCCGTCAATTGCGTTCTACGAGATGTTACGTTCATTTACTTGGGAAACATTATGCTACAATATTTTTGCTGAGTGCCTCATCTGTTTTATCGACATTTTCCGCGGGTAAACTCTGCCTTTACTTTAACGACCTCTCTAGAAATCTATTCTGATTAATACTTCTGCATCATATGACCGCATGCGCTTATATTGAAATTTAACGTTACAATTGTTTTTTCTGTGAAATAATGTATATATTTTTTCTTTGCAGATATGTCAAAAATAAAACATTAAGGGACCAACTAAGTGGGTACTAGTAAATGTGCGGGAATGCATATTTCATCTCACAAGAAATCTGTTGCTTCACTCTATGTGCCGCACCTATCTGCTAAACATGCAATTCAAACAGACAACGTGCATTTATCAATAAGCTTTAGCCATCTCTTGGAAGTAAAGCAATATATGTATAAAGCAATGTCTGAAATTGCCTCGATACTCTTTTCTCTTCAACTTTCGTGAGGATGTATACTTGAACATTCTTTCTTCAGAGGAAGGGCCTTTCATTAGGCCAAAAAGTTAGTTATTTCTAAAGAATGGGCTAAAGAAACAAGCTTTTTACATTTTAAAAAGTCACCCTATCCTGTTTCCAATAAGCGGTAGAATCTGAGTTTCTAACAAATGTGTATCCTCTATACCAGTTATTCTTAAATTGTGGTCCTCTAGAATCAACGTTGAATGTGTTTAGTAAAATGGAGCATTAGTCCGAAAAAACGAGAAAAAATATGAATTGCGAATCATACTGTATAGTTGAGAACTAAAAAGTAACGAATGTCCATTTTAAACAACTTCTTTCATGAAAGAAACTACTTAATGCCGTTTACAGGGATTGGAATTTCCTTACATCTACCGCTGGACTTAAGTGTCACCAAGATACATATAAAAATTGATCATCTGTAGGCGGATTCATCACTCTCATTAATTAAAACCGCCACGGGTGGCCGAGGTCGTTAAGGCGCGGACTCGTGAGCGCATGGTCTGGATTCGATTCCCTCCAAGACCATCCACCCTGACTGAGGTTTTTTCCAGGTTTTGCTCAGTCCTTAAAAATGGCAAATGCTGAGAGGTACCCTAAACTTAGGCCTGGAATCCTCCCTTCCTTAAAAAAAAAATATTCTTTCCTAAAGTTCCTTCGGAAGGGAAGAAAAGCCGTGGGTCCCGGTCGTACATTTACGGCACAAAAAGAACCTCAAGCCTGAAAGAAGAGGCCTCTGAGCAAAATTTGTCGGCCGTTTCACGCCCTGAATTCAATGGGACGCTGATGAACTTTGATGTTAAAGAACGTCCGTAAATAAAAAAACAAACAAACAAAGTGTCCAACCGCCTGTGGTGCCTTAGTAGTAAAAACGGACGTTAAACATTATTAAAAAACTCATTAATGTAACAACTATATTTCACTTAATAATGAAAAGGGAATACAAATTTTATTCTAACATATAAATGTCCTATATACATAGATTGTTATAAAACAGCCTTAATAGGTTTCAATTATTTAAAAAAAAAATAAAAATAAAATAATGTGTATTTTCTTCTTATAATCGCAATATAAAACTAAGAGAATTATAATTATTGATATTCTATATTTAGATATGTATATTTGTATGCATTAAATAAACAGAATATTTAAAAAAACAATCGGTAAATTTTCGGGGTTGGATTCTTTACATACAGGGAAGAAAAAGATGCATGAACATGGGCCAGTAAATTTGAAATTTATGAAATATGTAAAGATACCCTCTGTTACTTGTCGTATATGATTTGTATAAAATGCATGTTATTAACTGTGCTGTTGCTCACACAGATTTGTTAACTGATTCTGAAACGTTGCGGATAGTGCATGCACAAATTTGCCTATATCTTGGAACATCAAAGTATGTACTTCAAGCATGACCATGCTCCTGCACACTTTGTCAGCATCTTAATGCAAGCCATCCTTATCACTGGATTGGTAGAGGTAAGCCGTTGACTCGTTTCCAAGCTCACCAGATTTAAACCTTAATAATGATATTATTATTATTATTATTATTATTATTATCATCATCATCATTTTCATCGTCTTTTTGAATATAATGAAATTTAATATTTCCGTAAAATATAAATACTAAAATAAAAATATTAACTAGCCGATTTTACCTCCCTTTTTCCGTTTGCGGAAACTGCGCTTCCCAGTAAGCAACCGCGTTCAGGGAGCCCGTAACTCAAATAACCTTACTGTAATATTTGTTCAGTGGAAATGACTAAGTAATGCACATCTTATTTCCGTAATACTGTTCAGTTACACATTGTTTATAACATTATGACGCACCTCTGGTTCATCTCGTAATCACCTGCTTTTTCTTGTTAATAACACACTAGCCGCCCCACGCTCAGCGGAAAGTTAGCCGAAGCGGGTAATTGTAGTAGGTCGCTCTTATTTTAATGATGCACTTGAATTCAAAAGAAAATGGAAAAGCTGTGGATATGCTTTTACGAATAATAAACTTAATAATGGAAATCAGCGAAAAAGTGACTGTGTTTTGATTATGTACTCTTAAAATCTAGTGCTGAATGCGCATGAAACCAATTAATTGGTGGGAAAGGTCTCATTACTGGGAATAAAATTAATAAGGTGTAACAATCAAGAAGAAAATAAACAATCACAGCGTTTTGACGCAGTGTTCAATTTCACAAATTACTCAATTTGTTCGGATAATTACAAAATTTACCCATTAAGAATTTCATAGGAAAACTTCCTGTTAACAAGAACATAACTTTCTCTTAACTTTTTATTTCACTAGAATTCAAATTCAGAAAATTACTAAACAAAGGATGTATCATGGAAAGTGCGAGAATTGTTGTTTGGAAATATAAATATTTATACAACTTGCGCTCCAGTATTACCGTGTGATTTATTTGAATGGGACGAATGATGCGGTAAACAAGGGATGGCACTAAAAGCGCTGCCTTTCAAAGGGAAAATGGTGCAAGGGCGATGAATGAAGAGTATTCATTCTGCGTAGAATATTTGTAATGAGACAACGCATGATGATTATACGAGCATTTGAAAATTTAACGAAAAACATTTCAGAAAATGTATTTATACAAGTTGCGTTCGAGTATTACCGTGCGATTTATTTGAATGGAACGAATGATGCGGTAAACAAGGGATGGCGCTAAAAGCGCTGGTTTTCAAAGGGAAAATGGTGCAAGAGCGATGAATGAAGAGTATTAAATTTTTTTATCTCTCTGCGTAGAATGTCTGTAATGAAACAACTCATGATGACTATACGAGCATTTGAACATTTAATGAAAAACATTTCAGAAAACCAAAACTATATCACAGTATTATATAACGCAAGGTATCATAAAATCAACATAAAGTATCAAAAATAAGACATTTTAAAACTAATGATAAACATAATATTCAAACCCAGTATTCGGTAAATGTTCAATTTGTATTAACTCATAGTATAATAATATAAAGAGAGAAATGTCATTTATGAATAGCAGCCGAGAGTTAATTCAGTTTTAACCCCACCGCATGTAGCGAAGAGTATTCCAAAGGTAATAAATCCTCTACAGAATCCTTGGAGAAGGTTATAAACAATGTGGTTGGATTTAAATTGTGTGTCATATACCCAATATTATTTTTCGTACATGATCTGCAATTTGTAAGCTTCCAAAATACAAAGTTTATTGTAACTCCTAGGGTTTTCGGAATTAATGAAATAAATGGGCTTACTAATGTTTGAGCACCCTATGTATATAATCCCACAGAACAATTTGGACAGATGTAAACAAGTATACCGTTAACCTCTGGATTAGTGCTACAATGTACTAGTATGTGTGCGTGCATAGTACGAATAACACGGATAAAATGTGCTGAAAATTTTGATTGTGGCTTGTGTGCTTCTTCTGTAGAAAGGAAATTTAATATCAATACATACATCACCAAATTAAAGACAAAGATTAAATTTAAGTAGGGGAAGACAATGTTGACAACTAAATATAATTACGGTGGTATGATATAAAAATAGTCAATTCTTACGAAATTTATATGGTAGGGAAAGCATAATATGAAACCAAAATATATTCATTAAATCTGGGTTTTGTAGTATTTTGAATTGAGGCCGATTACTGGTGGAGTGCAATCGGCGAATATATATATATAGCCGCCACACTTGAAGGTAGTACTTATTTTTACTGGAAGCTTAAAATGATACTGTATTTAAAAATGACAATAACGACCACTAATCTATGTTATAAGAGATGCTGTAAAAGGATGCCTCTCAGCGGCAATACATTGTCGGCATCTGCGTAGGAGAGTTCTGTATTTCAGCTAATTTTTCTTCCGTATAAACGGCGTCTGGAAACTCGTTTCTTGTCATTGAGAGACTGTCTCTCGCAATTTCTTAACAGGGCGGGGAACAGTTTTCCTACTTGGAACTCGATTTTCTTGGAAATCGCCTTATCATCTCTCTGCAAGAATTAATTTTCATATAGTACATAAAACCCGGTTCTCAAGACTGTATTGATATAACTGCACGAGTAATAAACAAACACAGCTCACATACAATGAAAGTATCCTGAACATGCGTTATATGCCATGACGACTGACTTCTTCCAGTATGCGTCTGCTTCTTCAAATACCATCTTTGTATTATTGAAAACATCTGAAACACAACAAAAACATACTGCGCTCTTATTTTGCTTATTCAATTGCTGAAATATTTTGGTGCAAGCGTTCCAATTTATCATAATTCAGAGGGAAGAAGTGAAATACGAACGAATATAGGACTTACTGGAACATGTCTGAATATATTTAGAATTTCGCTGATTGCTTCAATATCTTTTGTAGCTCATCAGCTGCCCAGGAAGTTTTACACAGAAGGTTTCGTTCTTAATCGGTTCGTGGGGGCTGAGAAAAATTTCTTCCTTAATCATTAAGTTGACGGTTTTACAATAGAGGCTTGAAGAATTGTATTTCCTGATTTATAGAGCGTTTTCAAATGGACATGTGTCCGCTAAAGCGCGGACAGAGGCAGCGGTGAGGCACATGCTTCTAACTGGTTCTTCTGACCTTCAATGTCCCCTCCTAAAGCAATTCCAGCTGCTTTGTCTTTGTGCTGGGCGGGTGTTCTTAATGTGGTAAATCGTGAAACGAAATGGTTTTTGCTTTATTTGTATGCTAGTGCTGTTATAATGCCAAAAAGTCAAAACCCAGATTTTTCACGTGTGATTTATATATGAAAAACCTTTGCAGAGACGGCGATTAAAAAAAAAAAATCCCTATGTTCCTGCACTTCACAGATGCATTGTTCGTAATATTGCGATAAAATTTAGCGAAACGGTATCTGTTCTCGATAATAAACCGAAAGTAAAGCATAGTGCTTACCAAGGAGAAACTTGACGAAATTTGAAAAAAGTTACAAAGAATGTGAAGTCCTCGCAAAGGAACATCCATTTCAAAGTAGTAGTAGTAGTAGTAGTAGTAGTAGTAGTAGTAGTAGTAGTAGTAGTAGTAGTAGTAGTAGTAGTAGTAGTAGTAGTAGTAGTAACAGTAGCAGTAGTGTAGCAGCAGCAGTAGTAGTAGTAGTAGTAGTAGTAGTAGTAATAGTAGCAGTAGTAATAGTAGTAGTAGTAGTAGTAGTAGTAGTAACAGTAGTGTAGCATAGTAACAGTAGTGTAGCAGTAGTAACAGTAGTGTAGCAGTAGTACTAGTAGTAGTAGTAGTAGTAGTAGTAGTAGTAGTAGTAGTAGTAGTAGTAGTAGTAGCAGTAGTAATAGTAGTAGCAGCAGCAGCAGCGGTTGTAGTGGTAGTAGTAGTAGAAGAGAAAATTTATAAATAAAAACAGGTGTTATATCATAAAAGTGGTAAAGTTTAAATATTGCTCCTCCTTATTCTAAAATTTTATTAAATAAGTTACATTAGGTTTATTTTTTAAAGGACGATCTTTATAACATCTTGGGACATTAGCGTTCTATTAAATTCAGGTCGTGAAATGGCCGAAAATTTTGTTCAGAAGTCATTACTTTTAGGCTTGAGGTTCTTTTACTTGCCGCAAATCTACGAAAGGGGACCAACGGCTTTACTTCCCTTCTGAAGGAAGCCATACTTGAAATTTTTACGCCGTAAAAAGATTTACTTTACACATAACAAAAAGGGTATAATGAATTCCAGGCTACTATCTTGTGTGTTGTTACGTGGAATCCAATTCCGCAGTAAAACACTTTGCAACGATCGATAATCTGTTTCTCATAACAGATTCAGGTGGAGCTAGTAAGCTCTTAGGGAGCCCAGAGCATTGTTATCGAGCTGATTGCCCAACCGTTACGTTAAACGTAGCTGAAATCAATAAAGTTAAATTTGTTATTGTTACCGTTATCGTTCTTGTTACAAGCGAAGGATTATCTTACACGTTGACAACATTCCACCTTACCCAACATTTATTCAATAACCAAAGCAATCTTACGCAGCTTATTAAAGAAGAAGAAAATCAACGGGTATGCAACAACAACCTTGTTGGTTCACGGATATGCTAAGGTAAAACTCAAATTTTGAAATAATATTGTAAATAACATTGAAAACATTAACACAACCAGGAAGAATACGTAGATGTAATTATTTAGAGCATATCGGAAGGACTACTGAAAACAGTCACTATGGTCACTGGTATACTTAGGCTTACCTTAAAAATAGTCAGAAAAGTTAACCAGATAAGCGCTTGTTCAGTATATTTTAGCAAGAGGTACATGGCTTGTATCGACAGTTAATTATGTTTTGCAGAGGAACTAAAAAGATTAGCGGTCAGAAAATAAATGCTGCGTTGGACAATCCTTCAAATGTCATCATCTAGCACTAATCTGTTGCGCTTGTGAATGGGGGAGCGGAAGTAAAAACGTAAACTGTCACATTTGAAAGGCATTGTGATGAATTTTATATCTAATAAGGAAAAATCAAACTCTTAATTTTCCCCACGAAACATAAATATATGAGTGTATATATAATTGCAAAATCTGTGCGCTAATGATTCCATTTCAGTCACTCCATACACCCCAAATTATGCAGAGAATTTAAGATTATTTAATTTGCTATCCGTGCTTATAAGGAAGTTGCATAGTTATCTTATAGGCTTTGCAAACATTTTATATTGCTTTAACATCTGGTGCTGTTACGCTCCGTATGAACAATCATAGGCGTTCTGTTAAAACTAAGTCTCCGTTACCGGTTGCCAACGTGCTCTATCTCACTGTAAGGGTTTCGATTATACGATTAATTTAACACTTACTGATGCGTTACCGACCCTTGTACCTGAAAGCTGCCTCAAGAGATAGATAGCTTAATTTTTGCATAAAGCGCGTACACCACCGGCTTTAAAGCTTATGTGTTATTACTCCCCTTTTTACTTTGTTATTATTATTGCTCCCCTACACATTTTCCCTTGTAGCTTGCAGTGACGGCTTGTAATCTGAATTATTAGTGAAGTCTTTAAGTGTTGAACTTAACTCTTTTTGCAGATTAGCTGAGTTCTTCTGTCTTTAGAAGGGGAGAATTTTTCTGTAACACTATGCCGTTTAAGAGAATGCAGTCCTCATTGTTAATAAAATATGAAAGTTATCAATATATATATATATATATATATATATATAAAACATGAATCTATAAAAGTATACATTTACATTTATCAACATCTTAATCCATTATTGCAAGCGAAATCTTATACTACAGAGCTCTCGTTTGGGGTCGTGGCCGCATAACAGGTTTTGCTTGCCACCGGGAAGCATGCTGTTTGCCGGCAAAGTCGGATATTAATAGTCCCTTAAAAATCAAGATTTCTACAGTACACCAAACACCAATATTTTGGTCATACAATGACATTTGGTATACAACATCGGGTTTTTCTACATTCCAGTGTATATTGTTTTGCGTTGGTACATGACCATGTAAATAAAACCGCGTTTTGTCCAAAAATGAATGAATGAATAAATAAATAAATAAATAAACGCGGGTCAATATAGTGAACATTAACATTATCCAAAACCCAAATGGATAAATTAACTTTACTCACATATAGGGTTTTAATTTTAAAAGTTTGGTGGTATTCTAAGCCGAGGTTTGCGAAATTTGTTTATTCCTGTGCAAGCTTTCTCAGAGATTTCTTTGAACTTCGTTCTAACTTTTCTCCATTGTGATTGATTTTTTTCTCCTGTAAGAACACGCCGTTTTACCTTCGGTTTCTTATCAAGAACAGGTCTCAATTTTTCTAAATCTATTCACAAGATTACGAACCATTTCTCTGTGAGGCGCGAACAGTAGGGAATCTGTCAATAAATCGCCCTCTCACTTCTCTACAGGAGTTTTTATCACATAGATTCATACATAAAGATTCTGTGTGCTAAAGTATATGAGCTTTTTGGCATAATAACACATTATAAAACTGAAAAACTTGTTGTCACAACGTTCAACTCCTTCAAAGCACCAAAACTTCGCGTCAGCACTTGGAGAGGCGGGAAAGTGGAGGGGGAACAGAAGCGGTTAGAAACAGGTCAGGCAAACACCCGTTAACCCGGCCAAGCGTCCAAATGAAGACTTAAAACCGCGCAACTCAAAATTATGTCAAACACTGAAGCGAAGAGTGAACAATAAAGTAAAATAGAGTAAAGCCAGGGATGAGTACAAATTCTCAACCGATAGTTTCTTTCAAAAATGTCAATGAACCTAGGTAACCAGGATACGAGGGGTGCTGACAGACAGTGCTGAAGCACGTGGTTTTAGCGAAGCTCTAAATGACGAGCCGGCTGAGAGCGGCATCATAGCCTTGCAGAAAATCCACCTGAAATCATAATTATCTCTTCGTTGCCGTGATATCTTATGTAAACAAGCAGCTGCTTTGAATATGAAAATTGTGGTCCTGGTAGTGTAGTGTTAACCATACTTGCCTTGTAGACCCAAGATCGTGGATTTAATCCCGGCCATAATCGATTAGATATTTGTGATGTTTTTTCTTTTTCGAAGTTTAAAATCCTAAATGTGGCTTCTTTCGGAAGGGAAGTAAAGCCGTGGGTCCCGTGTCGTACATTTACGGCACGAAAAAGAACCTCAAGCCTGAAAGAAGAGACCCCTGGGCAAAATTTGTCGGCCATTTCACATCTTGATTTGAATGGGATGTTGACGACCTGAGATGTTTAATGTTTGTTTGTAAATAAACAAATGGACAAACTCTGGTGACTTGTTTCATCTGTTTCCAAGCACTATGTTACCTTCGAGATTCAATACTAACTTTTACCGCCTTCTTACCTTCTGTCTTTAAGGAATGCGAGCTATTTAAACATTGCCCTATTTGTGCAACTATTTCAGTGTTTAATCAATTTCTGCTTCTCTAGTTCTTGTTATTTTATCTATATTCTTCCTAGCGCGTTACTTTAATTTTAATATTTTTATGTATCGGTTGGAAGGTGTATAGAGATCATCAACTAAGCAATTCATTCTACTTAGTGAGAGAAATAAAAAAAATATACTGCATGTTAAGCTGTTCAAAAATCATTTTAACAAAATAAAATATAGTACTTTTCATGGTCTTATAATTCAAATACGAAATGAATAAGACAAAGTATCTTGAAAGACGTGATAGAATACGGCTAGTCAGCATTTTGGCTCTCTTAAATTTCTTCCTTTTTCGCCACAATTTTGCAGTTGTATTTTGTATAAATTGTAATTTTATAAGGAAGTTGAATATTGTAGTAGTGTGGGATTGGACACTTGCTGCCCAACATCATACACACTATAAACCGATTTGGTATAGATCGAGCACGTGCACATTTTAACACAGTAATTGATCCTTCAGTTACAACTTGCACTTTTACACATGCGCACGCAATCATAGCACGATTCACTAAATGTTTATATATAAATGAAATTATTTTGTTGTATTCCATACATAATTAAATGCTTTTCGCTTTTATTTTGTTTTACTAAATGATTGCGTAAAAACAGAAATGTTTTATTTTATTTCACTGATAGTGCAATCAAATGTGTTATACCTATTTGAATTGAATTCAAGTATGTTTGAGTAAATGTTTAAGAGCAAAGCATTTATTTTCTTTAGCTTTTTCATTCAAGTTAAAAGAAATGTGCATTCCATTTTTAGATACTTTCATTAAATGTTGAGCATTTCGCTGCTAACACACTAAAATACTCTCTTAGGAATTATCAAACATTGCAATTATCATAATGGAATTGCTGCGACGTACTCGCGGCCGCATTTCTCGTACACTGAAATCCTGCCATCCTTAACGCTCACTTGCACAGTAGCTACAAGACCTAGGCGCGGTTACCAAACGTCTCTTTTTTCAAACATGTTATTCTAAAAATGCATTAAAGTTCGAAGAAAAGCCTTCAGAACCTTTTCCATTTTCCTCATTATTGATCTCTTTCTGACTTAAAGGATGACAAACTTTTACCTTCCTTCCGATATATATAAACACACATACCTAGGTGTACAGGTGGAGCGATGATTCTTGGCCGTTAACCTTAATGTGTCCTTTCGTCTGTTCCTGGTCGGTGAGCCTAGAATGTTTAAGCATGCGCAAAGACACATTTTGTTCAGTACCAAGCGAGACGTGAAACGAGTTGATTCTCTCTGACTAGTCGCAGTTTCCAGAGCTTTTCGCGGACAGCGAGAGAATGACGTGGCGCTCTCCCCTATCCAGTCGAGGTAAGTGTGACGTATTTTAAACCTAAACTCGCTCTCGCGAGCTGACAGTGAAGTCGGTGAAGGTCAGGGCCAAGAACGATCGTCTTAGCTGTATGTGTCTGTAATATTATATGAAAACTTGTTTATTTTTTGTTTGTTGCAAATCTAGAACTTCAAATATCAAATAACGTTTCTTGAATTGTTAAAGGTAGAATGGAAATAAATTCATTAACACTTTCAATGCTGAAATCGAGTTTACTTGACCGGATATTTGCGCTATTAAGGTGCTAAGATCGAGTTGACTCCAACCCCAGCAAAGTACTTGTTTTCAAACGCTGCAATTTTGGAACCGCTTTACTTATTGGGTGATTAACATTGCCATTTCTTGGCTACACCTTGAGCACAGATAGAAGACAATATACAGTTTTGGATAACATCTACAGGAATATTTATGAAACTTGGCATCACTCACCTGTTCAGCAAGTGAAGTTACTACATCCCACAGTAATTTGAAATGACTGTTTTGGGTTTACACAAAAAAGCTTCTAAATATTTAACATTGTTTGAGTCAGATGAGAAGTTTTAACTTTTCAGTCTATTGAATAAAAAACTGACGGTGAAAATGAAATAGGTGCTGGTGAAAATTATGTTAACAGTACGGATCCTACTTGTTACGGCCATAATAATAGGCCACCAGTTGTTTTTCTCGTTTCATTGGATTGACGATGACTATGTACAGCAAGTTCATTATATTGATAACTTGCTTTGGAGACTAGTAGTGGAAAGTTCAATAAGAACACTGTTTCAATAGTGGTACTCGTGGCGGTGCATGACTGTTAATTTGGTTTGCTTTTAACTTTGACTTGCAATTAGTGACATGCAGGAAAAAGCAAATTTTAAAAGCAATTATAAAAGCAAAATCCCAAATTATGACAAGAGTGAACAGTAAAGCGCAAAAAAAATAAGATTTAGAATACCAAAGTTTAACTTTTACCTACTGTACAAAATTGTCATCATGCGATGCGCATGCACTTCTTTAAATTAGCAGTAAACGTGTTAATTGGAGCGTAAAATTCAAGAAGCACTATCCTCTAAAATAACATTAAATAGATAGAGAAATATTTCTAAACAAAATATTGCGATGTATGCTTTTTTTTTTTTTTATTGATTTATTTATGGACACTCTTTTAACATCTCAGGTCATCAGCGTCCCATTCAACTCAGGGCGTGAAACGGCCGACAAATTTTGATCAGAGGCTTCTCTTTCAGGCTTGAGGTTCTTTATCGTGCCGTAAATGTACGACACGGGACCCACGGCTTTACTTCCCTTCCGAAGGAAGCCATACTTAGGATTTTTACGCCCGAAAAAATCCATCGGTCCTGGGCGGGTTCAAACCCGCGTTCTTGGGTGTACGGTGATGTATGCTGGGAAACTAGGATTGAGACTAAATTAGGAGAGAGCATACATGATTTCTTCAAACCCTCCCCTTCTTGCTCGTGAAATTGAGCAATCCAAAGTCGGATATAATCTTCTGATTTATTGAGTGCAATGGCTATGTCGAGGAATGATTGAATTCTCATATCCCCACAATATGTCCTTTTGTTATGTTCAACGGGTAAGGTATAATAGTAAATATCCGTTGCACGTCTTGTGCAAAGCTTCTCTAGCGCGGTAGCTGCCTGTCCTCGTTGTGAAGCACAATGCATATTTACCAACTACTCGTCTTTTGTGTAGGTTAGGGGCGAGTTTAATTTGTACTATGGTACTTGTTTACCCTTTTAAAGCAGCTATTCTTTTTTCTGTTACACTAAGTGACATTGCAAGAAAGATAAGACTCGAGAGGATATGATCATATGATCTTCATTTTACCGTGTTATAAAATTATTTTATTATAATAAAAACCACTAATTTATATTGAGCGTATCAAAGGAGTCGGTGAATATATATATATTAGAAATTAAGAAGTAACTCTTGAACCAATGAAACTAAAATAACAAGAATTAGAGAAGAAGGACACTTTAATAGTCACACAAATTTCGTTATATTTCGAACAGTTGGGGTTCCTCTCTCTCTCTCTCTCTCTCTCTCTCCATTGATAAATAAGTTGTGTTTAATTTTATGACTTTTATATTGCACTATCCGTCCTTCTACAGTCAGTTCTGTCATAGTACAAATAAGTGAGGAGCTTAAATTACTATATGTGACTGCATTTTTGTTTTATACAATTCATGCTTAATGTTGTTTACTCAGGACTTTAGAAGGATGGTATTTACCCGCTTTTATATGCCTTAATGACTTCATTGTTTTTTATTTTGTTCGTTTTTATATTGAATGTTGATTTTTTGTATATAACAATATAGTTTAAGAAATTACTCCAGAAGCTAGAAATAAACGATGTACTAGAAAATCTTTAATTAAGGAATGAAATATAAATATGTCAATAATACCTTTTTTATTTACTTTTTAAATTTTGTTCTATTTTTATATTTATTTTTTAATTTTATTTATTTATTTTTTACAGTTTAACGCCCCTTGTAACAAATAATGCCAATAAAATTATGAACTAGATATCTCTTTGCACGTATCTCAGATATGAGATTTTCATTCCTAGAAAAACTTTATGTATTCTTTTTATGCAATCATTAACTAATAATTTACTTAAATATATATTCCCTTGTGTGCTGCTCTTTCGACAGTTAATGCAAGAAGTGTGACTGCCAGTGAGTGCATTTACCGCTAATGCGCTCTTCACTCCGCTCGTAAAGCATGCGTAAAGTCTCCGTTGGCCCTCACTGTATAATAAAATTACACGTTCTTAACTTCAGTGCTTTGATGAAAAGCATATAGTTTTTCAGTGATCCAATGGTGTACACTTAGAATTTTTAGAGTTAAGTAATTGTTTTATATAGTTGCAATATACTGCATTTGGAAAGTTTTATATTCATTATTGTACGTTATTGAGCAATTAATAAAAAAATCCCTACCCAACCCAACAATGACCATTTTACTCCACAGATTCTGAAATCGACAACAAGCAACTGATATGTGTGTATTAATATATTAAGTACTGAACTATAAAATAATTCTACCATTAGGATATCCTATTCTCAATTGCTTTACAGAACTAAAGAGAGAAAAATGAAAAAGGAAACATGGGATTCGTTGCAGGCTTTTAATTCCTCGTTATTGCCATAATAATACTGCCATCGCATAGTTAATCGCTTACTTAGTCTAAGTTATATTTATATATGTATACTGTGAGTTTGAGCTGCATTTGGTTTTTTTTTTTTTTTTTTTTTTTTTTTTTTTTTTTTTTGAGTTTTCTTTATAACAAAGCGTAGTTCCTAGGCCCATATAAAATGATTATTATTTTTTAAGTGTCTCAACATTTCTGAATTAACTATTAGAAACAGTTCAAAGGTCCATATCATTTAGCCTAATAATTGAGGTATGCTGTAGATTACGCCACAAATTTACTTAGATTAGTCCGAGCAAACTGATGGTTTGCGGGGGAATGTGGAAAACGAATGTCGCAGGCAAGGCATACGCCGTACAGTTTAGCTGTGATATAGATCAGTTGCTGCTCCTCAGGTAATGTCCTCGGTGTCCGTAAGCCAGCGCCTGCGCATATCCGTTTGTGTACACGCCCGCGCAGTAGATTAAGAATGAGTGAGGGGAGGGAGCGAGCGAGCGAGCGAGCGAGAGAGAGAGAACCAGAGCGGGCAAGGTAGGGAGGGAAGAAGAAGAGGGGACAGAATGTGTGTATGTGTGTGCGTGCGCGCGCCCATTATTTATAGCATATCAAACTCTAAAATTAGTCCATATTTCCTTTATCATAGCATTAGAACGCAATAAGGTAGCTGTGTACTTAATCGTGTTGTAAGGGAGCTCTAAATCGCTGTACAGAAGGAAGATTTCACACAAAGGAGCGAATAAAGATACCAAGTGCATTTTCCCTTCAATGGGAGTTGCGCGCTTCGCAGAGTGAGAGGAAAAAATACCAGTTTCCAGCACTAACACGAATGCTGCTGTTTACTGAACAAAGGAGCTTTTCGCTCTATCCGTTTCATTCACATACCTTAACTGCAAATATGAGCATAGCCACGAAATGCTCAGATTGCTTTCGAAGCTTTCCTTGATCAGAAAGATGCGCTTCTTTCATGCATATTTAATTAAATTGAAATCCACGGACTAGCCAGGTATGAAACAAGGGTTTAATGTGAAGAACTTGCTTTAAATTAAGATTAATTTTACATAGCAGACACACTGTAGCATTGCATTTAACTTACTTTCGGCATACATTTATTACTTTTTTAACTGAGTATAAAATAGGTGCATTTACTATTTAAATTACTTTGTAGTTAATTCTTCTGGTTTCTAAAGAATTTTGCTCTCTGGCATTGGGTGTTTCCGATTCAATTGACATTAAAAGTTGCTATTACTGACATTTTCATATCATTTAAATTTCCCACAATGTATAGCAGTTCTTAACATACAATCCTGTTGTAGAATAATTATATTGCTTATATTCCACAATGAAATGTGCTTGCATGTCTCATTTACATGTAGCAACAACTTCTATTAGGCATACTTTTTCTATATGTATCAAGCCAATGTAAATGCTACTTTGTTCAAGCATTTCCCTCTTTATAACATGTAATTAAAACTATTAGTAAAAGTGATCAACTTGTGCCAGCAAAGATATATTAGATATTGTTGTTTAGTAAAGCATTTTTTTCTTTGGGCAGAATAGTGCTAAGCAATAAATATAGGTGCTAAAAATTCAATTTGTATTTGTAATGAAAAATTCATAATATTCAGCAGCCGCTTCAGAGATATACTGTCGCGTCACAGATATAACAGCTGGTTCCTATATCCTAAAATTCTGCTGACAAATTGTCTTCCTTGCAAGTTGCAGAAGAATTTTCGATCTTTGGATTGCCATAGGAGTGCAAAGAATAGGGGGATGGTCTTTCTCTGGACCACTAAATATCAATACATGATATTACAGTTTAGGTAAATTGTGCACTAGTTGGTAATATAATCTACAGTGATATGTGACTTGGGAAATGTGACCTTGGAATTCCTCAGTTCCCTTTTATCTTTGTTAATAATTACCGGGTAACTATTTAATGTAGACGTTTGAATTTTTAAGGAGCTTTTTTTTTTTTAAAAAAATTTAATCATTTTAATTAAAAGTATATTAAAATATTTGAAAAAACATTCAGACAAGTCAGCTCTTATATTCTGTAAGGAAACTTTAAGAAAGTAGTACGTTATTCCGGGCGTCATCAATATTACTTTTGAATGATGCTATTTTACATTTTCCATAACACCTGAAAGAGAAAATGGGAGTCTCTATCCCATGAATAAATTTTACATTTTTCTGAATTTGTTTAATATGGGAAAAGACAAATCAAAATTTTTACAAATAGATTATATTTATTGTTTAAGGGCGCAAAACTGCTAGGGTCATTAGCGCCCAGTTCATAAATAGAATTTTATTAACTCAACATTTCATATTTTAGAACTTTTGCTACGTTTAACACAATTAAAACAGCTGAACAAGTGAACAATTATTTCTATAAGTTGAAGCATTAAAGTCATACTTAATAGTCAAAAATTTTGTATGGCAATAGCTAAGAGGTAGCACAAAACTCCTTTTGCATTTTCAATTAATATTGGGTATACTTTGCTTCACCATACCATATTAAACAAATCAATGTTTCGTTTTCTCTTAAAATATTGTTTTATGTTGATTTTCAGGATATAGTTGTCTTTTCAACATAAGAACTAAATAAATGATCATCAGATCACTTTGTTGCATGTTAACATTAACTTGAACTATTTAAGCTTTGTGCAGAAATACAAAGAGAGATGTTTTCTTTCAGATAATATGAACAAAGAATTAGATTGGATTCCTTGAAGGGGAGAAGGGTACTTCGGCCGTTCGTGCCAATGGGGGCACCTCCGGGAAAAAGGAATGAAGTGAGGGAGACACCGGGAGGCCAGAAACCAGCAGGGACTGCGAAGACGGGGTCTCTAGGTGTTTCCAGGTAGAACACCCCGACGCAGGTGGAGCCCCTCAGAAGTCATCTTCCACAACAGACATGGGGACAGAAACATATACAAAGCGCAAAGCACCGTCACACCACGCCAGCTCACCTCGGCCTGGCACTTTCGGCCTTGTAACAGAACCAAGGAATGAAATGATACTAAATTAAAGAGCGGAAAATTCGTAGAAAGCAATGATCCCTTCCAACAGATGTCTAAGATACGAAGGAAAACCTCGAAAATACTCAAGATCGGAATGACTGGCCACAAGGGATTTGAAACCGGGACTTCCCGAATGCGAATCCCAAGGTTATTGCATGAGCAACCCGCTCAGATGAAGAAGAAGAAAAAAAGGAAACATTTAAAATGTTATGTCGTAATACTTAGCCCAAAAATATACATACAAATATTCTCTTTTCATAAAATATAATCTTTCAAAATACGAGTTGATGCGTTCAGGCGTTTTCTTAAAAAATAAGTTAAGTTGAATAATGAATGAGTTTTTTTAAAAAAAACTGCATAAAATTCTGGACAAGCTATGTTGAATGGCGATAAATGAAATTTATGGCTAAGACATTAAATAAAACAATTTGAAAATGATAAGAGCTTCTAAAGTATCACATAAACACAGCAAAAGCAAACTGTTGAAATTATTTAGATGTATAATCACAAGAAAATATATCCATTTTATAATACTATTAAAAACGATGAAAACAGCATTTACATGTCTCTAGTTGGGCCAACAATGGAAAATAGGGCGGAATGCTGGGGCCATTGTATACTAAATCACACACATGTACGGAAAATAGGCTGGAAATATACATTTATTCTTTTATTTAATTTTGTAAAACGGAACCATTAAAAAAAACAGTATGAAGGAATTTCTCCGTTTCCTACACTTGAAGCCATCTGATACTAATATGAATAACTTAATGGTATAATATATGAACTAGAAAATAAGCTATAATTCATTGTAATTTCATAATTAGTTTCCATTAAAATTAAAAGCATAATTTTCTCTACAAAATGAATGAAAAATCGTTGCCATATACAAAATTGATAATAGAGCTTAATTAAGGAAATAAAACGTCTAAATTCCTTTGTCTGTATTACTCAGTTACTGAGAAAATAAATATTTTATCTCGAAATATATGACAACGCCGTTTAGTGTCCTGCATGGTAAATTTATAAATTTAGAGTGCACTATTGTAGATATTCCGTGTTTGTTTCCATAGCTTTATTGAGAGAGGGGGGAGGGAGAAATCATAACAAGCGTTGCTCTTTATTTTATATCTTTGTTAACATCAGCACCATAAGAACAATATTAATCCCCAGTGATGCCTAATCTAATTTTTCGAACCAAAATTATTTACATATAACATTTCCGGGAATTTACGCCAAAACGCTACAAGCTATAGAAAAAAATTTAAAAAAAACAAACAAAGAATGCGTTAGTTTTTTTTCAGTTAATATTGATTTACTGAAATTATAGCAGGAACTTTTGTAACAGAAAGAGTTTTGTAGAACATGGGTCGCTCTTGTTGTGCCCGGTGCAACTCTGATTATGGCAGTGCACCTCATACTACCATATTTAAATTTCCGAAAGAATATTAAAGGAGAAGTGGATAAAGAGTATACATCGTGCAATTTTTGAAGTTGTGGTAAAACTATAATGTCTATTAAACCTTTCGAACAAAAATTTGTGGTTAGGGAGTATGTTTTACCTATACAATACTCTCTAATCTACCATCATGTGTGACAGTAAGGGCTTAGAAATGAAAGGAAAGATCCGGAAGAGCATATTAAGCGGGTTTTTGAGCGAAATGTAAAGTTATAATGAATGGTGTGGGCATGATGTCATAAAATATTTTGACTCTTTTGCAAGTGAGATTTAAGAAAAGACACGTACACCCGTTTATGAAAGAATTTATCCTCTTCATTAGAATAAATAATGATACATTTTATACTGTTACAACTATGTTGGCTAGTTCTAAGATGTCTAGTAATTTGGTAGTGTATTTTTTATTTATTTTATTTATTGTGTTTGCCTGTGAAGAAGTTCAATTCTATCTTGGAGTGCTGTAGAAGTAAGGAGTTAAAATGTGACAAATGGAGCAAATTTGATAATTTGAGGAGTTTTCATAATAATAATAATAATAATAATAATAATAATAATAATAAAAAACCCTCTCATTGAAAGGGCGACTTCATTAATAAACAATGTCAAGAAAAGTTTATAACTAGTTCATGAATTGGATTTAAAGAAAGCTGGTAAAATAAATTTTGCATTAGAAAAATTAAAGTTTTCTAATGTCGAATTTAGCAGAACTCTTCACATGGGCGCAACCTTTCCTTACACATACATAAGGAACTGTATTTTGCATTACATTTTATTTTCCATTGGTTTGGTTAAAATTGTTGTTCTGTTTGTAGAGAACATTGTAATTAGATATAAATGGCTAACCATTTTATATTTGTATGGCTTTACAAAAGGAAAAGTCAAATCTGTATATAGGTATTTTAAATCATTCATTAATTTTGCAATGCAGTAAATTTGCTTAACTATTTTTATACATGTTACACAAATGATAATATTTAAGCTATTCTAATTAGTGCATGTTGTTGGTGTTATAATTTTTGTTCTTTTTTCATTTCATTACTTATTGCACTGCAGTAAACGGTGATCAAAAGTACTTGATTAACCAATTTTTGCACATGGATGCTTTTATGTAAGCCGAATTCATGTCATTTCATATTTCGTTTACACATGAGAAATGTTGTTTTTTTTAATCGATTTCAGATTCTTAAAAAAACATCGAAATGTTTTCTAATAATAAATAATATCATAATACTACGTAAAAATTCGCGTTTGCTATTGGCTGTAGTTGCAATGGCTGCCGCCATTTTTTCTTCATTGTGGTCTGGGTAGTGTAGTCGGTCTTCGTTATACCCTCATATACTTTCATATCACGCCTGGCATTTTATTTGCATTTTGTAAGGAACAAAATTAGACATAATGTACGTTTCTTTCTTTTAATTCTTTCATTACCGAAAAAATTCATAACTAAAATTCAATCGAAGTACGTTTTGTTTTCTCCTCTACTTTTGTACCTATATTAAATATAATAATTTATTTTATCTGTTAGTTATACTTAACTGTCGAATGTAGTATCAGTTCAAGTGAGTAGAGTATTCACGCATTGACAGGTAGTGAAGCAAAGGGAACAATTTTCACACAAAATATATGTACAAAGCTTATGCAGCACGTTCTCAGTTGGCAGCTATTGACAGCTGCTGTTACGCAACCCTTAAGGCGACATTTTGATTTCCTATTTCGGGAAATTATAGGATTATTCTGGGACACCGTGAATATACACAATAGAAGGAAATCTAACACACTTCTTCTCAGGTATTATTCCTTTAAGTGCGATAAACAAGAAAGTCTAATAAATGTTTTTGCTCTTGAACGATGTCAGAAAAAGATCGCATTCTGTATTAAATTATCAAAGTTTCTTTCATAAAACTGTTCTGTAATGCTATGTGGTATAGAATTCAGTAGGGATTTATGATATTTTAGAATGAGATTAGCGACAAAATATTCACTCCCTAAAACTGAATTTGTAACATTCACTCAATAGCTCCAAAATGATGTGAAAACTGGCAACATTGCAGCAAAGTCTATTTGAACCCAGCAATGCACAATTTAGAAATATTAAACCATCTTTTCCTTACCTTGCTCTTTTCCTGCTCATATATGCTTACTTTTTGTGTTTTAATTATCATTTAAAGTGAAGTAAATGTCAGAAATGGCATTTACTTTAATGTTTAAAGCAAACATTAGGGATTGGACACACAAAATCTTCATAATTTTATTTTCAACGAAAATTTATTTACGTAATTGATGTGGCACCTAAGTCAGATATTTCCAAAATTAAATTTAGTAGAGCAATGAAATCTTTCTACAAGCTATTTTGAAAATAATTTTCCTTAATTTCCCTATTGATTTGTTATTTATCGACTGTACGAGCCAACTAATTTACACACATTAATTTATCCATAATCAATTTTTAAAATAATAAATATTAGCTCTATTATTTGATCTAAAACGCATGAGTTAATGTTATCAGGTTTACTTCCACTCCGTATATAAAAATGAAAAGTACAGTAACTCGTAAATAACAATTTAGCCAAAATGAATAATAAACAGAAATAAATAAAATACTGAAACAGTTACACAAATAACGCAATATTTCGAAGAAAAGATTGCTTTCCTCTTTGAAGAAATCGTACTAAACGAAATATGCAAGTGTATTTATATATACCACAAATCGGCATTCTAAATGGTTAAACCATTAAATAAATAAAACACATTCTAAAAGAAATTAAATAAATGCAAGTAAAATAATCTCTCGTTCATTACTTCTGACATTAGAAAGTTCCAGAAATATTTTAATGTATAAAATGTTTAATTTTTATGTACCCTCAATTTCTTGCAGCTTGAATTTTTTTCTTTCGTTCCGTTTATGCAGTTTTATTTGTTTTTCCGAATTTCTTTCTCTTATAAATAACGTTCTTGATATTTCGTATAACCGATGCTACAATACTTCTTTGCAAAAGCTTATGTGGCATATACTAAAGCAGCGGTAAAATGCATGACCATGATAATAGCTATATAAAAGTTCAAATTATACCATCCCAAAGTACGTTTTTAATTTAATTGGCCCGTACCATTAGCAAATTATTTTACGAAGGTCTCTTCGTTTGAAAATTTTTAAAAAATCTGGTAAAATAGGACGTTTTTGGCCGCCTACTAATTAACCAAAATATGTGTAAGTTACGGTTTAGTTTGCTTCCTCTCACTCTAACCTCCTTGAAAGCTTAGGAGAAAAACAAGATTTGCATCTAAAACGTTGCAGCATTTCTAGTCCAAAGCAAAGCATACATCGTTGATTTGGTTTATTTACAGACGCTCTTTAACATCTCAGATTATCAGCGTCCCATTCAATTCAGGGCGTGAAATGGCAAACAAATTTTTCTCAGAGGCCTCTTCTTTCAGATTTAACGTTTTTTACGTGCCGTAAATCTATAACAAGGGACCCACGGCTGTACTTCGCTTTTGAAGGAAGCCATACTTAGAATTGACCCTGGCCGGGATTGAACTCGCGATCATGGATCTACCACAGCATACATTGTAATATTTATGCTAGGTTATATGTTTATAATTTTGAAATGCAGGTTATTTTATAAAGCTTACAACGCTTCTATGTTGCGTATGCTATAGGATGGAAAAGGATTTGGGACAAGTTATTAAGCGTTAGAAATAAATAAAATAGGCCTCATCATTTTGCTTCTATGGTTCTTGAAGTATAAATACTCCCTTAGCTATTTATCAAGTCTTCACCTCTTCGTTCTCGTCATTCACAACGCAACTATACAACAGCCTTGATGCATAACAATGAACAGCCTTAAAGATAATCGGCTTGCAAATTGCTTTAAAACTGGTAACACTCCTTTTCTTCATTATTTACACACAAGTTTCTCTCGGTGATTAGACTTTCAAGGACTTGCCGACATAGTAGAGGCGTATTATAGGAAGCATTCTTTGTGGAGGTTAGTCGTGTGGGAGTCGGTATGGTAAAATTATGCCTGGAGTTTACCATTTTATGTCATATTAACTTGTAGTAACATAAAGAAAGAAAAGCAATAACAAAAATGTTCTAACGAAGCCCTTATTTTTGTTATAGCCTCTCATGTATTGACGACAATGATGAAACAAGTAAAACTACCGATAATATATGTCATCGGAGTTGCAGGACATTGCGTATATTATCTCGTAGTTTAGTTTACAAAACCCAGTAAAGAGAAAGATGTATAACAATAAAAGTTATTCAAGGACTAGGAATATAAACACTAGGAGAGCGTATAGTTCTAATTCACCGTAGTTCTTGCAGAATTTAATAAACTATTTTATGTTCTGTATTACTTAATGAGGGCTTGTTGCAATATTTCGTTCGAAATACAGCCTAAATGTCCAAAAATATTTGGATTTTTCACAACTAGCAGAATTTGAAAAAACTGATGTAGGTAATATTTATAGCTTTTAAAATTAATAAAATAATTATGGATAATAATTTAAAACGATGCATATACTTACTGCTGCATGAAGACACCAATAGTAAATTCTACATCTTAACATATTCTTTATACAGAGTGATTTTGCACGTGGTAAATTGTTTACAAATTCTGTTCGGAATTAGTTATACATTTTTGATGAGAAAGATAGCATATTTCAGCAAAGCAGACCTAAGGATCGGTGTTAAAATGTACAGAGCTTAATAATTATGAGGAGATTTAAAGATTTACTGTGCAACTGGTTCTCCTTTTCTTACTATCAAAATTCTTTTTTGTCTTCAATTTGACACCCTCCCGTTGATACACGGACATGATTTAAGAAGTGCACTGAAAGGAGAAAATACGCAAGATGTTGCCGGAGAAAGTAATTTTCCAATAACAGAGAAAAATGATTAAAATATATTGCAGTTTATTTAATATTAAGAAAGGGATACAATTAACAACCAAAAATAAAATCGGCGTTTAAAATTACTCTCGTGTAATGTTGCAATCGGCAATTTTACTATCAAGCATAAAGCTTTCAATTAATGCTACCTATGCTACCTAGTGAATACAATGTATTGCATTTTAAAACATAAAATAAAGTCACAGGCTAATACAGTATATAAAACATCAGTTGAGGGGAAATTAAAAAAAAAAAAACTTTAGAAATTTCAAAATGACTTCGCCACAAAGGTACCTATTACATAAAAAACAAGGAACTTAAAACCAATATTAAAATATAGCAATACAATAAATTTATTTAAACAAACCTAATATGGGCAATGGGTCGCGTTAGGAGAAAAAAACTGCGGTTATACCATTTTAGAGACAAAGTAAGCATTTATCTCTCAGATACCGAAGAAATTTCATTGCGAGCCACGGAAGGAAGAGCATTTACGCCAGAAATATTACGTCATATTGTTCTAGAAATGTCTGTGCCTGTCCCAACCAATGAAGCAAAGGCCAGGTAACGAAGATTTCTGCCGTGGACAAGGACGGAAAGGATAGGAAGAGATGGATGGATGGATGGAAGGTATTAGGTTCAACAGGAACCATGCGAGAACCCTAAATTAGTAATTAAGCACTGCACTTGCATGTGATTACAAATTATAAATATGTAAATCGTTTTAAAAGACTTGAATGGATAAGAAAAGTGTTACACCTTTCATATTTACTTAATGCTAGTTATAAATAGATTTTATATGCAGTTTTCAAGAAGCAATGAAAATTTAGATATTTTAGATATATATGACTAAAATGTAAAAAAAACATATTACTCAATTCTCTTACTTTTTATTTGGTTTCAAAAAAGCAAAGTTTTTACTGAGCATTAAGCCAAAAGTTACTGATGAGTTTCGACGATTCACTGAATGACATTAAGTTTTCATTCATTCTCAGAGTAAAATGAGGATGACTGAGAGCAACAAATTCCAAAAGGAAACAGAAAAATGTAAAAAATACAGACAACTGCAAAGAGACATTGAAACAAGCTTTATAAAGCAGATGAGAGAAATACGTAAAGAAAGATCTCAGAAAAGGAAATGAAAGTAGTGAATTTTAAAAGAAAAACATGCGGAAAGAATGCAAAGAAAGACCTAAGAACCAGACAGAATGAGAAGTAAACAGAAGATGCATGCATCGTTAAGTAAACCTCTAACCATAGAAAAAAGAAAGAGCGGAGGTAAGAAACCTCTAGTTTTGGTATTGGGCTAAAGGAGCCAAAAACTTCTGAAGATAACTTCCTTATGAAGTTAATATAGAAGTTGAACTTTTCCTGAAAGTAATGCCTTATAATGAAGATAAAGAAGTAGCATCAGCTTTCCTGGAAACCTTCGACTTGTACTTCAGAAATGTTACTAATAATAGAGCCAAGTATTCCTATCAGAGAATATAAGTTTCATAGATTATTGAGTAATTTGTAGTGGACAATCTTGAATCTACGTATACTTTGAACTTTTCGTTGTAATGGTGTATTTTACACACGTAAACATCCTCACAAAATACACGGATCTGATTCTTCAGACACCAAGACTGTTTGCACAAAAAGTGAGTAGGACGAAGCTACCAAAGGTTCAATCACAAGACTTCTGCCCAAAAATAGCTGGCAGAATAAAAATAAATTTAACAACTACGTAATTAAAATATTGAAACATACGAGGGCGAGTCAAAAATTATCTGCAGTTTCGCCATAACACATCTTCAAGGTTGTCATACTGCCTTCATGCTTAAAGGTGGTGCGACTCTTATCACGGATGTGGAAATTGACTGTGCTCGTGCCATTTGCTCTCCGGCTATTAAAGTGTAAAATGCCTGCTTCACTAGCAGTTTCCACCAAGGAGAAACAATGATCCGACCTCTCTGGTCGCAGGGTATGATCGGGGCTGAAATTCATCCTGGAGTTTGTATAACGGAACAGTTCTTTTTATTTCTTTATATACGGATGCTCTTTAGCATCTCAGGTCATCAGCGTCCCATCAAAACCACGGCGTGAAACAGGCAATAAATTTTGCTCAGAGGTCAATTTTTTCAGGTTTGATGTTCTTTATCGTGCCGTAAATGTACGATACGGGACCCACGGCTTCACTTCCCTTCCAAAGGAAGCCATACTTACGATTTTTATGCACGAAAAAATCCATCGGTCCTGGCCAGGTTCGAACCCGCGATCTTGGGTTTAGGAAGCAATGGTTACTACTACATCACCAGGACCGACATAAAGGTAAATAAAAATCCCATCACATGTATCACAAAGTGTTTTTTTTCATGGATCCAGTGTTTAAAAGTGGCCGTACTACTGTGACGCACAAAGAGGAAGCAGGTCACCGTCAACTTCCATAATGAAATACAAGATTCAGCAAGCTCGAGAGATGGCTCTGGCGGATAAGCGCGTTACCATTGTTGAAGTATCGTCTTCTTTGGACATCAGCCAGCAATTAGCAACAATCACCGAGGTATGTTGTTGTAAAAGATGTTGCTATTGCATGACAAAGACCGCCCGCACGTGGCTCACCGCACCCTTCAAACCATCAACAAGTTGAGTATTGAAGTACTAGAACTCCCTTCCTACATCTCGGTACCTCCGACTTTAATTTGTTTGGGCCGCTCAAGGAAGCTTTGCGCAGTCGTAGTTTTTCTACAACATAGCTGTGCAAGATGAGTTGTAAAAATGACTTCGCGACCAACCGGACACCTTCTTCTTGAACGAAACGTGCAAGCTTGTGAACTGCTAGACCAAGTGTGTGGAAAAGAGAGGAGACTGTATAGAAAAATGCTGTACATGTTGAGCACCCACCTTTGTGTAAATAAAGGTAAGTACTAAAAGAGTAGATAAGTTTCGACTAGTCCTCGTGTTTATATTAGAGATGAGTCGATGTCAAATTTTCTGTAACTGGATATCTATGTATGTCTTAGTCTAGATGCTTTGATACTTGATACTTTCATAATTTTATGAAATAACATATAAATTTCACATTCTATTTTTGAGAGTATTTATGCATTATCGTGTTTTATATTCTTCTTCCAATCAAGGTCTGGGTGCTTATTTCTCCCAGAAAGCTACTTATTTTGATCACCCAATCTCTTTCTGGGTTTTCCTATAGGTCGTCTTTTACTTGGAGTGTACTGTAGTATCAATTTTTAGTAAAGGATTCTCTGCCATTCTGTCGACATATCTTTTCCCTTTAAATCTATAATTATTATTTATGTAGTCTACTATGTTGGCCATATCAAACTGTGCTTTTATACACTCATTTCGTCTTGTGACTTCCAACAGTGGACGAACAAATCTCATTTGTACTGCTTCCAATAGTTTTTCTTCATTTTTTGTTAAAATTCAGCATTCGCTCTCATATAGAAGTACTGATTTGCTAACGGTTATAAAATTTTAAAGGGGCATTTTGAATACTTTGTTTTCTGAAATTTCTTTTTAAATTTATATTTATTCTGTTGTACTTACCAAGAGACTCTTTTGTTTCTTCATTTCTACATGTTATACAATTCCCTGTATATTTGAAACTTCTAGATTATTCTATAATTTTATCGTTTATGACGATTTTTAATCTTCCAACAATGTTTGGTAGAAATGCCATTGATTTGGTTTTGATCATATTTATAGCCTACTCAAGTCGTTTAGTAGGTTGTCCTCTATGTGTGATATTAAAATCTGATCGTCAGCGTATAAGTCTATATTTAGCTGTTTTCTGGGAGCTATTATGACTCTTTTTGATTGATATATTTTAAAATTTGACGATCTGGTTAATATACAGGCTGCCCTATTTACTTTTATCACCCAAAATAATTTATGGCGTTAACAAGTTTGTTTAAAACAATTTTTCATTTGGCGCATCAGAAAAAAGTTAATTTAGGTGAGCAAGATAAATGGGACACCTGTATACATTACAAAGTGTCGTGTACAGTGCACAGCTCTGTTGGAGTGCTAAATCTACTCTGAATTTTTAGTTATTTTGATGCTAATTTTAATTATGAGACATATTTTAACACTTTTACAATTATATTGACGAGTTCCTAGAGTACTTCAAGATGCTGAATCATCTTAAATTCTCTTCGATTTGTGCTTATGTATATTTTCCTGATAATCGGTTGTGTCCTGGATTAATTCTGGATATATTACCCAGATAAGATGTAAGTTTAAGTTGACTTATATCGAACAGATTGATGATGTTCATGACTTCTCAAGAAACGTCAAACTGCTACTGCTACTTCTTGAAGCCTTCTGCTATGTCTCGCCGTTGATGATGTTTTAATTCGATGCCCGTAACTAGCCCCAGACGTCTTCGCTAAACCTTTTATGACACAGTCTTCCTTTTTCATGCAACATTCATCAACTTCCTCAAAATGTGTTGGTGACATGGAAGGAAAGATTAAATCTCGTGGTGTTCTGAGCGACGGGGAAGTAGTTTCAACAATTAGCATACGAAATTTAGCTTAACCTTGTTTATTAGAGTCTAATTTTCAGCAGCAAGAGAAGCGACCGCCGATCATGTTGTTTTCGAGCCGGAAATCTAATATTCCCAATGCCAGGAAATGTAATTATGCCCGCATCGTCTACGTGTTCTCCCGTTCCCCAAGCAGTTTTGCCAGGAACTCTGTAACGAAACATGAGATATTCCAATTCTTGGTCGAAAAAGTCACTACCAATGAATTTCAAGAATCGTTAAGTTTCAGCACCTAAAAGTAATTATGTAAGTATGTAAGAGCCTAGCGCATCTCCAAATTACCTTTATAAACCATTTTAACAACATCCACACACTACAATAACTTTATAATGTTGTATTTTCTTATTTCACCGGCTGACAAAATTGAACTTTATCCTATAACGGACTGCCTACTTTAAATTCTATTGGTCAGAGACAAAATCTGTCCTATTTATAGGAATTTCCAAAGACTCTGGCGTTTGTTCATTTGCTGTTTCACAAATGTACGAGGTTCTGTATTGTTACAATCTTCCAAGTATAATATTTGCAAGTACACCTTTAACATGTTAATTATTATTATCATCACAATTATTTTACATTGCATTATCCAACACATATACACATTTATATTGAGTGATAGGCCAGATACCTAAATACTCGTTTCATTCTTAATTTTATACATCTTTACTCTTGAAAATATTAGAATATTGAGTAAAATCAGTTTTATGAACTGAGGTGACATATTTCTTTAGTATGTGAGTTGTGAGATTTTCCACCTCGCGAAAAAAAATTATTTTTACAAATGCGGTAAACGGCGCAGTTATCACTCACAGGATTTCCAATCTTCATTCATATTATCTAAAAAATATACACCTCGAAATACAGACATCTTGCATTTCAAGACCTCAATTAACTTGAAAATAACTTTGTAGAAATGTAAAATCATCTTCCATGCTAAAGATGCTAAAGTATAATATGAATTACTTGTTATTACAGAGTTTAGCATATCACGTGATATGTTTTCCAAAAGCCTTTTATTATTGCTCAGACTCAGAACTGAGATTATTTTGTAGGCAGAGCGTGGTTTTTCCATAAATAAGAAAAGTGAAAAACATCCAAACATTAATGCACACAGATAGTTTAATACATATTTTATATATTGAGAAACTGATGAAAGACATATTTTACTTGCGACCACTTTAGAAGTTCTATTTATGACAATATTCGCTATAAATTGTTGTATTAATAAAATATCGAAAAGTATCATGTGTTGTGTATCGATATTTTTTCGGGATCGAGTGTATCGAAAACTCATATCTACTTTATATAGATTCAAAATAACTAATAACTCTACCTGCCCGTGTTTCAACGGTGATCAAAATATAAAATATTTTATTTTCGAATGAAAACTATTACGACATAATTTAATAACTACAATTTGAAAAAATAAAACCCTGGACAACTGAAAAACACAAAATTTTAACAAATTACACTAAGAACATATAACATTTACAAATCATATGCCGTTTCCTAAGTGACAATATTGAAACTGTTCAGTAAAGAATGGTGATACTTTCTTTGACAACATATCTTTACACATCCTCATAATTTTGATAATATTTCTCAACGTAGTTTCCATTGGATGAATGCACCTGTTCCATCGTTTCTGTCAATCTGCAAACGAATTTTTGACAGGTGCAACAGAATCGCCTCCTAGTTCTTTACCATTACTTTTGATGAATGAAAATATCTCTGACGAAAGCGTACTCAATTTTCAGATAAGGAAATGTCATACGGGGCTAAATCTGGACTTAAGAGAGGGTGAGGGGTACACTCACATTGAATTTTGTGAGATATACAGCAACATTATTCGCAATGAGGGGCCGTGCATTATTGTAGTGTAGCATCCAGTTTGTTGTACGGAAATGTGGTCTTTTGCGTGCGATATAGCCTTGCAAAGTTTTCAGCACGTCTCTGTAGTATTGCCCAGTTACAGTTGTGTGTACAGGTATGACATGTTGGTAAACTATTCCTTGAATATCAAAAAATGTGTTAACCATAACTTTTTAGTAGAAGCAACGGCTTTTGGTGTTGGTGATGATGGGAATTTCTACGCACAACTTAGGTGTTTACTCTCAGGACCGAAATGATGTAGCCAAGTTTCATCAGCATTGGTTATCTTTGAAAGAAACTCGGCATCTTCCCATAACATAATTCCAATTGCATTTAGACCTTCACTCGAAGGCCCTCTTGTTCTAGGACCAACAGTGTTGAGAACCACCTTGCACAAACACGTCTCATATGCAACCCTTCAGCTACTAAAGAATGGGTGACTCCCAGTGAAATGTTCAGAAATTCTGAAAGTATTCTTAATGTTATTCTACGATCCTATCTCACAATGACAGCAACGATGTTAATGTTTTCTTCCATTAGAGCACAAAACTGGAAATTTCGGGCCCACCTTCCTTTGAAATTGTTTGACTTCATTCTTTAAACATTTTAATTATCTTCGAGTGGTGCTATAGGGAAGAATTAACTCTCCACAAGACTCCTGTAACATTTTATAGACCTCAGCTGAAGATTTGTTGACACAAAAGCAGAATTTCAGAGCAGCATATTGTTCGTCCCATGTCACCTCTAATTTGCTACAGACGGAACTGAACATATCTCAAATTGTACCCTTTTCAAAGGCAGGAAACAGAAGTGACAATGAAACAAGTACTTTACGCATTAGGCTAACAAACTTTTTAAGTACAATTTTAGCTCAAGAAATGATGCGTAAAAAATGATGGCAACCTTTATTGAAAAACCATCGTACCCATTTCCATCTTGTACTGTGTAAAATTTACCAAATTATTAAATATTATAATCAATTTTAATAAATGCATATAGTAATACAATAATAAAATGTAACATGCTGAAAGAAATATTTTTTTTTAAAAAAGAGAAGGAAAGAGAACCATTTATCCACACAATAATATAATATAACACGCTGAAACAAATATTTTTAAAAAGAGAAGAAAAGAGAACCATTTATCCACAGAGTCTTTTATTTTAGATCAACTTGCTAGAAACAAATTTCCAGCCCTATCTAAACAACGTTAAGTATCTGTGATTGTTTTCTGCATTAGCAGATAGTTCCAGAAAATTGCTTTTCCTTAGCTTCTGAACTTAAGAGCTACAACAAGTACGGTGCTGTACAGGTTCTTGAGAGCTAATGGTTCTCGAACACTGTGCATAAAAAAAGAAAGAAATTAAAGAATGTAAAACGACACCCACTGCAGTTAAATCTTGTTATAAATATAATTTTTTTTTTAACTTTTCAAAAAATATGTTTCATAAAGTTCATACTAGAGGTTTTTCTTTTAACACAAGACATTCAGAAACTGCATTTGTAACTGAATGTTATAAAATTTTATCATCCTTGAATTAATACGAAATGTGGTGATTATTATTAATCCATTTAAGCTCATACAAATTACATGTTATATTATTTATTGCATAATTATTTTAAATTTGACATTCCTCACTGTGGTTTTGAAAAGGGGCCATGCCAATCCTGCAACCATGTAAGGCTGGAAGAAAATCTGTAGCAACTGATCCCATTATTGCAACATTCAAGTACACACATTATTTACTTAAGGGCGAGAAAATTATATTTTAAACAGCAATTAAAGGTATGAAATGTGTAATAACATTAAAATTTTTCATGTATAATATTACCCTTCGAATATGCGTATAAAAACCATTAATTACCACCGCAGTGATATTACCAGCAATATCCTGAAATTTAGGCAAGAATACTTCCTTGCTCCAGGTGAAAAATACGCGAACTATTTCTTTGAAACAAATAATTACTGCAAACACTTTATAACTATTAATTCACTTTTAAATATTAAGAAATGTATATAAATAATGTATTATATGCGGCCTCATTTCGCAACATCACGTTCACAATAAAAAGGCCACCTAAACACTATTTAAAAATATCGAGATTGTGGTTTCGATTCCAAAGAAACATTTTGGAATAAATGTTTCGAGTTTGTATTATGTAAAACCGCATTTATAACATATGTCACGTACATAAGCACGCATTATACGAACGGTTTTCAATATATAATCATAATTTTTACAGGCATAATCTCTCGCGCTAAAATTTGACTTTACAACATTATGTTAGTTTAATGCATAATGCCCAGGTGCGTGCAGATTTGCATGCATATATAGGATCCACACATTAAAGTGATATGATATCAAAGATGATGTTACAGATAAATGTAGAGTTTCATTCAAAAGTAATCACTGCTGATGAGCCTTACTACAATATTTCGATCTTGAGAGCAAACAGCAAAGTTCTGTGTGGAAATCTAAATAATAAAAGGGGGGGGACAAGTGTTGCTTCTGATGGGAAATTTGTGGCCATCTCAGTTTTCTATATCGAAAGCATGATTTTCCAGCATGTCGTACCTGAACACACAACTGTAATGCTACAGAGATGTCCTGAAATCTCTGCCAGCCGTTGTCATACACAAAAGACCGCATTTCTGAACAACGAGCTAAATGCTGCACCTTAATAATGGCCGACCGCACATTACAAATAATGTTTCTGAATATCTCACAAAAATCAGTGTGATCTATAATCCATATAATCCTCCCTATAATCTAGATTTATCTTTGAATTATGTTTTTCTGTTCTCCGCATTGAAGAAACTCCTTCGTGGGAGGCATATTCTATCATTGAATACTGGCAGAAGCACTTCTGCATCAAGACTACTTGACCGCCACGGGTCGCTAAGGCGCGGACTCGTGAGCGGGAGGTCTGGGGTTCGTATCCAGCCAGGACCGTCCTCCCTGACTGGGGGTTTTTCCAGGTTTTCCTCAGTCCTCATAACTGGCAAATGTCGGGGAGGTATCCTAAACTTAGGCCTGGAACTTTTCCTTCCTTAAAAAAAATCCTTTCCCAATATATTATTTCATATATCATCAGTGTCCACCGCCTGTGGTGCCTCAGTAGTAAAAACGAGCGTTAAACAGTATTCAAAAAAATCCTGACTACTTTGAGAAACATATTCAAAATTATGAGGATGAGTAAAGGTTTGTGGTCAGATATAAGGACATTCCTTATTGAACAGCCATTTTAGAAATTACAAGTTCACACTTTTAGTATAATTTCTTGTCTCACTTTAAATGTTACCACTACTTCAATGTTGTTAAATGTAGTTTATCAAACCGCCACGGGTGACAGAAGTCGTTAAGGCGTGAAATCGTGAGCGGGAGATCTGGGGTTCTAATCCCGGCTGGACCGTCCTCCCTGAGAGTTTTTTTTTTTCTCATGTTTTCCTCGGTCCTTATAAATGGCAAATGCTGGAGAGGTACCTTAAACTTAGGCCTGGAACGGTTCCTTCCTTAAAAAATCCTTATTTCATCTGAATAATCACGGGTGTACACCGCCTGTGGTGCCTCAGTATTAAAAATGGGCGTTAAATACTGTTCAAAAAAGTTTATCAAAATTAGTATCACGTTTCTTATTTTTGAGAATTGACAAATCTTCCAAAATTATTTCATAGTTAATTATGAAATTTTTTGCTATGGGGAATAATTTTGTGGCAATTAAGAATTTGTTTAGAAGTGAATAGTAGTGATAAAAATCAGTTTTATCATTATAAATAATTCAGTACTCAAGTAAATGCAATGATATTTCGTGTAAAATATGAAGATTGTGTGAATAACATTTTGTTCACCTTTCGAAATATTGTTCAATTCTTAAACTTTCATAAATATAAGCTTTTAAGAAGTCTACTTTAGGAGTTGAATAAGTTGCAATCAGATCTAAGCTACCATGTTATTGTGGGTTCTCCAACTGTATATTCCTTGGCCTATTTAAGAGCGTAAAATCATTAACTGTAAACATTTCAATTCTAAAAAGCAAAATATTGCATAAAAAATTGAATCCGTGTTTTGAAAAGAAAGGAAGTTCACTCACTTCAGAATTGATTATATTAAAATCTATTTTGTTGATCCATTTTAGCTAATAAGCATATTACTCAAATAGCATAATTCTACAAGTTTGTAATGCATCAAGGAATTGAACAAACAAAACTGTAAGTGATATAAAGTTTTTTGTTTTTTTTTTTTTTCTCGAAACATGATTGCAAGGATATTCTTCCCTTTTCCAATCAGTGACTCAACATCGCTGTTTCATTTAGTATATTTCGTTATTTATTGCAAGTAAAGACATGCTAATCTTTTTCATGACAGATCTAGCAAGGACGATACCAAAACAAGCTTTCTTCATTGTTCTGCTAACATTTTAGTACCATTCGAATTTTAAGCCTTGCGCGGCATCCATTCTTATGTTTTATTGACCATCTGCGAAAAAAACTAAAGGTCACATACTTTAATGGCTGTGTGCGCGCAGACACGAATGTGTATCCAGTGGACCAAGTGACATTTCCGTCAGTTTAACAGTCAATATATCCTCGCCCATTAAGTTCAGCCTATAAGGGAATTAAAAAACTGTGTAGATTCAACTGCCAAGAAGATGTGACATTACTCAAAAAAGAAGTTTATAAACACTAGATATACACTCAGTAGAACAGAATAAACCATTAAAAATATTCAAGATTCTTTTAAGAATCACTTGCTAAAACACTTGACAATTTCAGACAAAAAGCAACTGACTCCCTACACTCAATATTGGTCATTTTCTCTAAGGCTGTAAACATTGTGTGTCTGTTTCATCAACGAATAATCCGTGCTTAATGGCGATATACCGGGTGTTATTGAACTACACCTCAATAATTGTACACATCTTACAAGAACATTTTATTCTGCCTGTAAAAGTTCCAAAGTTATGGCATTAAGTTTTTAAAGGACCAGTACACCATGACTAATGCATCTACCATTCTAAATGATACCGCTCAATATGGAAATTATGTCCCAGTCAGTTTGGGACTGCCGTCATGTAAAAGCTAGACAGTTGTCCAGTTCGAGTCTCGTTGATGCCCTTTATTATTATTATTATTTTTTTTTTAACGGTGCTTAACGCTCGATTTTACTACTGAGGCATCACAGGTGGTGAACACTGATGATACACAAAGTGAAATGATAAATTAGGAAAGAATTTTTTTAAGGAAGTAAACGTTCTAGGCTCAAGTTTAGGGTACCTCCCCGGCATTTGCCATTTATGAGGACTGAGGAAAACTTTCAAAAACCTCAATCAGGGAGGACGGTCCTGGCGGAATTCGAACTCCAGACCTCCCACTCACGAGTCCGCGCCTTAACGACCTGTGGCGGTTTTGTTAATTTTACAACCTATGTATGAATGGACTTCATAAAAAATAAAACAATAAATACCTACTACCCGAATTAACAATGTGCTAAATTATAATATGTCGCCATATCCATTAAACTACAACCAGGTGGAAAACTCTCCAGTCTAAACTACATTGAGTTTATTTGAGTTACTCACCGACAGAGCGCAACTGCGTATTGAGAGAACTATTCGTCAAGGCCTATAATACATGTGCATGTAGCAGCTTGTTAGTTTGATGGGCGTTTGTGTGTTACTGGATGCTTTCATTGTGTGTAAATTGTGTTCTAATTAATTGTTCTTCGTTAGTTATACAAGTACATAAATATATTCTTGAACAGGTTTTTTTGTTCGATACATTTGTAAAAACGGATTTTTGCAAAGAAGGGTTAGAAATTGACCTAGCAATCATGTTTCACAAACATAAAGTGTTCGGCAAATTGTTTAAATGTTGCGAGAGACAGAATCAATCACAAGAACGCTTTCCGAACCACTATTCTGAAATACAGCAGCAAGTATGCCACTGAGAGGCGTTATTTCTTACATCTCTTATAACACAGGCTAGTGTTTATCATCAGCATCATTTTATGCTTTCAGTAAGAATACAAATGAAACTCGGCGACTCTTTCTCTTTTCTCCATTGCAGTGGCTGCACTTGTTCAATAACCAGCCGCACTCAGGCGACCGCAAGTAACCTCAGTGCACTTAAGAGAAATCGTTGACTGGCGTTCAGTTTCGTATTGTCATGTGATTGTTTCGAGATTTTCACAGCATTAAATCTTCAAAACTCTGGGTCCTTCTTCCTCACGAAGGGAATTTGAAAACATTTAAATATGAAATATTTCCACCTCTGATATAGGGCATCTATTTATTTTTATTCGTGAACTATACATTTGCCATCTCAATTATCTGTGTAAGACCCCTCCAATATTGCTGGGTGGTTTATTAACATCTGGTATGCTCCATTGGTGTTCCGCTTGTTTGCAAGGATTTGAAATCTGAGTCGGATAGGAAAAATTCGACATTGCCGACCGTACTCAAGTCGAGGTCTTCAGGTACCTTGTCTAGTTCTGCTACAATCTCCCCATACATTGCAGGCTATTTCAATGCAGAGATTTTTCCTACGAAGTATTTCGGAATTTCTAATACTTAATACTTCATAGTTTACCGCACTATACAATAAATGTGGTTTTCACACAAAGCCTTTCCAATCGAAGTCAGAGAGGAAAAGTTCGAGATCACATCTCCCGAAATGTAAAAATTAACCCACTTTAGTTAATTAGAGGGCTAGTCCAAAAGAACTACAATGTTTGAGTGGTCTCCTTGGAATAAAATTTCTGTAACGAAACAAATTGAAAGAGTACCAGGATATAAAGATTCAGATGAAAGAAGAATCGCGGCTGAGACCGTACATGAAATAGTTAGAGATTTACAGTAAGCCGAATATCCATGGTTGGAATCCAGGCAGTGACCTCAAAATGTCTCTCTCTCTCAATCAAATCTGAAATTTAGAATGATTTTGATGTATCAGTTTTGGTAACTGGTAGGGGAATTATGGACTATTGGAGAATTTGAAGCTTGCCCTAAGCTTCCTAAAACGTAATATACATTCTAAAATCTGCAACTTTCATTCAAATGGATTGGTTTTAATCATCAGATGAAATTGACTTTTCAATAAATAAATCAAACATTGCTCTCCATTACGGTTATAATAAACCAATTATTAAAATTTGCAAGAGGCCAAGTAAAAACAAACTTAATTTTAAAATATATACCCATGTTTCAGAATTAATAATTGGCATTTTATACATTATAAAATTCCACATTATTTTATATTTTATACATCGATTCTGCAAATAATAATGCAATGTTGAGTGATTGTAACTCATTTTTTTATATTAGTACGGATTTTACCCAAGTACAATTTTATAAAACCAATAAAATGATTACAATTTTAACTAAAACAACATAGGCTGCAGCATGTTAACATTACTTAGCGCTAAGAATTTTACAACCAATTATACGAATGTGAATTACATTTAAAGACATTTCTCTTTATTCTTTATAGAACATGTTTCGCAAATTCAAACTTCCCGAAGTTAACCTTAACTCTAATTCTTAATCCCAGACTTAAAATTAGGCTCACTGAAGTGAAAAGTTAATTAAATGAGTATGTAATCAAAGCCATAAATGATTATTATGCACAGTTTGACAAACCGTAATTTTCCCACAGGATAAAAGCATTAAAAACACACCGGATCAGGTGTATAAGTATCGGTGGATATTATTTTAAAAAATAATTGTTTACCTTCAAATTTGTTTAACTTTCATTATTTTAAAGTTAAAATAAGAAAATCAAATTTTCTTTACTATGGATCGTAATTAATTATAAACATTTGGATATTTTGATGAAATATTTAACACTCTAAACAAACAATCAATTATTTACAAGCACAAATTTTAGAGAGTTACGAGAAAATCAATTTATAAAAATAAGAAGCTCCAAAATGCATTTACAATCAAGAATTTGGATTTTTGAATGAAAATCAGAATAATAAAATTAAATAACATTATTTTGTTAAACATTATAGCATCATAAATCGCTTGAGGCACATTACTCTACTTTATGCGTCAGAATTTTGCCTTCCTTCAACAATTTCATCAAAGCTTGAGGTTAAATCACTATTACATTGTTCGTGAAGTTATCTGTTTAAGTTTGTTGCTGTTCTAAAATGAAATTAGAAAATAAAAAACTACAGTTTGATTAATCCCCATAGATGAAGAAAAACCTGCAGTTGTTTTGCAACCATGTTTCAAATGGATAAATGATGTGCAGGTTAGGTTATTACCCAATCCTGTGTCAAAAAGTATTTCAAAGTTCGTATTTACATATGCAGTAAGATGTTTTCATATTTCTTCGGTAAGCGTCCCGTAGAGTTGCCCCTAGATATCATTAACTAACAGGATTTCTACCTAACTTCTAATGCTCATATCCTGTAAACTATGCCAATTAGTACATCTAGGCCCGATGTTCTTTGTACATGCGCACTTCCTACCTCGCGCCACCACCTTTTTCCCTTGCTTTGAGGCGGTAGTTCGATTGTCTGCACAGGGAGTAAGGAAGCAATCATCCTCGAGAGAAGAAATTTTCTCTATGGGGTGTTCTATGTTTTGGTGCGATGCCGGAGCCTTAGTTTTCGGTTGTAACAAAAAAAAATATTTATAACTCCTTTCGAATTCCTGCAGTGTAGCAGATTTTTGTTCTACATATTCCAGACAGGCCCATTGTTGTTGTTGTTATTATTATTATTATTATTATTATTATTATTATTATTATTAAAATGGGACTTGTAAACAGCTCAAGTTTATTGACAATCATCTTGTTAAGGCTATAGTCATAGTATTGTTGAAGGAGACTGTTTTCATTATAAGACTACTATTAATATTTTAGTTCTAGTTTAAGTCTGTCTGCTTATGATAATATTGTGATTATTGGTTAAACTATTAACTTTATATACTTAAGAGTCATTATTGGTCATCATTTTTCCTTTACTGGCTCATACCTTGTGCATACACAATTTAATCCAAGTTACTCTATAACTGTTTATTTTGCACCCGTTTAAAAACGATCTCGGCCAGGTAAGTTTGGCCTTTCTCCATCCCTTTCTGATGTGTTGATGAATCCTCAAATACTTAAGATTCAGAACCAGTTTGGGTAAAAGACTGACCCCCGACAAAGCAGAGGAGAATTATTGTTCATTTAGTTCATTTACGGGTGCTCTTTGACATCTCAGGTCATCAGCTTCCCATTCTATTCAGGGCGTGAAACGGTCGACAAATTTTGCTCAGAGGCCTCTCTTTCAGGCTTGAGGTTCTTTATCGTGCCGTAAATGTACGAAACGGGACACACAGCTTTACTTCCCTTCCAAAGGAGGGCATACTTAGGATTTTTACGCCCGAAAAAAATTCATCAATCTTGGCCGGGATTGAACCCGCGATCTTGGGTTTAGGAGGCAAGTATGGTAGCCAATACATCACCAGGCCGACTCAAACAGCAGAGGAGAATGAAAAAAAATATCAATGGAATCAATATAGTAAAACTGAAAGTTCCAGCATTATCTCAAACAGGAACTTAACGCACTTCCTTGCAAGTAATAGCAATATGTGTTTTTGTATTAAAGGAATACTATCCCTTACACCCGCTATAAAAACCTGAACTTTTTCTCCTTTTTATGTAAAAGGGTAATCGAGTTGTTATATTCTAATGGATAGGAATTGATTTATAAAATGTTTAATCAGTTCTAAAGAAAAGTTCATAATTGATCAATACAACTACTATCGAAACAGATAGAAGAATGGACCTGATATTCAATTTTAGGATAAACATATTTTTGCTTCAAGCCACGTTCAATACATCTGTTTCATTTAAACTCCTGCACGAATCACAAATTTTACTAATGTAGCTCTATGGAGTAATTACAGAACATATAAGTGATTAACATGCAGTTTTCTACAGGAATTATATAAATAAAAAAGTTATTCCTGAGAAAATATACTTTGAAATGGTTTGAACATACGAATGCGTTTCAAAAATTAATATCAAATGGAATATTTAGAGATACTGTTCGATCAGTGATGTCCCTCGCAGCGCGAGCGTGCCCCCACTTGTTTGCCACGCCGTAGAGGGGGTTAATAGCCTGCTTGCTAACTTCTTCACCTTGCTGTCTCAGTTATAGCGCAACTGTTCTTGTTCCTCGATCAGTGATGTCCCTCGCAGCGCGAGCGTGCCCCCACTTGTTTGCCACGCCGTAGAGGGGGTTAATAATCTGCTTGCTAACTTCTTCGCCTTGCTGTCTCAGTCATAGCGCAACTGTTCCTGGTAGTGTGTTGTGTTGTTCGTTTTTTAATTTGACAGTATACGTAAAGTACATTATGCTTCGAGTGTTTACAACGGCTCAGAGTGTCTGAGTACAAATCATATGTTAACTCAATGGCGAAAGAATCATAGAACCAGTTATATTTTAGCATATATTTGATTCTGTTACTTATGTGAATATCACACTAATTCTCTTTTTAACAAAATTAACCGGAAGGCACTGCACACACTGCGAATAATTTCATAAGGGCATTCACAATGTGTTTCCATAAGACAGAGTTATTTGTAGGCATTTGTGGCCTCCTCGGTTTCCCGATTTAACAGCCTGCTAGTATTATCTCTGGGGTAAATTAAAAATTGCCGTGTACAAGAGGAACCCATACCATACAAGTACTCAAAGAAAATATTCGTCAAGAAATTGCCCGGATTTCTCAACTTGAGCTACAGCGAGTGTAGAATAATGTCCTAAAGAGATCCGAAACATGTGTGGAGAATGAAGGCGGGCATTTTCAACACCTCATTTAATAACTTGGTAAGTAATAAGGCTCTTGTATTGGTTTCTGTATTGTTGGTTTGTTTCATTGTTTTGCCCTCGCTAATCACTGAGACCCGGCTGGCCGGCTAATCGGCTAATCCACTAACGAGCTGTGCGCTCATCCATAGGCAAAACACTCTGGAGGAAAATAAAGCTGATCGACAGGTACATATTTCTCTTATAAATATAAATAGTACGTAATTTATTTACAAAAGTACCCTCCTTTTTCACTTACTCCCAACACAAATGCAACAAATTATTTAATTCATTACAAAAATATTTATGATCGTGACTACATCCAGGAATGCACCATTTTTTCATCTTATAACTTCTAAACTTTCTCCTCCCAAAGTGTCCTTCAGGAGTTGCAAAAATATAATGATATTAGACAGCAAGATTAAAGCTGTATGGGGAATGCTGTAGGATCTGAAATCTCAGTCTGCGAATAGTGTCAAGAGATGCAGCTGCCGTCAGAGTTCGTGCGTTACCCTGAAAGAGCAGAATGCCTTTAAACAAAAGTCCCCTGAAACGGTCTCGTATTGCTGGCTTCCACTTCTGCAACAAACTGATCCTTTCATATCCCAAAAAAAGAACCAACAGAACCTTCGATATGGAGAGCTGAGACTTGATTTCTTGATTAATGAACCATTTGCCTTCATTTAGATTGCTTTAGGGCGCATAATGATGCCCCCAGGATTCGTCCCATGTGACAGTATGTGCTAGAAAGTCCCTCCATCGTTATAGCATACCGAAAGACTGGAGGACTACATACAAATCATCTTAGATTCATCCTGGGTACTCACAGCACACACAATTAGCGATACTTGAGAACCTCCTGGAGAATAGTATGTTTGGAACCGATGCTGCCATTCAATTCCCTGGCCAAAATTACTGAAGAAATAAAAGTATATGTTGCTACCAATAATGGCGTCAGTCTGACTTCCCTCTCAGCAGTAGTTGTAGTGCTGAAACAACCAGAGCATAGCTCTCACTAAATTTTAAATGCATCTTACCTACTCGTACTCTCTTCTCTCACCAATGCAGTCATCTCCATAGTGCTGCAGCACAAAGATATAATAGAAAGTTGATGACTGCTCGTTACTCCAATGAGCTTTCAAAAGCTAAGAGTACTCCATTTTGTATATAAGCACGCCATACTGCCTTTTGGGCAGTGACAACGCCTTCATTAAGAGAGTGTCCGCTCTGCGCGACTGTTTCAAATATGGAGCATTTCGTTTCATGAAATGCTGACAAGTTACTCCTACTTCTTATTTATTATTTTAACACTTCTATAAAAATCGCAAGTGTTGCTGTTTAGTGTTTAGGGATTGCCTGCCAATAGGTGTTAAGCTTATTTTCCAGCGCTCCCAGAATATTTCAGAAAGCAGTGCGTCTAAGCACCATTCATTCAGCCTCGTGAGGACAATTGGGGAGAGGTATTTCATCTCAAAGTCGCGATTTTGGTCTGAAAAATTGATATTAAGTTTGTTTGAAGTGTCGCTGTGATGAATATGTCATCTGAATTCAACCTCTCAGTGACAGTAAAAGCCTTTGTTCTTTAAAACTGTTGTGTTCCGTACATCAGCACATATTTCTTTATAATTGTTAAAATTAATATAAAATTACGCATAGATTGGCACATATACAGAATTTTGATGACACCACCAAAATTATTCCTCTGTATATAGAGGGGTCTTGTAATAAAGAGATAGGAAATCTAAGGTCACAAACTAAAATGTCTAAATCAAACAAGAAGTGATGTTTTTAAAGTTATGGACTGCTGAAGTAATTGTAATTTGGTGCTCAGAAATTGATACTAACTAAGATTTATTAAAATGCCTTAACATCTCTTTAATAATCGAAGTAAACCTGATTTTTTTACAATTAGATATCGAAATTTCTCACCACTAAAACCAGAAAGAAGAGGTATGAAGTTCCATAGACAACAAGAGAGCACTAGAGATCACGAGCCCAATCCGCCCTCTCCCTTTACGCCTGTCACCAATTTTTGTGCACCTGCCATACGGTTACTTATGGCCATGTTCTTGCTTTATTTGTATTGACCTAGTATGAATATTTGAAGCACCTTAATGATAGGGCTTAAGAATTTCGATGCCTATTAATAACCAATGAAATTTTTTTCTCACATTTAGCGTTAAATTTATCTACAAAATTTCAAGCTAAACACATGATTGCAGTCACTGCATTGTTAATAGGAATTCAATTGTTAGGAACAATGTTGCAATTCTACTTTTTTTCCTAATGTTGCAAGATACCTGTCAATTGTTTCATACAAAGTTGTTTGTTTCGTCACAAAAAAAAAAAAAACTTAAAACCAAATAGCTGATCAAATAAATTACAAATTGAAGAAATAGAGAATGGTTCCAAATTTTACAGCTTTCCGACGTGCACCTGACTTATGGGAAAGCAAGAAGTTGTGCTGTAGAAGCTGCTAAAACCTACAGCGATTCATTCCCCAATAGAAGTCGCCCACATCACACTACACTTCAATCTGTGGAAAGGCGGTTGCGTGAACATGGATGCTTTAAGGTAAATAAAGTTTGTGGTGTATATATACTTTTGAAATTTTAAGTACTAAATTTAAGTATGAAATCGTTGACCCTAGATTCCCTATCTCAAATTATTCGTCTAAGATCCTTGTGCATACATTTCAGTGTTATTTATTAACATCCTGTATATTGTACCATAATGTCACGTTCCGCCCTTATCTTTTCGTTTTCCTGATATTTCTTCCTGTTACGCCCACTTTTCTAGAACTTTCTTTAAGGCATTGTTTACCTCTGATTGGATATAACACGTGGCGTCATTCGCTCTTTCTTTTTACCTTGTCTCCAATTTCCGCTAATAATGCGGAGTTGGTCTTCTGCTCTGTTCAGGAAAACTTATTATTATTATTATTATTATTATTATTATTATTATTATTATTATTATTATTATCATCATCATCATCATGATCATCATTATTTCCTTTTTACCTCGGGCTAGGGAATCGGGTGAGCCACCGTTCCGTACTGTGTGATATTTTTATTTGCGGCACAGAACACTGCCTCTTCTATGTTTAATATTTTCTTTCTTTTTGCATTAGTAGTCTCAAATTTGCACATTAAATAATTTTATAACTAGATGCGTCCATTAAATACCATACAAGGGTAGAATCGATAAGTACCTGCCTGTAAAAAAAGTTTCTGAATGTATAAAAGTCCACAAGATTTAATATGATTATAGCCTATGTAGATTTTTCATTTTTATTCCAGAAAGTGCCAATTGGAAACTTTGTATCATATAGATGTGCTAGCTAACAGGAAATCATCAAGTATCCTTTTCAGAAAGTTGATGCTTGGATTAGTAACTGATTGAAGTTTAGTCTTGGGTTTCCAGATTTTGGCATGCACACCGCAGACTAGAATTTTCAGGGCAAACTTAAATAAGCAACGGTTATAAGTACAGGGGATTAAAGAAATTATTTCTGTATCTGTTTTTCAATACTGAGCAATCGGTAACATCACTAATTTGCAAAATTTGTGCAATTTTTCAGCACAGAAGGGAGTTTCTTTCAAAAAAAAAAAAAAACTAGTAATAGATCAGAATAGGGAGGGAATCATATTTTCATATTTATTTTATCAAGAAAAACCTGCCAACGCTGCTAATTGTACCGATCTGTGAATCAAATTACACTCTTTTCCTATCTTTGGCTTTGTGATGGTGCTTTACTTGTCAATCAAACCATAACAGTAAGGTGTATATAGCAAGGTTATGTTTACTGCACCCGAGACGTTACAGAAAACTCGCTCCTTCCGTTAGCTGAAAGGAAATTTGCATCAAAACGCTTCGGTTTATGAAATAAAATTCACTAACTTATCGCTTATGCATTATTACGATCAAAGTGTATGAACTTCAACACAATGTCATATAGAGCACGAACGATAAGATATAACCCTATACATTTTTCCTCTTCTTCTCATGATAAGCCACTATCCTGTTTTCTCAAACTGTGACATTTTATTTTATTGACGAACCGAACGTCCAGTCGTCGTGGTATATTCAGTTTATAATTCATTCCCAGGTTCCGGACGTCCTCTTTATCCAGTTGGTCGCGTTTCTTCCGTTCTTTCCTTCTTTGTTCTACCAGTTATAATATTTGGAGTTTCACATGTTTCGTGTTTCTTCATTTATTTTCCTGTGGTATACTATATGTCCTGTTATTGACTTTAGCATTTTCAATTCATTTGCATTGACATTATTCAGTCTTTTTCATGCCAGTTCTTGTTTCTGCAGCATATGCCAATACAGGTCCGATAAAGGTTTCATAAATTCTGATTTAAATTTTAATACTATCTTTTAAGCATTCTGATATTATATATGCCTTTCAAACTTGCACTTTTACTTTTGTTATTAGGATTCTGCTACTAGTAATATTTATAGGCAAGTAATTAAAAATGACTTGCTCTATTCTCATATTGTTTACTGCATTACGTCGGTCCTGATGGTGTAGTAGTAACCATACTTGCCTCCTAAACCCAAGATGGCGGGTTCCACCCCGGCCAGGACCGATGGATATTTTCGAGGGTAAAAATTCCTTCCTTTGAAAGGGAAGTAAAGCCGTGGGTCCCCTGTCGTACGTTTACGGCACGATAAAGAACCTCAAGCCTGAAAAAAAAAAAAGGCCTCCGAGCAAAATTTGCCGGCCGTTTCACGCCCTGATTTGAATGAGAACCTGATGATCTGAGATGTTAAAGAGCTCCATGAATAAACCAAATCAAACACTGTATAACATCTAACAGGTTCTTTACATATTTTTAACTTTGTTTATTAAGTTGTTATTTCCACATTATATTGTTTTGTAGTTATTTCAAACTTAGAAAACAATTGTTGTTTTCAGATGGTAACACTACACCTTCAGTATATTTGACTTATTATTAGTTTTATTTTATATTTTATAAATATTACTATGTGTTTGTTTTGTTTTATTATTACATAAATAAATGGGATTTACACTATCTCCTTGTCTTATTTCTATTAATACTTGATACTTTTCTGCAGTTTCTTGTTTACCTTTATTCTTGAAGAATTATTGGTGCTTAATTATTTAATTATGTTTTGGTATTTTTTGTTGTGTAACAATCAATTAAGTTAGTAAATTTCCCTTTGTCAAATGCCTGGTTTAGATTAATAAATCACATAAAAACCGTTTTATTCAATGCTATTGCTTTCTTTACAATCTGTCGAATAACAAATAAAGCACCTATCATACACCCATTTTAACGAAAGTTCTATTATTCATCACTTATGCCTTATTCTACATTTCCACTGGGATAGCATATTATTTCTGAACAACTTATTAACTCTTGCAAGTATTTGGTCTCCAATTTCTTTTCGTTGTGTATTTCAGTAAAATGTACGAATGGTAGGAGTGTAAAGACAGTAAACATTATATAAACGTAACTTCTGTTCGCCACATTTAGGAAAAAGACCGGCATTTCAGTACCGCTTTGCTGTTTTAGCAAGTAACTACATGATCCGCTTTTTTAATGTGGGTTTAAATTTCACATAGATCATTTTAACCTTGGAAGTATAATTTAGTTTCCGAGATAATAATGTGTTTCAACAGTTTTGCATATTTTCCTTCTTTGCAGCAATATTTTTAACATTTTCAGTAAATATTACCGTCTGTAACATATGTGTAGAATTTGATTAGATTAGTTTCAAGACATTTTGTTTTGAACGTCGTCTTTTACAGCTTACGTATGTAACATGACCGGCAAGCAAGGATAACTTCATACTGCTGTGTCTGCAAAGCTTCTAGCCGGTAACTCACCAGCTCGCCTGCCTGCAAGTGGCCACTCTCAAAACGTGACGTGATCTACATCATCCCATTTGCTGATTCAATTTTCACTCGTCAGTCATGCAGCGAACTTCCTGAAGCCGAAATGTACTGCTACTAAAACGCTTGTGCACGAATTCTGCGCTCGTATAAACATTTCTAATTTTATCTGGGGCTTCCGGTGAAGGTTACGTTTTATTGCGGGTGGGAGGGGGGCAGGGCATAAATGCCCACATTTCGCCTACGTAATCATTTAATTCATCCATACCCCAATAAGTAAAAAAGATTTACAATATTTAATCGTGGCCATGGGTGAGCAACTAGCGGTTAGTAAGTGTGAAACTATTGACTCAAAAAGGGCGGGGGGGGGGGGGTAGAAGTTTGCGAGCAAAGTCCGATAAGCGAACTAGAGCGATCTCTACAGCACCGGCCATAGCAGCCACAAGAATATGATAGAGCACGAAAGGATGAATAATACTGAACATGAAACAGATTGTTTGTTCTTTAGTACTAACAAATATTTTATTTACAACATACACACACATACATATTATCTATGATCTGGGTCTTATACTACGTAAGCAGGAGCTAACTTTCGTTACAAACAACATAAAAGTATATGATCCTTTATGTTTTAAATGTTTATACATATAATTTCAGTTCTTTTCCCCCTGTAGTTCTAAATTCGCAAGTTATACATCATAGCTCTGTAACATATCCAATCTTTTAGTGAGTTTCTGTACAGATAATGCGTTGCTAGAACTCTCATTTGTTTTGCTGCACATTTACTTTTTCCCCTCTTCATTTTCAACTACATTAATATTACTATAGCCATCCCGAAAAGTAATCATTTACATCAATGAAATCCAATTAGTTTAATGTTTTACACACGGCTACTGTGAATGAATAATTTATATATATATATATATATATATATATATATATATATATATATATATATATATATATATAGTGGAAGCCATTGTCAAAATAACTCGTAGCATTACGAGTCGCCTATCAAGGATCAAACCTCTCACAGTACAGAAAACCTTAGGGAGTCTTCCATGCATGAAGGATATGGTAGTTCAGTTGGCTAGAACATCGGCACGGAAGATTGAAAATGTGTGTTTTAAATCCCGACCGTTAAGTCTGATTCTTCATTTCCAACCATTGTGCTATACGCGGTTAGTGTGAAAGAACTATATATAAGTTAAATCTGATGTCTCCAAAATGATGTAATACCTTTTCCATTATATTTTTAAGAATGATCGTAAATATTTGGGACCCAGTCTTGCGTTTAATTCCAGTCTCTAACGTATTACTCTATCTATTGCAACAGTTATCACATTTTTTCTAAATGTCTACATACTGACATTAGCACAAGCAAAACGATAAAAACGTCACGGCTAGCAGTCTGAGTGCTGCTCCGAACCGTCTAACTATTTTTCAACAATTATTTATACAGCTACTGAACCGGAACAGTTCCCTTGTGAGTTGATTTCTTTTATTAGGCAAGCAGCGCGCTGTGGCGCAATTGTTGAATGCCATTCATCCAGGTGGCTAATGCTCTACTCCAAAATTTGATTTCAAAATGATAAATACCATAATGAAAAGCTCATGAAGCTTCGATGCTTTCATCAGATATTGTAAATGTAATTCATACTCTTCCATTTGTGAATCTTCAAACATAAAACGACATTTGACAGTGCCTCTCAATGGAATATATCACTACAAAATGCATAAATCAGTAAAAGTCCAGCATTGGCGTTTTACACATATATTTGCAAATTTGAGATTACATCGTTGTGGTGCTCGTTTGAGCTACCTGCTTCAGTTCTTTTTTAAAAGCATGCCTTTTTACTTATTTACATTCATCTTATTTTGTCATATAAGATTGCAGTTATTATACTTTGGTATTAATGGCGTTTTAATATAAAACTAATGGTTTTAGGTCATTCTAAAGTGGTAACTATCGTCGAACGCTGTTTACTCTGTACTCGGAAACGTGTGCATCTATCTATTTTTAAAGTATCTTTTACGAAGGAAAATTCATTCTTACAGTCAAATGCAGCACCATTTTAAACACACGTGTCGTCATCAAAACAGCTCTCCTATGACTAGTAAGTATGTACTATGCGTGCATGCTCGTCTCATGTGTACTTGAACTGAACAATGCTAAGATGATCAATGACTTCAATTTCAAAGAGGGTAGGGAAGAGTTGTTGGAGTACCGGTCAGTGCAGCGACGTTCCTTCAGAACACATACGGTATGTGGGGCAGTCATAAACTTTAATAACCACATATTTGTTTGAGTATTCTCTTAAACGGTTTGAGCATTAGTTTAGCTGGGATTTCTAGCATTTTGTTTTTTATTTTTCACCATCTTCAAACTTAAATGGAAGTTCAAATTGGAACTGTGAGCGGTGCCGGGGCCGACTGATCAGACTCCTCGCCTCCTGCAGAGGCCAGGATTTGATTCTAGCGGACTAAGTGAGAATTTGTGGCGGGCGAAGTGACGCTTGGGTAGATTTTCTCCGGGTACACCAGTTTCTTCTACCCCTCATTCCGCCGTTGCTCTATCTTCATTTGCATTATTCAGCGCAAAGTAGTCCACCATTCTCGGTGTGCACTACGCTATCGCCCTCTGCCTACCATGTGCGGAACTCCAATACCTAGCAGACAAGTGTTGGCGTTGTGTTCGTTCACTCATTCACTCAGAAGCAGTTCACATGAACACTTGAATCACGCATCCCGCATTATTCATGGGTCTGCATCGGATTTTCACTAGTCATTTGTTCCTTAGTTACAAACAAAGTTTGTATGCCATTTTTAGTTTATGTGGTTAGCTATTTTTAAGGAAGCAGTTCACAAGAATGCTATATGCAGAAGTTTACACATGTTCCGGCAATGGTCCGAAAGATCCATTTGGTCGATAGTAGAAAAGCTGCTTCCACTTATGTGACAGAGTGCAAAGATATCATGCGTTAGTTCTAATTAGCTCTCTCAGACATTAGCTAGGGTAAGCGAGGAGGAGGATTATCAGTTAAAGAAGAAGAACAAAATTGTCTATTGAACTTGCATTATTGGATTAAAGTACATATTCTTTTTAGGAAGCCGGGTATCATCTACTTAATCATTCCAGACTGTTAAAACCCATGGCAAGAAAAGGAAAATATGAGGTTGCTTAACTTATAGATTTTAGTGTCCAGAACTCACTCATGCAGCCGTTAAATTTAATTGAGCTCTTACAGGTAATATCAACATCACATAATATATAAGAGGGCGATCAAATGAAACCCGCCAGGTCCCCTTGCTCGCTCAGGCGCGTATACCGATCAGTGCCGTTAAAGGCGGGTAAGAGTCAACTATATGGATCATCATACTGCAGTAGGACGTGCAGTTGGCTTGAATCATTTGGCTCTGCTGACGCTGAGGAAATACGACGGCGGTTCCGAATCCGTAAAAAATAGTTGAAGGTGTTGTAATTCAATTTTTGACAGCGAAGGGCTGTCACTCGAGTGAAATTCATCTCGCATGAATGTGCGTATGCCCAGAAATATACAGTGAACAATTAGACATGCATGTTCCGGACTGAACGTCAGAAAACTGCCAACTTTGCTCTCCCTTTAAAGAAGAAATTATAGTATCGAAAAGTCTGTTCCCAATGGATTTCGAATTGCTGATTAAGACCCATAAAGAAGGGCGAATGGGTTTGTGTCTTGTGCCATGAAGATGACTTCCTCCTACTCCTCCAAGGTGTCATATCACTTTGCGACTTTCATTTGTTCGGCCATCTCAAGAAATTTTCACAACGATGAGGAAGTCAAGGTTGTGACGCGGAACTGGTTCAAGCAGCAACCACGATCGTTTTTTTTTTTTTTAGGACGGTATCAGCTTGGTGAAGTAGTTACATGCTCAAGGCGACCTCTTCTCCTAAGACAGAACCTCATTTTTATTCCTTAAATATTGCTGCTTTTGTTTGTGTTTAGTATGTAATGCATTGTATTGGTTTATATTAATAAATTGGTCCGGACTGGTTTCAGATGATCACTATCTTCGTTAAGGTACAAGGTGCTTATTAAGGATATTAAAATCATATTAGATCATATATTCTGAAACATCTAAATGCTGAATGATTTTTTTTTCAAAATTTACAAATGTATAATAATGAAATAAGTGGTAATTATAATATTAATTAAATTGTTTCTCATATGATATAGGATAGATAAGTTTTATTAAGAAATGTTTTGAAAATAATGTGAAAAAAAGAATTCTTTGTACTCCTTTCTCAGAAACAATCGGGAATACAACATTCGCTTTTGTTTCTTTTTTAGATTTTAAAATTGTCATTAGTGAAAAACACTATTATTATGACGGTAGTTTTAATATGCAACAAAGGAAAACAAATAATATTAAGAAAATTATGGAAAAAATTACCACCTCCTTCTTTTCCATGTTCTAAATGTACATATTATATATTAAAACCTGTAGCCTATTTCTGAATGATGATTGACACTAACACATAATTCGAGGTATACGAGCTATAGATATTAGGAACAAAAGAGTACATAAAATTTCCTCTTTTTGCTGCATTATTTTCAAAATTTCCTTCACAACATAGTTTCAAAACACGTATAAATATAATATAAAATCTGACAATATGGTAATGCTCAGACATTACTATACATATTTAAATATTTTAAAGAAAATCTCTATAATAGATTTTGAGAATGTTAAAATATAATATCTAATGTAAAACAAGAATACATTATGACTATCTGTTATTTGGTTCATATTTAATTTCGAGTATAATTTTTTAAATAAAATTTTAATTTTTTCTTTAAAATATATTAATTATATTTCCGCTTAAAATTACCTAATAAATATATAAAATCACTAAAATAACCAGCTTTGAATATTCCTATTTTGCTTTTCACCTACCTGATCAATTGCATTCCAACAACTTTAACGCTGAAGGGCTCAGAATTCACTGGGGTTATCGTTATTAAGTCGCTTAAGCTTTTCGAAGATTTTGCTATTTGGTACGAGGGCTGTTCAGTAAAGAAGATAATCATTTTTATTACACATGTGCCTTTACTCGTCCTCACAATTTTGGTGATTTTCCCATTTAGATGCAATGCACTGTTCCAGCATTTCTGCCAGTTTTCAAAAATATGCTGGAAACCACTTTTGACAGGTCCTTTAAAATCGTAGCCTTCACCACTGCTGATTATAAAAAATGGTTGCCACGAATATACTGGGTTTGCCCGCGTTCATTGTCCTTACATTTCTAGCATCTGCTCATCAAATTATCCTAACTTTTCTTAAATCTCTTGATGAATGTTACCCTGTACGTCGATAAGATGTATGGATACTACTAATTTATTAATGGCGTTAAGACTTGAGACTAGGTCACCTAGGAATTTACCACTGGTGAACATGGGACGACATGTGAATTGCAAAGAAACACTCGTTGTGGAACAGAACAATTAGGTCTGTTTGCCATTTAGCACTCTCAGTAGACACTGCGCATGGATTAGATACGTGTTTCTTTCGCCCAGTGGCGCGAGACTGAAGGCCAATGTAGTAGTCCACTACACCGTACCTCCCCGCCCATCCTGAATCATGTAGTCCTGCTAGCTTTGAGCGATAACTTGTCGGACGATACAGTACCCCGCCGCTGCGTCGGTTATCAGATAATTGATTTACCCGAAATTTAAGTAATCATTTATTTGTACCAACCAGTTTGTGCAATAGCGGCCGAAATTAGGAGGTAATTGTCTTCAGCTGATTAAAAGTCAAAGTTTTCCTGAGCATAGTGCCTTAACTTCCTGAGATACCAAAGGCAGCAATGCTGACTTAAATGAAAATGAAAATATGAAAGTGCAAAGGGATTTAATTTATTGTTCTTTTTTCATGTATTGCTAAACGTGAATTTATTAATAAGGTGACTGTTGCAAACTAATTAAATAATAATAAAATAATTATATAACCATTAGAACTGTGTTGATGCATAATCAACATTATTCCTTAAAGTTTAGAAAATGAAAACTAACTTCTCTTTTTCATTTGAGATTGCTATTGTGAATAAACTTCAGCTTATGTATTAAAATTCAACAATAATTATTAATGCAACAAATATTACATTTAATTTAACAAGATTAGAATTAACTAAAAGTTTTACAAACGAGGTTCTTACAATTGACTTTTCAGAGATAAAATTCAATTTCTTTTTGGTACGCACAATCAACCATGAAATATCAGATTTTTATTGTCACGATTTGTCTCGTCGGAGAGTATGTTTCTATATTTAGTTAAGATCTCTTGACATTGTATTGTCGAATCATACGTTCAAAAGTTAATGGGGAGTCGACATTTTTAATATCGAATATTCATTTCGTAGCAAGAAAGTTAGTTGCCCGGGTTGCTATTCAGAAAAATTTGTAATTTAGTTTAGACTACACCACCCCTCTAACCCGTTACAACACTACTTGCTGCATCTTCCACTACTACCATGAATTTTTCTAAAGGGATACTTGAAGTCTCCAATTTGTTGTTTCCAATTGGAAAGTCAGCCGTAATTACTTTTGATGAATGCATTTTTAGTGAGCTGAAGGTGCAGAAAGATTCAGTCTCAGACATTAAGTAATCATTAGGTAAGTTTTACATCACTGGCTTCATTCAAAGTAGTTACTCTAGAGAGCAACGGCTTAAAACCAGGTTCTAACTGTATGTCCTAGGATCGCCGCTGCCTGTAGCTCCAGATACATTAGGGAGCTTTCAAAAATTCTGTTTAGTCACTGATATAAATTTATTTACTTCCGAACATCCTTTTCCTTAGCAGCTACTCATTGCAATGCACTTGTTTCGAATAAAACACTAAGAGATTGAGCTTCTTTTAATATGTATGCTGTGGATCTATATACCGGGTGAATCAACTCAAATATTTTTGAAATGGGAGGTACTGCTTTCACAAAGTTGAAGTTTAAGCAGGGGCTCAAATAATTGCAGCTCATACACACATGTTAATAATTATTAAAATGTGTATTTCTTGAAAAAGTTACATTTTTAAATAAAACAAGGCCTATTGACATCAAGAAAATAACGGTGAAGGAAATTAGAATGCCCATGGTGTTTTTGCACGATTCGAACGCAAGTAGTTTACGAGTTATAGTAATACGAATTTTTTAAATATCTACTCCATTTAACTGCTTAGTTACTAGGCTAATGTTCGTATGTTTGTTTACATTTCGTTTCCTTCACATTGATTGCATCAGGACTTCCTTGCCAGTACTTTATGATAGTACTTGAAGTAGGACGTGCAGGAAGTTGTATTTACTAATGCTGAAAAAGTCGACATGCTCAAGGTGTACGGAGAATGTTGGAAGAAGTTGCTCTTTCTTCCTGAAAGATATCCCAATAAACGTACTGCACTTGTATTCCCCGATTGTTTCAAAATCGTTGAATTGACCCCTTTGGACATTTCTCTATGGGGAAAGCGAAAGACACTGTCTACAAGAACATTTCTGCACAAGAAGATATGAAACGACATATTACAGCTGCCTGTTCTGAAATTTCTGCTGAAATGCTACAACATGTGCAGCCATCTTTAAATGACAGATTGGAAGCTTGTATTACAGCTGGTGGTCATCGTTTTGAACACAATCTGTAAAGGCTAGTTTTCTCTTTCTTCTTCAGAATTCATAGATTTTTTTTTATTCACTTTTGTATTTCTTAAGAGAGTGCTGGTACATAGTACAGTAAAAACACATAAGTACAAACTGTAACTTTTGTTTTCTTGAAAATCCGGAAATAAAAAAAAAACACTCGCGGTAAATGAGAAAAGTAAAAGCGCGAACATCGCAGCTCAGTAACTAAGCAGTAAAATGGAATAGAGTTCTGCAGATATTTAAATTTTTCATATTACTATAGTTCGTAAACTACTTGCACTATAATCGTGCAAAAAATGCCATTGACATTCTAATTTGCGTTAGTTTTATTTTCTTGATGTAAATAGGCATTCTATTTGAGAAAATGTAATTTTATTAAAAAAATACACATTCTAATACTTATAACATCTGTTCATGAGCTACCACTATGAGCCCTAGCCTAATTCTCTTAAAGCAATACTTCAATAGCATCTCCCACTTCAGAAATATTTGCGATGCAAGTTTTAGATGATTCACCCGGTATAAGTATCAATTTTGTTAACGACCTCTGGCCACGGTGCTTAAAATCCTTTGTCACTAATCTGCTATTTTTAATTAACCGTTTCCTCCAAAACTTTGCAACAAATCAAAGTTTGGAAAGTGCTTCTGGATATAACTTAAAAATAATCTTTCCTATGGGACAACTACGAAAACATCTGTCTTTTCATCGACCGCGGCGCATGTGACTGAGATACATGAAGATCATAACCAACACACAGCGTAATTCGCTTAAAGGTATGGAGAAATAAGTGATAATTTGAAGGGTAAATAACGATTTATTTACATAGCTTTTTACACAACTAGATGCTGAAATTCTCCAAGTTTAGGAAAATTGTTCCTTTAATTCTATGATGCGCCTACAGTTTCCCTGCAGACATGTACACTTCTTTTTCTACTCCGGCGAGCACGGTTGTGCTCATTTAGCAGATTTCTTCTGTGTTAACCACAGTATGCACTAAGCTTTACATTTTGACGTCCAAACGCTGTCTATTGCTATATTAAATACGTAACGCCAGGCTTGTTCCCGCATTAAACATTAACGTTCACGTTTTTCACACCGTTGTTGTCACATAAACTTGAGAGAACTTGTATGTCTCGTGAGATGAAAATCATAACATATCTTTCTCAGTATTTAAACTGTGAGCAATAATTTCCTGTACCTCTAAACGGAACAACCCGTACATCACAGCAATTACTACTACACACATTTGTTAATTTGTTACATGTTGATGTAACTGTGTACCACCTATTTCTATAAAGAAGTTTGTTCCTGGTATAAAAATTGAGATGGGAATTTTGTTTTAATTCAAATGTCATCAATCATGCAAAATATTTGTCAAACATTTGGCATAAGAAAACACCTTCAGCCGCAAAAGCACCTTCAATCCTATTTACGAATTAATCGTTTGGATAATGAAGACATAATTAAGGCTATCGAATCAAAACACTCTTGGAAATGCTCTTTAGGAATTGTGACAAGTTAAAATTGTGGTAATAGATTGTGTGATATCTAATATATTCTGTAGAAAATAATTAAACTATAACTCCATGTAAACACCTACTGATTTATATGGCAACAATTTAATAAATCATTGCTCTTTCACACAGAACAGAATCGTAATATCGTTTCCCTCTCTTTCCTCCCATTCCCTTCCTCCTAACTCAACTGCTATCAGCTCTTCTACCTCAACGGTTTCAGTAATCCATAATTAGTTTATATTAACCGTAGTTTATATTATTACATTTTATCTGTTAATAATCTTTTTAGATCTCTCCTTAGAACACATCTGCAACAAGCCATATTATTCTTGTAAATGTTCAATAAACTTATATAACTGTAAATGTAAGTTTTATATTGTTCGCATTAAAACTAAATATATATGTTTATTTTTTTGCAACTTGACTAGCTTCACACTCTCTTGTATCTATGTGACGATTTAATGAATATAGAATGTTAAATAAACTAATTTGATCACCCTGTCTTCCAACTTCGTAATTATTCTTGTTCTATTGTAAATAAATTCCTTTAATGCAGCTCATCCAATCATCACTCCAAATGTCTTCTCTTATTTGTATTAGTTCAGATTTCTAAAATCAGAGTCACAAAAACCGAAGACTGCACATTACTTCTTCACTTGTTCATATGATTTATATTAGTTACAGTAGTTAATATTTTGTTTTTTGCGAGGGTTATAAAAAAGACTGCAGTAACGTTTGCAACCAGTTTACTATTAATGTTTACAAATCCAAAATTCTGTCACTTCAAAGTACTCCACATGCAATGCAATGCACTTGTCCTATCTCTGTTGCCACTTCTTGAATACATGCAAAGAGCCATTCATTAATAAGTGTTTCAGACAGCCTTTAAAGCTTAGAACAATTGGATTTCACTGTCAAACCGACATCCCGTATGTTCCTTTCTGGCCTTCGGTTAGAGAAAAATGTCATAGAGGGTCAGGTGGGGCATTGTTGGGGCTGTAAGGTGAGTGGGGTATTATGGAGATGCTTTATTTAGCAATAACTCAGCGAGTACATTTTTTAATGGTGCAAGACATTTTTGTATCACTCGGCAATAGCCGTTGAATGCTTTGGAATTTGGAACTGTGCGGAGAGTGTATATCATAGCCTTATAATCGAACAAGGTAATATTATGGCCTCATTCGCTAACTTCTGTACTCGCTCCTATTATGGGGCTGGTTGGCCAAGTTCAGCCCACATTGTGCTGCTCTGTTTCATCTCTTGATCGTAACAGTACACCCATGTTTCATCTGCTGTGATAAACATCGCCTCATTCTGAACATACCGTTTTCATTAGCGCCCCAACACGATTCTGCCTTTGTTCAGAAATAAACAGTCGCAAAACCCATCGCACGCAAATGCTTGACATGTGTTAGCGGGCACTTAGAATAGCTTGAGTGCTCCCAACAGATATTCCTAAAAAGTGTGCTAGTTGTCTAACATAAAACCGTTGCTAGGAAACTTTCGTGCTCCTTGAAATAGTGCGCGCATAATCACTTTTACAACATATATAATGATAGTGCTAGTATTTTGAACAACCTTCATACTAAAAAAAAAGCTCAAGTTATCAGCTTAACACTAAACTTAAATATATATATATATATATATATATATATATATATATACCGAGAGTGTCAAAAATGCATACACAATTTCACAGTAGATATCCATTTAATATAATTCAAAGTTGAACCGAAAAACAACAGTAATGTGTAGTATGATGTTCTGTAAACATATGTGGCTGATACATTATGATAGTGTTGCTACGTGACAGGGAAATCAACAATGAACAAGTGAAGCCAAGATAATCGTATGATGTTCTGTAAACAGGTGTGACTCACATTACGTTGCTACAACAAAACGGAGCCAAGATTATCGGTTGAACATCGGAAAGCAATGTTGACATTGTACTGAAAAACCGAGAATATTGCTGAAGTTCAAAGACAATGGAGACGTGTGTACAGAACAGAACCGTCAACGCGAGTAACAATTGCACGTATTAGAGACAAATTTAAGACTCGTGGTACCGTATGCGATGTTCACAAGGGCAGATCTGGCAGATCGCCACATTATCACCGAGATGTACTTGCGTACCTTGATGACATGTCTTCCAAGGCACTGGAGAGGACAAAGAGGTTCGATTGAGTTTCCATGTTCTCCAGATGTAACTCCGTTGGACTTCTACCTATGGGAAACTCTTAAGGTTGTTGTATACAGTAGAAAACGAGCTACACTGGCAGCACTTCGGAAAGAAATTGAAAAGGCATGTGCTGCAATCGCCAAGGACACTTTTGCAAACGTTGCTCAGTCAGTAGTTTAAAGTACTCAGAAGTGTATCGACGCCGATGGTGGGCATTTTGAGCAACTGTTGTTAATTGTAAAGGTCTATGATGATTTGTGCTCATCATTTTCTTTGTGTGTGAATTCAGTTTTGTTATGTTAACACAGTTTTTTCTTTGCTTGAAGTGTGTATATATTTTGCACCCCCCCCCCCCGCCACACACACATTTTTATTGCTTGAATATCGCAAGCAATATATTTTCAAAATGTAACACCTCAGGTGTTTTAGATCCAGTTTCGACGCATACATAATTTACCTGGAAACATTCAAAGTTTACAAACCAATTAAAGATCAACAAAGTAATGTTTTTAATTCAATATTAAGAATTAATATTTTCTCACATTAATACCCGATTTTAGAAATCTGCGCAACATAGAAAACAAAAGGTTCGTTTTGGTATCCCAAAATAAGTACCTTAAGTGACACGAAAGAGCAGAAAAGACTGGAGATTTTAAGAAAACTGCTCTAACGTGAAAATAGCAGCATTATTTGCATGCAGAATCATCACCTGTATATTGTGTGATCCTCTTCAACGGCTAAGTGCACTCCAATAAAAATGTAAATTTATCCTTTAATATGATTACTTAATTTCTACAGTGCTTACAAAATCACAAATTTTCAGGGTTAATATTTAGAGTTTTGCAAATTTTTATGATGTAACTCCAAGGTTTTATTAAAATGCGTATACACAACATTTCAAATCCTTAAGTAGAACTTGGGCGCAAAAATCCTAAGTATGGCTTCCTTCGGAAGGGAAGTAAAGCCGTGGATCCAGTGTAGATTTACGGCAAGAAAAAGAACTTCAAACCTGAAAGAAGAGGTATCGGAGTAAAAATTTATCGGCCACATTCCGCCCTGAATTGAATGGGATGCTGATGACCTGAGATGTTAAAGAGCGCTCGTAAATAAATCAAATCAACATATTGAGTAGAACAGTTTGAGAAATGTAATTTTTGGTTTTCAATTTACCAGTTCATACATAATGCTTCTTGAAATTATCGTACTAGCAAATACTGCTTAGCTATAAATTACACAAAAATCATTCATTATAAAAAAACTGGATAGAACAAGAGTATACTTCTCTTCACAAATGTAAATTTCAAAAACTTATAAATACACAATTTCTTTTGCACTTGCATGCATAATGTACTGAGCAGAGTTTACATTTAGCCTATGTAAATATGTTTAAAGATGGTATAGACATTTGTAGAAATTAATTTCTGTATGCTTCCAGTGTTTTCCGTATTACTTCTTTATAATACAACTTAAAGTACACTGAAATCCTACTTAATACAAAGGGTTTTTAATGGTGTTTACCACTACTGAGGCACCACAGGCGGTGGACACTAGTGATACAAAAGATGAAATGATATATTGGGAAAGGATTTTTTTAAGGAAGGAAACGTTCCAGGTCTCAGTTTAGGGTACCTCACCGGCATTTGTCATTTAATGAGGACTGAGGAAAACCTGGGAAAAACCTCAGTCAGGGAGGACGGTCCTGGCGCGATTCGAACCCCAGACCTCCCGCTCACGAGTCCACATCTTAGAGACCTCGGACGCCCATGGTGGTATAAAATGGAGTAACGAAATGTGAATACGAAACAATAATACGCAACAGACAAAAGCACAGTCAATGAAATACATTTTTGTAATAACAGAAATGAAATTTATTATCATTTAATAAGAAGTAATTTGGAAGCGTGCCCAAGCACACCTACAGCATTCGCTTTTGAACTCTTGATTAAATTGCTATAATCTTTAAAATATCAAATGTCTAAATATTTCTAAAATAAGACTAAAATTACCAAGTACCGACTGCTCAATACTAAATTCTTGAGCAATTAATAATAAATTACTGCCCCGATGCATGATTAAATTACAAACATTCTCAAACTTCGTTCTGAAACATACCTAAAGACTCCCTGGAGGGAGTAAATACAATTAGCATTATAGCGTATGTGTAAGTTTTATAAAGGGGTATTTAATCGTTGCATAAATGCTAATGTGTTTTAATGAAATTTTATATCATTTCACCATGTGCATTTAAACTGACAAATATGTATTATAACCTGTAGTAAAAAAATTAATATTTGTGGTTTCAACTTATAATACCGTGAGACATATTCAAGGTTTTCCATTACTTGTGCGTACCTCCGAAGTTGCCAGGATCTAGCGCCGCGAACTCACGGCGTTACACACTGGATTGTTCAACACTTGGGTACCACAGGTAAAAGTAATTATTTCTTTACTCACATCTTGTAGCAATGCTACAAGTGTTGTCCATTTTACGACACACATTCTACATCTTAAGAAACCACTATTTACATACGTCAGGCCTTTTGCACCATTGGACCTAATTACTTTTTTTATATTGTCTTTAAGTTCATCCAAAGCACCTTACTGCTATACTGTCCATTGCCTCTGTTGGAGACAGCTGTCAACTGAATGGAGAGCAAGGGAAGCCAATTTGCTAATGAAACGTGTTTCACCGTATTTTATATGTAATATTAATTACACATATAGTTTTTTTGTTTTAACAATATTGATCACTCAAAATCACAAAAAGAACTTAGCCTGAAAATAGCAAAAATTTCTTTCTGTATATCTTCTAAATTGCTATGTTGGAAATAGAAAAGCCTGCTGGTTAAACAGAGGTTTAAATATAACTACCTTTAATTGTTAAGTTATATAATATTATACTTTACTGTTAAAGGATGAAGACAAGGAGAGTAAGAAAGGAGTTTAGAGCGATTCTTAAAGTATGTAAACCCATTCCTATATGGAGGCTTACTTTGCCCTTGCTAATAAACTAATACTACGGCGCCACAAGCTCCACCTCCTGTTTGAGATCAGTGTGTTGAAGCGACCCAGGCTCACAGAAAGTTTCCAAGGTCGTAAGGGGAAATCAGAATTGCCAGTGAGGATTGCACAAGGAGGAAAGTGTCCACTAAAGTTGACAGATATCATGATCTTCCCCGGAAAGCAGATTAAATGAAATGAACACGAGGAGGGGTGAAAGAGAAGAGAAAAGTGAAGGGCCTTGGGAATTAAACCAGGGAGATCCGCGGGAAAAATCCAAACGATGTTCACTATAAACACCACTCCGCAGCACTGAGATTTGACGTGAATCTCTGGCATTAGCATTTCAGTGAAAGCTATAACGTGAGAATTAATGTTAATACTAATATTTTTGTTTTAACGAATACAATACACACTAATATTCAATAAAAAGAGTAGATTTCCTGTCAAAACCGTGCACATACCTTGTTCTTCCTATCACTTCACCGTAAATAGCCGGGAAAATTAATTTTGTTTATTTGTCTTCACTTTCAAGAACAATTATCTGTACTTGAGAGAGTTATATAGTTGAGTAACAGCGAAGGAAAACTTCGGTGCTGTTAGTTTTCTCGAGAAGCGCAAGCTTGAAGCACATGAAAGAATCACTCCAGAAAGGCAAAATAATGGAGTTTAAAATGCCTTAAATGTTTGCATTAGAATAAGGGAGAGAATTATCACAGCAATACACAGTCTACCACAGGGTCTGCAGGAAGACAAATGAAGTGAGCTGCAAAAAATGCGGACCAATCCTACAATAAGTTAAAACTGATTACCATATTCTCAAAGCAAGAAAATATTATGCAAAATTTATTGTAGAAACTGGAATCTAAAAATGATATACAGGATAGTCTATAGCTGGCATTATGCAATAATTTTATAATACTTTAGATTACATTAAAAGCTGTATTTAAACTGTCCGATAATTTCAATGCAGTCCAATACTTACTATAAACAAATGTATTATTCTTTTGGGACTTGGGGAAAGAATAAGTTGTTGCAGACCCCACCTTGATGTGCCAATTTGCGGGGGAATTAATGGGCTGTAGCTAGCTCTGATTGTAGGTGGCCTTGGCTGGTGAAGTTTCTTTTTGTTATTGTTTATTCATCGTTTCCGCCCCGAAAACAGAATAGGGAATAAGAGATGCGCAATTTTATATACGGTATGAGATATAACATACGTGATATGCAATATAGGAATTCAAATATAGCATGAAATATGAATTTTATAATAGTGTTTCACTCCCGTTTTCTCTACTGTGACATCACAGATGATGGGCACTGATGATTAAAGCCTGCATTTGGACACCAAGAAACTGCTAGTAATCTGTAACAGTATAACGGTTCATGAAGTATTGCTTGGTGGCAACCCACCCCACTTACACAACTCCTGCAAGTAGTAGAGGGAAGGCGCTTTCACTATTTTGACTCGCCTTGCTTTCCGTTCAAAGCGAAGATTTGACGAACACTTAACATGTATCCGAAGTGACCAAGCGCAGGGCTGATTGATGATATTTGAGGTGAAATTATAAATAAGGGAAAGAATGTTTTGAGGAAGAAAGCATTTAGAAAGTGTCATTAATGAGGAGTGAAGAAAACTTGGAAATAATCTATCAGGTAGGAAGGTCCTAGCAAGAATCTAACAAGAGATTTCCCGTTTACGAGTACCGTACCTCAGTCACCCGTGCACTTCAGAAAAGTCCTGTCTGCACCAACAGCGATGTTCTATATGGTGACCTCGAGTATTTCCAGTGCAGCAAGTGGTGTGAAGTACATTGAGGTCGTTTGATTTCATTCCTCCTGGCTGACTTTGCACGGCCCATCCATGGTTCGCGGTATTCAGCTTCAAAGTGCATTTTTTCAATATCCCAAATGCATATAAACTCATTACATGATGTAATAGGGATTAATGAATTTTTTGTATATTTCTCTCCATTTACTCCAAAAAATTGCTCGTTAAAATAGAAGTAATGCATTTGTAGCCTTGCTCTGATAAAGCCGGATCGCTTTTTCAGATTTAAACCCTAATTGGTAATGGTGTTCGCAGTTGCAACTGAGATCCCTAATTTCAGTAAAACTGCTGTCTCTGTGTTGCTGGGTTCGAGGAAGAGACAAGAGCCTTAACCTTCCGAACTACCTCAAGCGCACCTGACATGTACATTTCTCTGCAATGAGTTCTATTCTGGTCTTACTATTTTGTTAAGACACTTGTCTATATTTTGAAGATATTGAAAGCACGGTTGTTAAATTGCTTTATAGTCTCGGAATAAGTGTATTTTAAATAACAAGTATGAAAGAGCATTGTAATACTCTAGCTATATGTTGTTAACACTGTCGAAGTTAGATTTGCTGTGATAGATTAAATCCGGCGCTTGTATGGAATGCCATATAGCCGATAGTTTAGGAGATTTGTGATTTTTTTGATTGATTTATTTATGGACGCTCTTTAACAGCTCAGGTCATCAGCGTCCCATTCAACTCAGGGCGTGAAACGGCCAACAAATTTTGCTCAGAGGCCTCTCTTTCAGGCTTCAGGTTCTTTTTCGTGCCGTAAATGTAAGACACGGGATCCACGGCTTTACTTCCCTTCCGAAGGAAGCCATACTTAGGATTTTTACGCCCGAAAAAATCCATCGGTCCTGGCCGGGCTCGAGAGAGAGAGTTGTGATGCAAGATATAAACTATGTGATGCGGAATATGAGATATGAACTGGGCATATGGAGTATAAGATATGAAATATGATATGGGTTGTATTAGGTTGGTATATAAGAACATGCTATATGAAATATGAAATATAAAATATAGGATTTAAAATATGCAATATGAATTATAAGATTATGGATTCAAATGGAATAGGATATTTTAAATGTGCTACTTGAGATAACATATGCAATATAGATTATTAGATATGACATATGGAGTATGAAATATCGACATCTACAAATTATTTAGCGTAAATATAACAGAACAAAATTTTCATTGTCTAGCATAAAAGTATGTTATAGCTGCAAGCAAAAACAATAGCCAAGACAGCCAATAGTTTATTTTTAAGAAGGAAAGCAGTGATGCAATTTCAATGGAGTAAGCTGCCTGCCAAGTTGCGGAATATGAAGGATTTCCAGTGGTCGCCCGAAGTATTTGGAGATAAATATACGTCATACGCTGACGTCATGCACTATGCCAGCAGGTACTATATTGCTTCAAGGTTACTACAGAAAATGGAATCAAACTATAAAGAAACCACTAAATCTGAAAGACTGTAAATATGTGTAAATCCATCTCAGGGTGTGAACGGCAGCCTTCTGAATGCAATAGAAATAGAAGTTGAACTGTAATCCTTTTTAGGTTACTCAACCTAGCTAGCTTAATGTTAATCAAGTTAAAATAGTGAATTAGAGAATTTCCTTATAATACTTCTTGATTAATCTAGCAAAAAACCATGTTTAATTTGAATTAAATTCAAACATATCTCACTGTATTTAACTAAGCTTTAAACTATAAATTTATATTCCATATTTTTTTAAAATTGTCAATGGTTTACAAAATTAAAAGATAAACAAATAAATACTCATTTTTTAATATTTGTGTTTTTATTGTAGTATATTTCAAACACAAAATAAATCATTGTAACAATAATACTACATTCGAAAGATATATGAACCTCATTGAACATTAGTTTTATCAATAACTAACAAAATATGATGGCACATTGCTATTATTTTCATTTTTGAATGAAAGGGATGCTGCTGCATTTCCCTTGCAAGTCGTGATACAAGGAGAACTTTGTATTCCAAGATCTGATTCTGTTTCTCTGCAGTTTACATATGCTTTTTCAGATAAATAAGCGCAGAGAATTACTTTCCACATCAGTAAGTTGTTACGAAAAGCAACACTTTCATGACCTTCAATGATATTTCGAAAAACCTGAAGCTCAGAGAGGCAAGCCTAAACCATGCAGTTTGCTGCTGAAAGATGCATATGGGTCTTCTAACTGGTCCACATGTTTGGCTTAGCTATTAGAAAGCTCCTCCAGAATAGATCTTTGCATTCAATTTTACTCCAAAGTGCTTTATTCAATAAATACACATCGTAAAGTTGCATTAGATTTAGTTTTCTTATATTTAATTGACTACATTAATAAAGTGAAAAATAAATTCTGTTACATTATTAATGAAATGCCTTATGTACTCCCTAGTGCCTCTCGGAACTGTCGGGAGTCCACGGACCACAGTTTGAGAACTTTGTGAAATGTTGCATTGTATTGCCAAATGTTTTGTAGAAGTTGCGTAAAAACTATATCCTTGCGGTCCATCTAGATTTTAATATTAACAAATGACAACAGAAACATTGACTGGGTACTTTCTGCGGTAACAAATGCAAGCTACATCATTTCTGATTCCGTGCAATGTTGGTACAAACATTTTGCAACAGTTACTTATTAGAGGTGTGTATATTATTGTTTTGTAAATCAGTAATGAGATGCTGCTTATAGAACAAACATGTCAAGTAATAAATAAACGTGATAATGGGAAGAACGGAAAATGAAACCCTGATTCATATAGGAGGAATGTAACTCAGTACTCTTTAAGGCAAAAATCAAGAAGATGAGAATTAGAAAGGAAAACTTATTAATAATAGAACAACTGCTTGAAACTGCAGCAATGGAGAACTCTGTTTTACCTTCTTTTTTATTTTTTCAGAGGAAGAAAAATTGGGCATTATTAAACATTTAAATTATTTTGATAATACGAATCAAAAATATATATTCTGACGATAATTAATTGAGAACAGGGACATAAAACAACAACAAAAAATATTATTCTAAGATCAGAACATTAAATACCATTAGTAAATAAAACCAGCAGTTCGTCTCTATAGATTTGCTCAGAATCGAGTACCTTCGTTTCGTCGCCTTGGACTTTGGGCGTCACGAAGAAGTCCCCTGCTGGAGTCACCCTCCATTCTATGCAATTCCCCAAGGATTCATTTCCGTTAGGGGCTGCGGAAATATCAAAACCAAGCGGTGGTCAGGAGAAATGAGAGTTACTGAGGCAAAATCCTGATCGTATTTTTGGTGAAATCGTTGGAAAGAGTTACGGGAATGTAGAGCTTGCAAATGAGCAATCAAGTTTATTAAATGCCATTTACACTAAACCACTGTCAATTTCTTTACTTCTCTGCTTGGTTACATATTAAAATACAGAAACATGCATCTTCTCAGAAATGAATATCAGAAAAGCTATGATTTCCAAAGTTGCAAACCCAGAACGTTGAAGTGTAAACAATATCTGGTGTGGATGGTATGAGAAGCGTTAAGTTGTACAATTATGACAAATGAGATATTTCTGGGTACAGCGTAAATACAGGGTGTTCATATGTTTTACTGGATTTCAGATTCCTATATTATTTTAATGATTAAAATTACTGAAGAGTTTGTGTGTGTGTGTGTGTGTGTGTGTGTGTGTGTGTGTGTGTTTGGTAAGCTTGGACACTCAAAAGTTTCTCTAATGGTGCGCTCACTATGCTTTTGCCACTACAGATTACTTTTAAAATGTTTTAGTGTAGCACATTTTGTGGCTATAAGAATCAAAATGTCTAATTACTGTGCAGCAAATATTCGGGACACATTATAGAAAGAAGTCATCTAATGTAAAGCCCTCTTTCCTAGACAGAGTTGAAGCAGTTCACCGAAGAAATCTACCAGATAAGCTTCACGACAACATCAAACACCAAGGATTACAGTCCACAAACGTTTCAATTTGCTCGTCATGGAAATGAAGAATCAGATTTGAAAATGCGGGTCACGGCCGAAATTCGAACCAAGGATCTTCAGCCTAACCGAGCCACGGAACCACGAACCTCTCTCGGCCGTGACTCAAAGTTTTCAAGTATGAATGTTCATTTCCTTCTTATGTCCTACACACGCCTAGTGTGAAAGAACAATTTTCATGCTTGCCTAAATGTCCAAATTGTTGAGAAGATAAAACCATATGATCATCAAAGGCGCATAGAATATAGAAATATGATTTTTAACCATATCAATGCGGATAATGTATTGTTTCTCTGATGAGGCTACAACTCATGAAAGAGTAGAAGTTAACAAATACAATATAAGGATATGGAAATTTGTAAAACCACGTGCCATAAGAAAACATATTCGAGGTAATCCAAAAATTAATGTGCTGTGTGGACTAATGGATGATCTTTTGCGCATATTGTTAGTTAATTGACTTTTTTCCTACATGATTCAAACATGAATTTGGGTGTTGCACTTCATTTTAAGAATCCACTGGAGAGCTATAATGCATTATAAATAGAGTAATCATTAATGAACATGCTGTATTTTATGTAACCTATAACTTCTTTTTGTTTTTCTTTAGCTTCTACAAATGTACATCATGTCTGGTCCCCAACACGCACAGCTGTAATTTGTGTGAAAGTGAATATCTAGGGATATAGCATTATCTTAGTTTCTCTCCACAAATACCACAAATCTGCATATTTGCTAAATTCGATTCGTCCACTTTTGACACGCGAGATTTGTTGTTCAGCTGTCTAAGCAGAGGCGTTAGGTATGCTATGTGGCTTGCGTTTCTATCACTTGTCATTTATACCTAGTAGCTTTTCCAACTGCTATGCTTACAAAAATAGATAATTTATAATCTACGAGAGCTGTTCAATAAAGAATGATCATCATATTTTACACCTTAGTTAAACTAATCCTCATAACTTTGAGGAAACGGGGGATAAATCTGGGCTTCATGGTGGACGAAGGACATACTTCCCATTGATTCTTGTGAGATATTCAGCAACAACTTTTGGATGTGAAGTCATGCATTATCGTAATGCAGCATTCAGAACGGCGGTGTAACGAAGACGAGCGAACGGTAAGTGTATGGAACTCTCTAGTGAGTAACTGCGACATTTTCAGCAAAGCCAATATAGCCAATGAATTTAGAGTTAAGTGCATTCTCTATAACTCAATTTTGATGTAATTTTATTTTTTCAAACTAAATGTTTTACCTGTTGAACAGCTATGCCCAAAGTGGTTCTTTATTTGAAAACTGTTTACCAATTCTAGGGGTTCTCTCACTTAATGGATATTGTAAAACGATAAAGACCAAAATTTTTGTTCTAGGTGTGTGTATGCTACACAACAGAACAACTAGTGTGTCTCATAGTCGTGACTAATTCAAATTATACTGCCAAAGTATCATCTACGCTTTGACAAATGCTCTTCAAGACTTGATTGGTTTGGTTTGTTTTATTTATGGACGCTCTTTAACATCTCAGGTCATCAGCGTCCCCTTCTATTTAGAACATGAAACGGCCGACAAATTTTGCTCAGAGGCCTCTTCTTTCAGGCTTGAGGTTCTTTTTCGTGCCGTAAATGTACGACACGGAACGCACTTCCGTTCCGAAGGAAGCCATACTTAGGATTTTTACGCCCGAAAAAATCCATCGATCCTGGCCGGGTTTGAACCCACAATCTTAGGTTTAGAAGACAGGTATGGTTACCACTACATCAGCAGGACCGACTATATCTCTTCAAGAATGATCAAGATATATACTCATATACAAAAATATCCCTGCATTGTCGAAAGCATGGCTCTTTGGCTTTGCTCAGATTGCCTGGTGACGTCCCAGTTTGCACACTAATTGTAAGTGCCGAGGTATTTTCCAACAATATTCACTATGTCCTTGCTTGGTAAATTTCACCCTTTTCGCTTCTCCCAGTTGAATATTTTGCATTGGTAGCTAAAATTCGTGAATCTGCAGTATTTTGACGTCTGTAAAAATGTAGGCACTAAATCATTAATCCAAATTTTTGCTCTCTACAGACTCGCACACAGTTTATGTTAAACTGGTTTTTTTTTTTTTTTTTTTTTTTTTTTTTTTTACGATTTCCATATAAAGCAATACGACATCTTGCATCATTGCAAATATTAAACACATCCTGCCACAAATTACAGGTAAAATTTAAAATATAATCAAAGAAACAGCAAAAATTGTAACCAACAACATTCACTTCACTAACAATGGTCTATATATTGAAAAAAAAAATTGCTGTGATGTGCAATCCGCACAAACATCTGCTATTTATTCTACGTTACTCATGTTGTTTTACCATTCGTACCTAAAATAGTGTAAGAGCTCAACATTTTTAATCAAACGATAAAGTTAATAATTGCTAATTTGTATGTGCTAAGCTGACTGTCAAAGAAATTATATGCTTCGTTTAAAAAGTGTATTGAACATTGAAAGTAGGGTATCAGAATAGAAAAAAAGTATTTCGGATGTTTTCTATTAAAGGGAGTCGAGAGTCTTAGCAATAGTATCAGGCTTTTTATATATCCTCTTAGGAAGGAATGTTTGAACCTGGTGGTGGTCTGACTGCCAGTTTTCTCTATTGAGTAATGTGTGGAAAATAATCATTAGCTATAAGATTCATCATTGGTAATAATTTAAGGAGTGCTAAACAGACGATGTCAACTGTTACCTACTAACAAAAAGATGGACAAACTTATATATTAGGCATAAAATCACAAAGAGACATCACTAAAGCATTTTTCTATAGAATAAAAACAATTGAAGCTCACTTATTGAACCGCTCTTTCTGCCCTCTGCCTGTTTACACATAACCATGTCATCTTTCATCGATCCGAGAGTCAGATATCGATCGGTTCCCACCCCGCCCACCCACTTTCACTCCTTGTGCTGTACGAATTTGCTTTCTTTTACAGCCCTTTATCCTCTGAATAACCAACATCAAAATGGATATCAGTCTCTCTTGTTATATAATTATTGCTTTTAGTTACCTATGTATGCCGTTATTCCTATAGACGTCTGCTTGATATATATGTTATGCAATAAGAAACACAAGAAGTTTGTATGTGCCGTGAATTTTCACTTAATTTATAAATACTGTAATATAGTATATATTTCTTTGTTTTTACTGCTTAATAGTCGAATATTAATGTATATCAGATAGTTATAATACAGAACGTGTAAAAAATACAGAGCATACGTTCGGGAATGAATTTATGATATATACAATTAAAATAGCTTATCCAGAAATGCTTGGTTTCTGAGATTATAAAGTCTCGAATAGGGATTTCACTTCACCGTCTCATTTAGCCATGAAGGTCATTCCTACCGCATTGACCACTGTCCTGTACCCCCGCTTCATGTATGATGGCGCTATCAAATTTAGTATTCGTGGCATCCAGTGCCAGAAACTAAAGTTTGTAAATCGGTGGATAAATAGAAGTGGATCAAATTCATATCCTACACTTACTTGATTTAAGCCCGTCGGATTTATACTTATGTTATTGAAAATAATTGCATATTCGTTTCCGGTGAATGATAGAAAATCTGCACATCTAATTTAGGCAGGTTGCAAATACATTGCACAATATGCCAGGGATGCCTTTGATCATAGGTCAAAGCGAGGCCTATATTCCGATAAATGCACTGAGTATCATAGCCAGGCCTTAGAGGCAATTCCGATCCATGTTCACATAAACTATTGCATACCAGTAATAAAAGGTATGGTTTAAATATTCTATATAACTAATATTTTTCACGATTTAAATCCTATTCATGTGCTGCTTATGGAAAAAAAGTTAGAATTTTTTGTTAATATTTCAAAATATTCGATTATTTTAACTTATTTTATGTTCAGAATTCAGAGCAAAAAATGTTTCTGGTTCATTTGTTACAAATATTGACTAAACGGACCGCCGTATGGCCCTGACTGTCATGCAGCTCATCTGTAATTGCCGAAGTACTTTTCTATGCAGAACGTAAACGCATTTAGCAAATATTTATTAATTATAATTGTAAATCTGTGTGTTTTTCCTATTAAGCAACCATCTGCTAAAGAGTGACTTTTGTTTACAAACTTGACATTTGTTTAGCTGGAGGGTGCCGAGCATACACCATTATATTTAACAATTCCTTATGTCCGCTTCCTGTTTCCAAATTGGAGACCTTCACAATCAACAATTCCATTGTGTTCTGTGGAAAAAATCCTGTTTAAACTGAAAGCAGGTTCAGCTTGCTCAGATTACAACAGGTATGCCACTTGCTATCAAACACGCAATTTCTTTAATAATTTTAACACTCAAGTGTGAGGAGGGAACAGCGAATCGGTGAATTTTGAATTGCTGATGGAAAAACGTTTAAACCCTTTGAAGTAGGTTCTCCATCTCATACTGAAGCAAGAGACACTCTCAGAGTAAGGCCATGGCATCATTATTCCTGGAAGGTTCGCCACTAGTGCAGGCCACTCAAAAGAAAGAAGAAGAATGGGGAAAATAGGTATTTGCAACTAGCAACGTGCAAAAAAGTGCAAAGACGGCACACTATAATGAAATATTGCGACGAACTTTGAAGCAGACTTACCTCTTTTGTAACAAATGGGAGCGTTGCAATATCTTCATTAGTGTTAACATTATTAAAGAAACGCCGGATTCGGTAGCGAATGTCTAAATGCCATCAATAGAGTCCTGCGACTGTTAGTAAGTTAAGAATTCGTCAATCAAGACATTTCGCTTTGAACGGAGGGAATGGCGTGTCAAAATGGATTGGTTTTGTTATTTACAGACGCTCTTTAACATCTCAAGTCATCATCGTCCCATTCCATTCAGGACGTGAAACGGCCGACAAATTTTGCTCAAAGGCCTCTTCTTTCAGGCTTGAGGTTCTTTATCGTGCCGCAAATCTAAGACAAGGGACCCACGGCTTTACTTCCCTTCCGAAGGAAGCCATACTTAGGAAGGCCTAACCCATACCTTTAGTGTATGGTCGCGGAATGTCTATGTCTAATCCGATAACCTGAACTTAATTCTTCCAATTACTAGAATTACTACAACTATTAACAACATATGAACGTTGTAAGAGAGTGTACATGTTATCAAATCTGAGACCAGCCAGGTGCGTTCACAAAAGTACACGATTCTCTGAAAAGCAAGGCTCACGAGTGAAGTAAGCACAAATTGCTACTGAATGGACAGTTGAACATAATAGAATACAATGCAACATGACTGTTACCTCAAAATGTTTTCGGACATAGGATCTATGGAACTATTTGATACCCGTTTTTAAAATATACCTATGTGTATGTAGCATTAATTGCGAGCTGATAAATTAATTTATTTTGTTTAGTCAAAGACTCTCCGATCAATCTCAAAGCTAAAAAGAACTGTGTTAACGAAGGATAGGTTTATTCACACACAGCAAAATACCATGACAAAATCACTTTTATTTCCCACATAATTCCTTCATTATCATCAACTGCTAGCTTTAACTTAAAACTAACCTAATTACATATTTTATTGTTGCAAAATTTTCTTTTTTTATAAGAAGGTCATTCATAAACTTTTAATCATAGGATTTCATGCGAGTAATAACGTGGAACAATATGTTGCAATATGCACTCCTACAAATCGCTTCCACCTCCTCTAATTCGCAGTTTGTCTGAACCAGTGTTTTCATTCATAGTGGCTTCAGCTATAAAAAATTCTTCGTATAACAAAAATTGAAGATTGACAACTAAAAGGTACAGCATGGAACCTAAGCTCAAGAAAGTTCATGATATTATATATTGTAGTGAAAACAGTCAGCACAGATTTGTACTATATGTATCTTTTGCCCATAAAGGCTGTATAGACGGCAGAACGTACGTAGTCCTTGCTAACAGGTGGCAGGGAAATGCCCCCTTCGCATGCAGCCACATTCACCTTAGAGAATTTTCTTTGTGCACACTTTGGGTAGAGGCTGGGTGAAGCAGCCATGAAAAAACCAAAAGAGAGAGAAGTTCTCGTAAACAAAGCTTCGCGTCTTCTCTAAGTAATAACAAGTGATCTTGCTACAGAAACGTAACTAGTAAAGGTTCTAATAACGGTAGCATTATGTTATCATGTGTGTTAAGGGTGTTCATATGTAAACATATTGAAATTCAAACAGCTGTATGTATATACACATATGGATTGTTCAAGTAAAATAGGTGATTTATACGAACAAGATACATGGGTGCTCTTGAATAAAGAAAAATCATACTTTTTACAGGCATAATTTCTCCCGCACATATTCAATTTTACAACATTTTGTTAGTTTAATGCTTAATGCACTTACACCAGTTCCATTGTTGTCACTTCCGGTTACCGCTTGTGAAGGGGTGCAAGATGTTACATGTTCCGTTGCGTCTATGGCGAAATGATGGTGACGTGCGGCGAACAATACACCGCTTTGAAAATCTGCTTTCGTCTCAACAAATCTTCACTTGAGGTCCATGAAATGTTACAGGAGGTGTATCAAGAGCTTGCTCTTCTCTATAGCACACCTTGAAGGTGGTTTAAAATGTTTCAAGAAAGGAGGCAATAAATTTCAAAGGAAAGTGGATCCAGCACTCCAGTTTGTGCTATAAAAGAAGAAAACATTAACACCGCTGCAGTCATTCTGAGAGGAGATCGTCAAAAAAACATTAAGATAACTTTCAGAAATTCTGAAAATGTTATTGGCCACACTGGGTAACTGAAAAGTTTCACGTGAGACGTGTTTATGCACAGTGGTTTCTAAAACTCGCCGATTTTCGAATAAAAGGATGTTCGTGTGCACAGTTGAAGACAATGATACAGAAAGATGCGCAGTTTCTTTCAATGGTAATCACTACTGAAGAAATGGCTACATCATTTCGATCCTGAGAGCAAACAGCAAAGTTCAATGTGGAAATAATCTCCACTCCAAAAGCAAAAGCGGTTGCTCCTAGTGGGGAGGTTACGGTCCTCTCACTCTCTCTCTCTCTCTCTCTCCCTCTCTCTCTAATGTTGAAGAAATGGTTTACCAGCATGTCGCACTTGCACGCAACTGTAACAGTGCAATATTACATAGATGTGCTGTAAACCCTGCAAGGCCATTTCACACACTAAAGGCCACCTATCCCTGCTACAAGATGGATGCTGTATCACGATAATGCACATCGCAAATATTGCCAAATATCTCACAAAAATCAATGTGGAGTGTGTATTTCACCCCCCTTATAGTCCAGATATGACCCCATGTCACTCTTTCCTTTTTCGAAAATTGAACAAACACCTTTCCATCATCAGAAGCAGTAGTGAAGGTTCTGGAGGCGATTCCGAAGGACCTGCCAAAAATTGTTTCCAGCATGTCTTTGAAGACTGGAAGAAACGCTGAGACAGATGCATTGCATCAAACGGGGACTTCTTTGAGAAAAATGATCAAAGAAATTGTGATTATTTTTTATTGACCAGTCCTCGTAGAATCAGAATCGTCATCACGCCTACAACATACGCAATACGTTACGCTTAGCTACCGACTCTAAAAGTGGCAGTCTCAGCCTTTAGACAGCAGTCCCAAATATGAGCAAATTTCTCTATAACCTCTACAAAGAAACTAATCAATGGCTACAATCGCAAATATTCTTCCCCTCACTCTTCATTGGAGCAGAAATGACGTCATTTTAAGCCCTTTTCGGCAGAAAGAAATTATCGTTTTGATATGGAAGACACACGGTGGCCACAGTCATCTGGTGGAAACAGTATATTATATTCGCCATAATGTAAGCTATCAGAGGTTTTTGTTGTCAACAGAGAGCAAAACATGCGTTTCTTATTTCAGACTATATTCGCAAAGTATTCAGAAGAATGATTTTTGTTTTAAACTCGTGTAGAATCCAATAAAAGTAATTTCACAATCTTTTCATGTTATGAAAAAAAAATAATATTTGTTCATATTTTCAAATTTAATATTTAAACTCATTTTAAGTGCAGTTTCAAGTTTTTATTTCAGACTTCTTCGATCAATTCGCCAAAATTCGTGAAAACGGAAATAGTATAAGATCTTACAGTTTCGTCTCGTGTATTGTAATCTTCTTGTTCACTCGCTGCATTCTTAGCACTGAGCTGCAAGGAGTAATTAACTCTTTCTCCTTTGATGTGATTTCTACCTATAGATGAATTCGAAGAAAGTAGTTTTGAGCTTTGGTGTTTCTAAATGTCACGTACAGGACCAAAACATGTATAATTGTATTTTAATTTGAACCTTGCTTTTTCGTTATTTAAAAATATACAGGAACATTTTAATTTTATTTCTAAAGTATGGGAAATATTTGTACCAATCACAAGCATTCTACAGCAACGCTGTAGCATATTCTGGTAATTGATAAATCATTTAATAATAGAGACAGTATACAGTAAAGACGTTCATTTCGCATCCTACTTCCTGCGTTATTTTGTTTAACACAGTCGTTCTTTATTCAGATGCTGAAACAAACTGTAAAGAATGGTGCTTAAGGAGGTAAATAAATTTATTTATATATTTTACATAAATCAGAAGTCATGTTCATGAAAATATATTTATATTACTAATATATAAGTCCTTCCCCTACAGAATTACATCATGACATACATAATTTGCGTAAATTAAAACAAAAATTGATTTCGATAATGCCTAGATAATAAATACTATTTTCTTAGTTGAACATAAAATGTATGCGCCTTTCAACAAACACAATAAGCCAGAATGTATTCCAGCGAAGATAATGCTATAAAATGTAGTCCTATACAGTTCACTCATGCCACATCCTGTGACGTAGAGTGCAGATTTTCGTTGTGCAAAAACGTTCTTACTGACAGATTATAAAATCTCTTGCCAGAAAACATGGAGAAAATTCTTGTAATTACTGTAAAAACAGTGTAAAAATGGCTCCCATTTATACATTGTAATGTGTAAATATATAACATTAAAATATATTAAATATAAATGATAGTATTACATTTGGGATAAGTTTTTTTTTTTTTTTTTTTTTTTTTTTTTTCAAAAGTTTTAATTTTCCACAAATTTTAGTACGTGGATTTCATATGTCGTCAAAACGTTCTTCATATTTATTCGCTGTGTAGATATCAGGCAGCATATAAAAGTAGCGAAAAGAGCTCCCCATCACTAGCGCTTGATACCTTTAGGCCAAGCGAACTTCTTTGCGGCGGGTACAAAGAAATTTGCTAAGTAGTGAAAGCTACTAGCTAAACAGAGGAAGAATTAAATTTGTAAGTTAATGCATTTTATAGAGCATATATCATAGTACCGTCATTGTGCTAAGACTCGCTTACGCCGGCGCCACTTAGCCAGCAACCCACTCTCGATACGCAGTAACGTGACGGCGCATTGTAGACACTGATATCGTGTTTATTGATGTGTTTTGTTGTTTCACTCCTCTTAGTGTGTACGTCGTTTGTATAATGATTCAGAAATTTAGTACAAGGCAAAGCATGCTCATTTGTTGTAACTTACTAGAAGCTAATCATACTGCCAGAGCAACGTAAAATTTCAGGAAAGCTTGCATAATGTTACTGTCACCAAATACACGGATAAACATATTCAAAACTACAGGATCAGTACTGGGCAAGAAAAAAATCAAAGACGAATCGTTGTGACAAACTGATTAAAATTATCGCCGTAAAATCTTTCTCAAAGTTAGCCCATCACTTTAGCAATGAATTGTCAAGGAGCGCTACAAAATATCTTAAATTTCGTCCATACAAGATTACAGATTGCAAGTTTAAAAACTCGGATACTCGCATAGGAGAATGCCTTTTTACATACATTTTTCTTCTGTACATGACAGCATTTGGAATCTCCAGTGTGTGTTTTTGGGTGAACAGGCGTGGTTTCATTTATACGGTAGAGTTAACAGTCTAACTAAATCTGAGTATTTTAAATATTTTGAATGAGTAAGCACTTTTAGGCACATTAAAATTTTAAATTAAAAATGGTTCTATAAATGTATCTCTGTCCACTAATTCCATTCTTTGATTCATAAGAATGTGTGTGTGTTTGCTAATTCCGCTCTTACGCGGGTATAGGCTTCCTGCGCTTTCCATCATTGCGCCGAGAGTGTCCAGGCGAAATGATCACATGACCTGTATTTTTAATTTTTCTATATTGTTTCAATAATGATTTCTACAGATCTGAATTTTTGGAGGCAAATACAGAAACATTTACATATGTATGTTATTACAGAGGGAAGAAAACACATTGTAAATTCTTTTAACCGTTACAGAATAAGAATATTGTGGTTTTGTTGCCGAAATTCATAACGAAGTCCTGTATATTATATTTGGGCACAACATAACCTTTTAAAATATATCATAGTTCAATAATTGGATAAGAGAACGATTCACACTTTTCGTGCAATATTTCACACTGTTTTAACGATAAAATGCATTCATTACATAAATAGGTACCTAACATGATATAACAGCAGACACTTCAAGGCAAACAAAAATCTACATCTGTTACACCAATACAGGCATTTACCGTAGATGAAGTATTTATTAATGGAAATATTCTAGAAAAAATGCTCATTTTAGCAATTCTTCAAACGTGAAGAAAAGAATGCTGATTACTTTTGTAGTATTTTCTATGGGAGAAGCATAAACCAAAAACGATACAGCATTTTTTCTAAAAGTCAGATAAAATATGGTCAGGCGATGCCAGACTACCGTTCATCTCTATCCCGCTTTCGTCAAGGAACTTTGCTTTATCTTTGTAAGGATTAAATAGTTTAAATATAGAACAAACCTGTAGATACGCTTTTGTTCAGGACTGATATTTCTTCCAGAGTATGAAAATGTATGGAAAGCGAATCTTCTATACAAAGCAATGCCACCAACATTGCTCTTCAAATGCCTTACAACAAACATAATACATATCGTATCTACTAGGGCGGTGTGAAATGTTCTCGGCCCAACAATGAAGGAATGAGTTTTAAAATTGAAAATGATTCTGTCTCTGAATTGGTTTTGCCGGCAGGGCTGCAAATTACTCCTGTACAGTTGCAATTGCCTCCTGATTTGATTAAAAATACTGACCAGCGAGAAATAGTTTAAGCTTTGGGAACACAAGGAAGTCAAAAAGAGCCAAATCTGGGGAACAAGGTGAACATTCTAACAATTGACACTTCAAATCTTTCAATTTTCCCATTGCTAAAACAATTTTGTAGACTTGATGAAAAACTAATTTATTCTTCTGCAAACAGTCTTTTCTCATCTAGTTTGTTTAAAAGATTGGAATAGTACTCCCCGGTGGATTCAAGTCGCATCTGCAGTTAAAATTCGACAGAATTAGTTTTGTTTCTGTTACAATGCTCCAAAGGTTATTGCGATGTTTTCATACGAATAAGTTTTTGATCTGCTGTTAGCAAACGCAGGACCAACCATGCTCAAAGATTTTTCTATACAATTCTTCAAGTAAAATATAACCTATAAATGCCTTTGAAATGTCTATAGCCCCAACAATTTCATGCACTTTAACTCGCAGTCATCTAATCATATATTCATTCAATGAAATCTCTTGTTGCACATTTTGGGTCATGTACAAGGCTGATATGGCCATGTTTAAACCCAACGTCGCGTGTTTAATCGTTTAAAATGAAAAATAATCTTCATGAACTTTCATAAAGGAGGTATGAATTTCCTACGGCGTTAAACAGTCTTTTACAAAGAATTGCAGAATATTTAATTTTATCCATTTAATTGATTACCCACATCACGTCTACTTTAGAACTTTGTATTAAACAAACTTTTTGAAACAATGACCTGTTATTCCAAATGAACAGCTAAGATAGGTGTACCAGCGTAAAAATGAACTACCGTGCTAATTATATTTAAGTATGAAAATTGTTTTTATTCAGATATTTATTACATTCTTGACATGTTACGATATATACAAGTTAATTTACAAAATAAATACAAAGTTATTAAGTTTATTATTTGACCTCCAATGTAGATATCTAATATAAATATATATCAGCATTTGAGAAGCATGCATCGTTTTATAAAGATCTAGCCCAAGGATGTAACATTCTATTTTTTAATCAAAAAGATACGATATTCTTCACAGCTTACAATAATAGAAGAAATAAAAAAACCAAATAAAAGACAGGAATGAATAACGATTAAGTGAAAAAGGAATATCTGAAAGTAGAAATTAGGAAAAATGGTATGTGAATGTAGTTATTTACAACCAATCCAAACAGATATATCCACTGTTATTATAAATGACAGCTATTGTTTTTGAAGTTCACTTAAAATATTTTCAAAATATGTTTTGAATGCGCAGTTGTGTCTGAAAAAATTCCAATGGTCGTTCAATTGTTCGTGAGTTGATAATATACATGCACATATATTTGTTTGTGCAAGAAAAAGCTCTAAAAATAATAAATGTTTGATTTCTCTTGGAATATTTGTGCAGAATAGCAGTAGAATGTATCTCTCTTGAATGTAACATCTAGAGACCGAATGTTCAGTTTTTAAAAATGCGAAAATGGAAGTCAAAATGACTCTTAAAATATGTAATAATTATGTAGTAATTATCCTTATATGTTTTATCAGTGTTATTATTTCTAAAGAAAGATCACAAAAGCATGCAAACAGACTTCTCAAAAAAATTGTATTAAGAATATGCAGTTTGTAAAAGGAGAGCTACCCATTATTGAGTGCAACTAAGAATGCCGTCGGAAGTTCCAAGGCAATAATGAAGTAAATCGGCATCTCAGTGAAAATTTACAACGAAGAGTCAAGTATGGCGGTCTTGTTTTCATTACGGACGAGCGACATCTAAATGATTTACCTTATACCGCCATTGTTGCTGTTTAAGTCTGTAATCAGATCCATGACGCTCTGTAATTGCAGTGGTTATTTTTACAGTCAATGTCGCAAACTGAGATAGCTTGCCCAGAATAAAAACTACAGCGCCCTTCTTACTCCACTTGAAAATGGTTGTTAACCATAAAACATTTTCTTTATGAAATAAAATCCGCCACTAAACATTCCTTAACAACAGCCGAGTTGGAACAAAAAATTACTGCTTATTTCTGCTAATGAAGACTAAACTACCATGACAAAAATTAGAAAATAACTACAGGAAATGCAGAAATAAAGCCTTTTCGTAATATTTCATAGTTTGCGAATACCATTACTGTACATTAAATTTATTTCTGACTGTCAATAATGATCTTTCCCCCAAATTTCCGGTCTGTCATAAAAATATGGGTTAAAAATGTATAATACCTAATGTAGCATTTGCAATATATTATTGGATATTTATTTCATATAAAACATAACGCTAAAGTCTGCGACTCTGTATACTCTTTGTTTCGAACTATGACGCTACACAAGTAAAGAAAATTCTGCTCACACGAAGTGTTAAAACACAAAATTGTATTATATAAAGGGAAATTCGCCTACAAATCTTATTGGTTATTTGTTTTGGTCTTCTCTGGCAATTAATGTGTTGTTTTGCTCCCATTTTCTGTCAAAGAGCAGGATAATTTTATGCTGTCACAGCATATGATTGTGAAGGTGAACGACGTTCTTTTGTTTGTTTGTTTTTTCTTTTGCTTTTGATCTACAAGAAGACTGTACATGACCTACGTAAGCCGCGATCCTGTGATATCGGCATTTGTATGTCTTTGGTAATACGCTATTGAACAAAGAGTTTTAAAATAGCATCAACCGTGGATTGTGATATCGTGGTGAGGTAATGGCACTGAACCGAAAAGAGAGACAACTTGAGGTGGAAGGAATCGCTCCCTTCCCCTCGCACCACATGGGGCTTCTGTCTACATCTGCTCTCTTTGTCTAGAGCAGGGGCACACCGGCAACGCAGTAACTAAGGGCAGCCCGGTTTCCCTCTCTTGCGCTTGACACACACTACAGCAGGAGGTGTTCCAGAAACAGCAGCTTTGCCCTTTCCGGAAATATTACTGCGAGAGAACAAACAATATTTTACATGAGTGAAAATCATTAAACATCTACAGTGGTTTATTCGAACTTTTTTATACTCATACATTAAACTATTGCATTTATGACGCACACATTGTGAACGGAAACTCTAACACATAAAAAATGTAAGAAATGGGGGCTTATGACATAAAATGTTGGTGCAGCCCTACCTCTACATAAGGAGTTAAATTTGAAAATAGAGCTCAGGATCTACTACGCAGTTTGAGTATACAAATATACACAATTATATGTACTCACTGTTTTAAACTACTGATTACATAACAGAATGCTGATAAAGTAAACATGCTATATTTCCACACGAAATAAACACATTAGAGATTCTATAGCATGTGTATAAAAGGTAAATTAACTTTTAAAAAAGTGTATTAACGTACTTATGCAATATTCACCATTTGTACGTCATTTAATATAAATGCAATGAATGGCACCATAGAAAACCAAAGCTACAAACAGTAGTGCCACACCAATAGCCTCAGTATAGCCGGAGCTAAATGCAATAGCAAATAAAATAATTCCTTAACAGTCAAAAAAATTTCATTTTGTAGCTACAGAATATAAAACAAGTAGTAAAATAAAAAAAGCAGTTATAGTTATACGAAGTTTCAAAAATTATATTGAGTAAGCTGGCAATGCTCACAGGGTGGCGCATCTTTCTTAGTTGCTATAGAAGCGGAACAGTCAAACAACGACAAACATTTCTCTCCGCCCTAGATGCTACCCACTGTTCGATTATCAGTTTTTGCTGTACATGCTATCCCGGAGCATAAAGTAAGCGTCTGCCGTTGCCATGGCAATCATTATGAAACGGATCTCAAGTGCAGCCAAATTCCTTTTGATGGGATTGGCTGTACAGGAGGACACAGGTTTAAGAACAGTGCCAAAGCAGCACCCTATTGCCAATAAAGTCAACAATCAGAACTAATTAAAATTTTAGTTTTGAACCGAAAACCGTGAAAGTGTTAATTACGCGTATACTGGATAAAAGGCAGCTGCAGCCGAGTTGTATCTTTTTTTTTTTTTTTTTTTTTTGAGTAGTGTTTAACGCCCGTTTTTACTACTGAGGCACCACAGGTGGTGGACACTGATGATACATGAGATGAAATGATAAATTGGGAAAGAATATTATTTTTTTTTAAGGAAGGAAGCGTTCCAGGCCTAAGTTTAGGTACCTCCCCGGCATTTGCCAGTTATGAAGACTAAGGAAAACCTGGAAAAAACCGCAGTCAGGGAGGACGGTCCTGGCGGGATTCGAACCGCAGACCTACCGCTCACGAGTCCGTGCCTTAACGATCTCGGCCACTCGTGGCGGTCGAGTTGTATCTGCTGCACCTAAAAAACCTATAACAAGCAAATAAAGAAAACATCTGAATAGTGACTAGTGACTGTTAACAACAGAAATTCATTTAGTGATAATTAACCTCGAGTATATTTTATTAATGCTATTAAGATTGTGACAGGTTCTCACACCCACTCGTGCCTGAGAGTGAACGTTTATACATAATTTAAACAGTAATAATTATTAAATATTTTATATAGCCTGTAGTAACAAGCAAGAACATTTCATGTATCAGAAAAAGGTATTTGGCTCTCTGGACGCATTCTGTGACAAGAGGGAAAGGCTGCTTATTGTAATCCCTTGTACTCTCACATACTGACAATGTCTCGAGCAATAATTCTCTCTGTTGCGACAAAGCTAAGTGCATGCAGTTATCCGGCATGAGTCGAACAATAGGTCTTTTGTATCCTTCGTTGCTAGAGATGCTCTACAAGTCGTTAAAGACAGAAAAGGAACAGGTGTTGACGATGACAACATTATATCGAATGATCATGAACTCCCCAATGAGGAGTGAAAGAGTTGATGAACTTAAAGTGAGCGCGTTTGGGAGCACAAGAGTTCACCAATGATATTTGAATATTTCGAAGGCTCAGAAATCCGTGGGTGCCATTCTGTGGGCTCCGTGAGCTTTCACAAACACGTGGGGAACTTTGAATTAGTATTATAAGTGGAAGAGGACGCAGTCCCAGATACAGTAGAGTAAGTCTCCAGAGGGCATTTCCAGAACGCAATTCCAGATGTAGACGCATTTTCTAGATTTCAAGTCAGCAATGTAGGCAAGTAAAAGACGAGAGGCACACAACGTAGTTTTAGGGCAGTAGATGCGATTGCAGGCAGCGCATGTAGCTCGTAGTTTTAATGTCAAAGAGGTAACGACCCAGGTACCCCCACAACAAATTATCATGTGAATAAACAATTCTTGGCGTTTAATGAAGCACTGTCTTTTGATAGGAACCTTCACCTTTCATCTCCCTTCTCCCGTGACTACGAGAGCACTAAAGGTGGCTTTGGACCCCTGAAAGACCTGGGGTACGAAGTGGGACCCCCGGGTAAGACAATCTATGCATCAACTACATGAACATCCATGTTAAAAACCCGCTTCAAGATGCAACACTTACAAGCAGCTGTAGTCAATCATTGTTGGAATCAGCATGTTTCCTTGTTTTATACATAAGAATACTCAATAGGCAAGAGGCATTTTAAAAATATATATCTCTGATGAAAAAAAAATTAAGGTTAAGGAAGGATTTTAGTACAATTTGTACATAAAATATTAGATTTATTATACTTGTAAGTTTTGTTTTGGTTGCTTTATTTTGGTCAATATAGATGTTACAAATAATTGTTAACCTAAATTAATATGAGATCATAAGATATGAAATGAAACTTAAAGATTTTAATTGGAAAACACGTGTATATTTAATCCTTTTAAAGTTCTAGAATTTTTTACATAAAATGGAAAATAAATGCCATTTTTTGAAGTTAATAGTTTATTTCATGATATCTGTAAAATAATTATATTACAGTGAATAGGTAGCTGTATGTACTTGCACTTGCAATGAGGACATTCTAGTAGCAGGGAGAGTTAAAGGGTATTTCTGAGAGCTGTAGAACCTTTGTACTTCTATCTACCAGTAGGTGATAAAGTCCTTACTGCCAATACTCACAGAAATATAATTATAATGTATATTTATGTAAACCCATTCTTTTTGCCATTGTAATTAGTAATATAAATATTATTTATATACGTGTGTAATAAGTTCATAAGCTTTAACTTCGATGTAAGAATTGTACAAAATAGAAAGTCTGGTGTTTTCAGTTGCAGTAGCTTGGGCAATCAACAGGATAATAAAACCATACAATGAAAAAGGGTCATGTGTGAAACCCTCCTTTTTTCTTCTTCTTCTTTAAAAGGCTTGCCTTTCAGGGTTAATAAACTGAAGACATTTAAATCCATTTGGAGTTATGACCTTGACCGGTGTCGTACAGCTATCCCTTTAAACCAGCCAATGTCGACAAAAGTTTTAAACTTTCAAATAACAATGAATGGAACGTGGGGCAGGTGAATTTAACCAGTCAATGATAGATGTATGTTTGAACTTTTAAAGATTGGCGCGACGTTTGCGTGTGCCTTTTGGCGTTCTGGCCTACGATTTTTGATTTCAATTTAATATATAAGGGAAAGTTTTCTCGGCTGAGACAGGTAGTTAAGTCAGTGTTCTCTTCCGTTCAGTTCAGTTCAACTCGACGCCGAAGTAGTTCTAAGTATTACGAGCCGCGAGATTCTTCTTCAGTTGTAAGTTTTACACGCGGCAAGATATCTGCAGTTCGCAGAAATAGTTCGCAGTACTCATCATAAGTTCAATTTTCAGTTTCACACGTCACGGCACTCATTTGTAAGTTTCGCACGCTGCAACTAAGTTTATATTCAACGTAGCCAAGTTTATCGTAAGAAAAACACCAGAGGACGCGAGAGGTTTTTGACATAATAAAATACCAATAGATATTATGTCGCATCGCTTGCTCATTTACACCTTTGAATTCTTCTCCCAGTCCCGTTGAGTACGAGTCAATAAAACAACGGAATTCGCCCTGAGAAACTATTGTTATTGAAGCGTTGGCAACAACCCTAAGCGACTTATAATCAATCTACAAAAGCACTTCAAAATTGGCATCACAACGTGAGGCCATTCGACGATAACACCATGCACTAAACCGTTTCATAATTTGGCGCCCAACGTGACTGCCATATTAAACCGCTTCAGAGGCTAGGCTATGTTTGAGAGCTCGGTGAAAAAGTACTTAGTTCAAAAGGAGTTATATATTTATGGAAATTATGCGAGGTTAAAGTTTCGGCTGAGAAGAGTTTCATTTTGTATTGTAATATGTGTTAAACAGAAGAACTATTTAATATATATTTTCCTATAAGGGATTTACCTATTTGAAGCATGCTTCCATTACGTCTTTCTACTTAGGTAACAGTTCATTGAGGGATAACAAAAGAGGATTTTCATTCAGTCATCTGAAACAATGCCTATTTTGAAGAGTACATATTCAGCTAAGCGTTAAACTGCTAATTTAGTTGTTGACAAAGTAAAAAACATACGTGATTGCAAGAAAAGGGTCAAGCGGTGAAGTTGAAAGCATGCTATAGAGACATCACAACGTTATAAACAATGTAGTTCGAAATAAGGATGCATACGTGAGTCACTGGCACCGAACAATGTACCCGGTGAATTTCGAAAGTAAGTGTATTTCGCTCTTAAAGTAATATTGGCAACACTTCGGCGGATTGTGCATGAGCAGAAAGTTTAACTAATTTATTATATTGTTATTGGTCATAATATTACCAGTTTACTGTCGCTCATCTTTGCAAGACATTGGTTTATTTCAGCTGCAAAAATATGCAATCCTGCTCGTTGTGAAATCAGTGCCATGATTTGATTTCTCAACGCAAAAAAAAAAAAAAAAAAAAAAAAAAAAAAAAAAAAAAGCGAATATTTGAGAAAATCGTAATTCACAACCTGTGCTTCTTGCAATGAAACTTTCGGGCATTTCGCTCAAAATTATAACAAGTAATATCACGAAAGGGTCTGAGATTACCGATAAATTCACGGACGCAGTTAATGAACTTATCTGGAAAGCTCAGACCCTCGAGTGATATTTATTAGGACTATTTCCCAAACAGGATAAGAATTTAAATATAATTCCTCTAAACTTTGCTTAAAAAATTATAATAACTGCATATTTGTACTAAACCTTTCAAGCAATCTTGTGACTGAAGAATATCGATTGTCAGTAATGCCAAATGAGAAGAGCAAAATTCTGGTTTAGGAATATTTCATGAATAGAATAAGAATAAAAGACATATTTGAAATTCACGCACAGAATATTAACCCTTGTTATACTTATGTATATCCATTCTATTGAGAAACCGTGAGATTGAAATCGACAAAAGTTGACTATTACCATCGCTACCATTTAATTTTATAATACCAACTGACAAAAAAAAAAAGAAGATAATATGCAGTGTGTCTATTTTTCTTTGTACTCTGTGGTTTGGAATTCCTAACGATAAAATCAATTTGCACATTTGACGCCTCGCCAAAACGCTTTGCCTTATGATTGTCAATTTGTTGCTATCAATAGCTCCGTATCGCCTCTAGGAAAAGTGGTCAGTGATGCAGTTTCAGGAATTATAATGCACGTATAGAGTTGACCACACTGACCACAAGACAAATGATCGTCGCGTGATAAAACGGATTTGATAATTTTTTTCAATAATTTCACTCCGTAGTCCGGCTATGATTGGTCAAAATTCAAAATTTGGTTTTATTTAATTGGCCAACTTTAAGATGACGTCATATGAGTGAAAAAGCCACCGAGAATCTAAAATATCGTAAACTGGGTGAAAGTTAGGCAACTAAAAGATGCAAGATGGGCTCCTAAAATTTGGACTACCGCGCAGAAAACGAAATAATGGATTTTTGAATTGATAAGAGAGGAAATAAATCGTACCTGGTGATGCAACATGGATTTTGTACGTCAATGCTGTGAATCAAAACGTGGGGCCAATCAACTTCACCACAAAAGAAAAGAATTCAAGCAGACGTCAGCAAGGAAGATAATAGGCATTTTTTTCTGGATCTAAACAGTGCCCTTCATGTGTATGTTATAACACAATTACAGCGCAAGTGTACTGCGTGAAGTTCTTTCCGAGTTAAAGAGTGCCATACGTGGGAAGCTGTGGTCATTTCTTCAAGACAATGCACGTCCACATTCCGTAGTCAGAACTGTCAACAATATTCAGTAATACCGATTCAAAATTTTAAGCATGCAACATATAGCCCGGGTCTAGCATTCATCGACTTCTATATTTTCTTTCATTTCAAATTCGTTCTCAAAGGTCTAATGACAAGGTGCAGTTGAAAGAGGTCGTGTTAAAGTGCTTCAAATACCAGGCAGTGGATTTTCATGGCGTCCTTCAGTACACAAAGTGTTTCGAAAGGATTGGTGACTAGGTAGAAAATTAAAGAGGATATGTTGAATATGTAAAAAAACCATAACCTTTTGCATTTATTTTTATGGTGTTATGAATGAAAGGTATTTTCTTTTCAACTGCGCCATGTAGTATATAACAATTATAATATGTTGTAAATTATGTCCATCATCAATGAACTGAGCTTTCCGCAGCGACTCAAACAGATCACAACGTAGGCAGCTATGGAATTCGCCACCGTTACAGTAAGTTGAAACCGGTAGTACGTTGTTTACTAAACAATTTTACATCCGCAAGATCAGTTCCTGTTCTGGTAAAATGCAGCGTATGAATCACTTTTTGGTGAACTTGGTTTGCAAGACATTTCAAAAAATGAAGTTGCATATGTAAATGAAAAAATTAAAGGAGTATTCTACAAACTTAAAATGATATATCTAGTATGTGGAGCACGAATATGCTTAATAGTTACTTTTAGTGTTACCTCTTTTACGTTTATGGACATAAATGCACGCCTGTAACTACTTCACATTAGGGTTCCTTGCTGATCAATGAAATGCAGTCAAAAGCTGATTTTTATGATAATGTGTACAATATGTAAGCATATTAAGTTAAGGAGAACAAAATAATTTCCAAATAAGAAAAAAGAACTGATTTCTTTGGAGTCAGGTGATGATTTCATATGCTACTGTTAATATTCAGAAATTATTTTTTGTTTTCAAATACTTACTGGTCTTTCTCAATTAGGAATGCGATCTAAAATTTACCAATGCATAAAGAAGATTCAGAACTGTTAAATGGAAAGCGATATGGACTATGTAGTGCGTCTTCAAATTATTCTTAATAAGACTTGCAAAAATGAATAAAGAAATAATAAGGAAATGACAACATTGTTTCAGATAAAAAATAATTATTTTGCTGAAATAAAAGTTTTGTTTCTGTTTATGAGGTACTGCAAGGGATTTAGGGCAACATTAAAAGTATGATACATGCTGTGCGAGACGAGAAGAGACGAGACGACAGTAGATAAACTACTTACTCTTAGCAGGGCGATGTTTCTGTGAAAAAGGCTGTACACCCCCGCTGCGCAGTACGTCACAAATAGAAACAAGTGCTCGATGCCATATCATTAGGATGGTGTAGTCAAGAGAACACAATAAGAATTGTTTATAGTTAAATAAATAAACGAATAAAAATTTAAATAGTGAATATTTTTTGTTTTATTTTCTAACTATCATTGTTCAATGTATATGAATTTAGTAGTTAAATATCCATTGAACGTACAAAACATGGTTGCACATAGTGAGTCACTATTTTATTTATATATATAAAACTATATATATATATATATATATAGTTTTGACAATATCAGAGAATTTTATAGAACATATCTAAAAATAGAACAAAAATGTTGGCTCTTAATGGATCTTGCCCAATTACAACAAAAATAATATGAATAACAGCCTTATAAATGTTTCAAAATTTAATTTGGATAGTGTACCAAACAGGAATTGATATGAATGGAAAAATTAATTATTTTACAAATATAACAGGAAATCTATAACCTACATTAAGGAATAAATTGCGGAAATGTTTGGTAAAAAATTCGAATAATTAGCACCTAAAACCAGTACATTCGGTGTCTGAATAATGGTTATATAAATCTACTGTTAAATGAAAATTTTAGGATTCTCGGGCAAATATAAACATTTGACATGAGAAAAAGGCGATGGTTGGCAAGAGTTATAAGCAAAAAAAAAAAAAAAAAATCGTACAAAATAGGCATGTAATTTGAGAACGAGAAATTTCAAGTTTATTTTATGCTTCGTTGCAGTACTCTGGAAAAGACTTCCATTTAAACTGTCAGTCAAGCACCTCGACACAAACTAAGCGAACACGTGCCCTCTTTTATAGGGTCATTCAATTATATGATGGCCGTAGCGGAGGCGGGGGACTATGTCGGCCGATAAGTCATCTCTCAAGGCAAGCCGAGTAACATAAGAGTCGGTGGTAGAAAAACTAGAGTAACGGTCGGTCCTGTTGATTTAGTGATAACCATACTTGCCTCCTAAACATAAGATTTTTTGTTTAGTAGTGTTTAACGCCCGTTTTCACTACTGAGGCACCACAGGCGGTGGACACTGATGATACATGACATGAAATGATAAATTGGGAAAGGATATATTTTTTTTAAGGAAGGAAGCGTTCCAGGCCTAAGTTTAGGTACCTTCCCGGCATTTGCCAGTTATGAAGACTGAGGAAAACCTGGAAAAACCCCCAGTCAGGGAGGACGGTCCTGGCGGGATTCGAACCGCAGACCTCCCGCTCACGTGTCCGTGCCTTAACGACCTCGGCCACCCGTGGCGGTCTAAACCCAAGATCTCGGGTTTAATCCTTTCTAGGAAGGATTTAAGTATTTTTCGGGAGTAAAAATCCTAACTATGACTTCCTTCGGAAGGGAAGTAAAGTCAATGGGAACCATTTCAGAGATTTACGGCACGAAAAAGAACCTCAAGCCTGAAAAAAGAGGCCTTTGAGTAAAATTAATCGGCCATTTCACGCCCTGATTTGAATGGGATGCTGATGACTTGAGATGTTACAGAGCGTCCGTAAATAAACCAAATCAACAACTAGAGTGACAGTCTAATAAATACTAATTCACTTAAAAGGTTATGTGCTCACCAGCCTTAATGTTCCACACAATTCTTGCATCTGTTTATGCAGTAACCCATTAGGCTCCCTGCTTAATTATATTAAATTTATTTATTGGCGAATACTATCCTTTAGTTCGTGTAAAGTCTGTGGATATTACCCTACAATTTGTGAATCGTATTAGGTCTTGAAACACGAACAAAATCTCCTTATAGCACGAGCGAACTCGGTAAGGACATAACGACTCATAAATAAATGTTCGTTCAAGAATAGAATTATTAGACCTACTATATGTCATTTAGTATACTTAGAGCACTTTACTGTAGGATTACACATCTGTTGTTTCTTTCATTGCTCAAACGACACTGACTGAGGGGAGCGACACTCAAGCCCATGGCAATAATTCATTCAATCTCGCCCGCTGCGACTTGTGTAACCCACTGACCTTGAGCAATGGCTTATCAATCAATGCAGACCCCGTCTTCGGTCATTAGATAATTGGATGGCCCGATAATTGGTTCCAGACCGACATCTATAATAAATCAATCAGACAGATGGCCTGACAAGAACGTGTGCAATGGTGGTAATTGAAAATAATTATTGAATGTCATTTGACATTTAAAAACTACAAAGGTAATGCGTACATTCTATTTTAAATTAAAAATAAACTAAAGCTTTAGTCTCAAGGATTAAGCGCTAGTGTCAACTATCCATCGTAAATACTTCTCAGAAAAAAAAATTGAGCGACGTTTATGATACACTGAGAGAAAACATAGTCTTTATGTCAACGGCTCAGGCAAACAAATCGATATTGTTTTCAGGCTTTTATAACGAGTGAATTTTACTGCAAAATAGTATAATTTATCAAAATAGTGCAAAGCCTTAGCAGAAAATGTATGCAAGTGCTATGTAATAGCTATTTTTTTTTAATTAGTGTTCTTCACAGCACAAAATGTTACGTTTTATGACCTGAGGGATGATAAAGCGTATAATCAATTTAGGATCAAGTAAGACATAATTGTATAGCTTTTGTTTTTAAATGCGACAAGGGAAGTATCCAGTTGAACACTCGAGGATGGACATTTATTAATCAGCTCAATATGTATTGCAAGATTTTTTTTTTTTTTTGCTTATTTACGGACGCTCTTTAACATCTCAGGTCATCAGCATCCTATTCTATTCAGAGCGTAAAACGGCGGACAAATTTTGCTCAGAGGCCTCTTTTTTCTTCAGGCTTGAGGTTCTTTATTCTGCCGTAAATTTACGACAAGGGACTCACGGCTTTACTTCCCTTCCGAAGGAAGTCACACTTAGATTTTTACGCCCGAAAAAATCCATCGGTCCTGGCCGGGATCGAACCTGCGATCTTGGGTTTTGGAGGCAAGTATGGTAACCACTACATCACTAGGACCGACGTTGGAAGATTAAAAACATATGTAAATGCTTCTTATCATACAAAAAACAAGGTGTGTTCTCTCAGTGGAAAACAAACAAAGATACAAACGCAAAATTTGAATATCAAGTACTGAAAAAGGGGCTAAATAGGGGGGGGGGGGCCTTCGCTAAAGAACTGTTATGATAAGAGTTATTTGAAGGATAAGAACAATTACTGCTACTTGGTTCTTGGGTATCGCTATTTGATTATTAATCAATTCAAGGTGTTTTGCCAGAAAACAAATGTAAATTTGAAAGCGTTCCTGGAAAGTGCACAAGATATTGTCAGCACCTGAATCAATTTGGCTTCCGACCGATGGGAGACTATGTAAAGACACTCGACCCAGATCGACAAGTGGAACAATATTATCAATCTTTTGCCGAGTCTACACAATCAGTTCACTATCGATACGCAGAAATCTGACGGTATTCTTTTCGTAAGCCTGGTATGCGATCAACTGACTACATACCTTTAGGCAAATTGCAAATTACCTACAAGCATTTGGCGTTCTTGGTGCCTTAAACCGTTTTGCTTAAAGTATTTCCTTGACGAAGAACCAACTTCCCAATTATCGTTTTGAGCATAAACAATAAATTGTGTTCAAATCTCCCATATTTCATTGTGTGTAGCTTTGTTTACCCTACGCAAAGCAAGAGCTTCTTTTCCGATATTTAATGTACCTAATACTCTAAGAAATGCATTGCAAACATGTTTAATTTGCTAGTGCCTAACTGGATACTTTCCTTGTGAGCAGAAACTGTGCAATTTGTGGTAGTTCTTATATGAGTAAGATAATAATGGTATTTTTAGTTCAACTAAAGTTTAGTGCTGGCCAAATATATTACATCAGTGACAACTTTTAAATCTTCACAGTGTAGAATATATTTCGACTCTTTTGGCCCTTGCTGTTCAAAATACTGCTGCGGCATACCATATTGCTGGGTTAACAATTTTTGGTTATTATTTACTTTTAGCATTACTTTGATTCTTGCTTCAGATGAGGTCAGTAATCATCCCAGTGTGAAGTGATATTTCACATGCCCAGATCAAGCTCGTAAGCAAAGGAGTGAAATTGACTCCTCGTAAAAGCATTGCTTGTGGATCTCTATAAAAGGCAAATTGCATTGAGAGCAGGGTTTAATCAATCAACAATTACAAGGCTTGTAAAAAGGCTCAAGGACAATGACAATATTCATAGCAGGGAAAGCTTGAACATCTAACATAAATAACTCTGAAGCGAATAAGCCTTGGAGATCGCCGCATTTCCTGTTGAGTTGAAACGAGAGTTGCAGGAAGTTTGGATGTGGCAGTCAGCAGCCGCGCTCTAAGGAGTAGGCTATGTGAAGCAGGACCTTCTACTGACAAAATGGAAACGTCAACTGCGCCTCAAGTGGCCAAATGAGCATGCTGAATGGGCCGGAACAAATGAAATACGGTAATATTTCTAGATGAATCAAAATGTAACTTGTGCGTCGTGTATGTTCACCGCAGACTAGAGGAAAAACACCTCCATGTTGTGTCTAGTCAACTCTGAAGCATCCACAGAGACTAATAGTTTGCATATTCATATCCAACTTTTAAACAACAATATTAAGTAGGAAAGTACATGAACATTCTTGAAGGTCATTTAGGTAACTTGACAAAATGCATGTTTAAACAGTTCCTTGTTACTGAACAAATAGATTGGTTATTTTTGTACTATTTGTAACAAAAATTGGTGTATTTTTAGCCTAAAGCAGCACTAGTTGACTTTTCAGGCCAGGATATTCCTTAAAAAACAATGGTATTGAAGTTCTGCAGTGGGCAGAAAAGAGTCTAGAGCTAAACCTATGGATAACTGCTGGATGATGGAGAAGTTTTTGCCGAAAATTAGCCAAGGAACAAACTTGAGCTGCAGAAAGTTACCAGGTTTAACATCATAAACTTTCAACGGACTTTTCAAATACTTATAATATCAATGCCTGAACGGTGTAAGGCAGTAATTCGAGCAGGTTCGAACCAAATACTAGAGGTAAAATGCGCTTGAATAGTATATCTAGCTACCAAAATATTTCCAATAGAGTAAAAACTGATTGAACGATATTTGGTAAATGTGGCATGGATGAAAATGCCCAATACTATACAGGCATTTTGTTCAATGCTTAATCGCAAATCAAAAGTGTTTGTTTAATTTTAGTTTTATTATAGCTCTATATGTATAAAACTGATGTCATAGATACTGCTATTAAGTTTTCAATAAAGAAACTAGATGGCAAAGTATTTATGATTGGTTGTTTATTTATAAGAAAAATTGCATTTTCACATAACGATGAGGTAACTTTTGTCGCCACTGTACTATTATAGCATTATTGTTTAATCGTTGTATACAGGATGTTTTAGTAATAACAAGCAAAAATTAAATGAGCGATAAGGAATAATCCACTGGACATTTTCAGATAGGGAATATAGTGTTTGAAAGCCAGCTTAAGGAGATATGGGTTTAAACTATTACTGCTTTCCATATTATTTACAGTCTTAATGATCTAGTTGTAACCATACTTCTTCGTAAACCCAAAATCTCGGTTTCAATCCCGGCCAGGATCCGTGGATATTTTCGGATGTTCAAATTCTAAGTACGGCTTTCTTCGGAAGGGTAGTATATCCATGGGTCCCGCGTCGTACATTTACAAGTAAAAGAACCTGAAGCCTGAAAGAAGAGGCCTCTGCGCAAAATTATCGGCCGTTTTACTCTCTGAATTGAATTGGACGCTGATGATCTGAGATGTTAAAGAGCATCCATAAATAAACCAAATCAACAATATTTACAAGTAAATTTACATGAATTTTTTAAAATTTATTTTACAGATATTTTATTTATAGCTGATTTTACATGTATATTACGGTGTACAAATGCAACGGGATGAGTACTTGTAGTCGGGTCGACTACAATACGTTCCTCTCGGGTGTGCTGATGGTCATAATGTTAATAGTTCTCTCTTATCTTGGTTAAACTGAATCAGTCTCCCGCAATCGCCGATCTAGAAGAAATAAACACTTACTCATCATGACGGATAATGCCTGTTTTGAAATAGCTCGCTGTGCAGCCTTTCAGCACCAATGACCTTTGTTACATACTTCCCCATACATAAAATAAATGTCTGTAAACTCTGCAAAACTGTGGCAGTACTGCATTCGATTCTTCGAATGGTATGAAAGAGTCTGTCGTTGATTCATAGCATGTTCTGCCATGTGACAATGTAAATACGATAATCTAAGACACCTGTGAACGACAGGTATACCAAAAAAATACCTTATAGATTGCCTATCCTTCAGGCTCTTCCCAGATGTTTAAGCCCACGTCTCCTTAAGCTAGCTTTGCAGTCTACAAGTTCTTTATCTCAAAATATTGAGTAGAGCATTCCCTATTTCCTATTTAATTTTTGCACTCTTTTACAGACACCCTGTATAATCTATAGCAGGTGGTTAGTATACACAATTTTTCCATCAATTGCGAAAAGAAACTCCAATAACAGTAACAAGATCTGCACTCTGAGCTTTATTCTACAAAAGTATATTCCAAGCATAGTTATTAATAGAAATGTGTTCCACAAAGCTTTCTTCTACATCTGTACTTTACAACTTCATGCTTGTAAATACACGTGCGATTTTGGACTGATTTGTTCTACAGAAGTATTAGTATTAGTCATGCTCTTGAAAGTACAACAGTTTCTCTATAAGGGTAGGGATATGAAATACTAGTGCAATTTTTAATATTTTTTAATACTTAAGAGAATCAGTTGGCCTAAATATGCAATCCAGTAGTAGAAAAAGCTGTAATAATGAGAACAGGCAGTGTATAAAGAAAGACTGATTCAGTATTTGAGTACAATGAAAGTTTTAGGTTAAATGCAATTAAAGTGGAATTTATTACTGACATTGAACTTTGCTTTTTCAAATACATGTTTCATCTAGCATCTTAGTTTATGTTGGTTTCAAAATTCTCGCTAAATACGGCAAAAATTTGTTTGCCTCATTCTCATTTAAAATAAATAATTCGGTCTCCTTTGACGCCATTTTCACAATTTTCGCTTAGTGGAAATATGATTCCTAAGCAATACAAGTAAATGTATGTAAATGATCAAATGGATAATAAGTAGATATTGGAGCACGACAGAGAAGCAAAGTAGCTACAATCCAAGAATCAGGAAGATCAATTCTTTTGTAATATTTCGTCTCAGTAATGCTGCACATAGGCGCATGTACGAACCTTTATAACGGTTACCTCAAAATATAAGATTGCGCTTGAATATTGATAAATGGATAATAAAATAGTTAATTCTTAGAAAAAATGTTACACCAATATTATAGAAATGTTGAAAACCAGTTCCGTACATCAAAGATACAAATTGATTACTAAGGAGTGGACATAACCTAATTCCTTATGTCGTCACTTGTACAGACATTTTTTACAAGTAATAAATCCATAGATAACAAGCACGGGTTCTTATAAACATTTAACGAGTTAGATCATAATCTTGTATAAAAGGTCTTTTAGTATATTTACAGTGTTTGTCTATGTTCATTTTTTACTTTAATTGGTTTATTTACGGGCGCTCTTTAACATCTCAGGTTTACCAGCTTCCCATTCAATTCAGAGTGTAAAACGGCAAAAACCTTTGCTCAGAGACTGGGTTCTTTTAAGTTCAGTAAATTTACGACACGGGACCCACGGCTTTATTTCCCTTCCGAAGGAAGCCATGCTTAAGATTTTTATGCCGAAAAAAACCTATCGACTCTGGCCGGGATTTAAACCGTGATCTTGGGTCTACGAGGCAAGTATGGCTACCACTAAACTATGTCTACGTAAGCACACATTTTCTACTGTCCTGGCAATCGGAAGAAGGCAAGCGAGAGGAATGTGCTACGTAAACATTTTCTACGCTTTTATGTTCACGCACATTATTGGAGATAAATGTAAACAGCGTTGTCAGTTACTCGCCCATGGTTGGAAGCCCAGCGAGAGTGCAAGATCTGAGTCTAAGAGGTCCTTATTCATGTGGCAGCATGTGTTTCCTACATACACTTGTAAGTGTGCAGATAAACAGTTCAAGCCACCCTCGCACTTCAGCCCACACTCGCATACTTCTGATTGGCAGACTGTAAATACACATTTTAATCTTAGTTATTTAATAATGCGATTTTGAACAAACACTTTCTATGCCTGAATACTGTTTTTTAGTGTTATACCTACAATATGGTCTTAGGCAGACAAATGAAATTTTTGCTGATTGATCTGAGTCTAGGTAATGCTAACGTAATGTCGGCATAGGTATTATGACAGTGGAAAAAGGAACAAAAAAAAAAAAGGATTAGGATTGAAAGCTACGCTACGCTAACTACGCCTGTATACATTAAAACTGCTGCTTATAAAATTAGTTAAAAGTGAAATAAGTAAACGTGTTCACATAAACCTCACTGCCAGGCTCATCTCGACGAAACCATGGGCATCAACTGTGACGTGGAAAACGATATATGCAGAAACTGTAATAACATCGTCAGAGAATGTGATACATCTTAGCAGTGCTGCAGGGGATGCGCCAGATGACACCATAAAAACTACACTAGAATAACTACAGGCAAATTCAGTGTCAAAAGCTTTTCAAGACACTGTGGCATTGCGATATGGGTAAATCTGACATTCTGAGGAAAACAACAGTATAACAGTTAGCGCAGGAGTACAAATGGACGCTCTGATAACCAGCTTGTGAACGATCGACAACGGATCAATAAAGAAATATTGAAAATATGCAGGTCGCAACACCAGGGTATACAACAACAAAATAACAGAACAATATCACGTGGACTTTTAGAAAAATTTTCCTGGGAATTAACTTCAAGGACAAAACACGAAAAACGAATATAAAACACAGCAAGAAATTTCTAACCCAAGTGAGGAACGGAATCAGTAAGCGTGCAACAGACAGAGATGAAAGGATAATAGGAGCTTCATGAGACAGCGACCTCTAAGCAAGAACCCTATAAGCATAAATCAAATGACCATTGAGGAGAAAGTAAAAGAATGAAACATAAAAAGTGAAATCATAAGATTTATGGATTTTTAGCATTTTCCTAGAGTGAACATGTGAAAGATTTCCAGATACTAAAAGTGCGAAGTACTAAACCCGGAATATAGGCAGCCCGAGTTCTGGTGAGGCAATATCGATTTTGCGAGCAACCACAGGCCGGAGCAAGACTACATTAAAGACAACAAATCAACTTTCCAGAACGAGAAAGAAAAGGATAATGCTATAGAATGTTCAAGGTCCGCACTTTACATAGACACTTCAGTTTGACACAGCCATCACCATTGAAACATTATCGAAGCAGCAATAAACACTAAAAAGTTTACCATATGCATTTATATAAAATACTGCAAAATTCTGCTGGAGGGATTTAAAAGCATGTGTAATCTTCATAATCTCAAATGCCATATGAATAAAAAGGAAGCATGAAAGATTACAAGGATTACAAAGGATACAAATGCCTACGGAGAATCCCCATTGCTTACAGAAGACTGTAAGGCTTGCCACGATTCCAATGATAGGGACACTAGTGCTTACTTCAACGCTTGTGGAAGAGTTTACTTAAAAACCAACACATTTAACGGAAAATATAAATGTCAGCTCTTAAAAGAGCAGTACGTTTAGCGCAGAATTCCCGTTAGGCTTTAGCACTCTTTAAGCAATGCAATGTCTTCTTAAAACCAATGAAAGCATTTTGATAACTTTCTTTATTTAAAAATATATGTTTTATACATATGATCACATATACATGATGGAGAATCTGATGACCCGCCCGAGGGATTTTGCATGTTAAATGTGCAACACTGAAATCCTTAATTACCTTACCTTACCTTAATTATTTTATCACAAGTAATATCACGAGCGAAGTGAGTGAATTTATCTGGAAAGTTCAGACATTCGAGATATTTATTAGGACTATTTCACGAACAGGATAAGAATTTAAGTATAGTTCCTCTAAACTTGACTTACAAATTGCAATAATTGTTTATTTGTACTTAATCTTTTCAAGCAATCTTGCAACAGAAGAACGTCGATTGTCAGTAATGGCAATAGAGAAGAGCAAAATACTGGTTTAGGAATATTTCATGAATAGAATAAGAATAAAAGTGATATATATATATATATATATATATATATATATATATATCACTTTCGCGCATTTCGCGCACGGAATATTACCCTGTACAAAATGATATACTTATGTATATCTATTCTATTCAGAAACCATTAGACTGAAATGGACAAAAGTCGACTATTAAAATCGCTATCGTTCGATTTTCAAATACCAACTGAGAAAAAGTAAGAGATAACATAGGCTCTCTCTCTCTTGTTTTTGTTTGTATTCTGTGGTTTGGAATTCCTAACGATAAGATCAATTTGCACCTTTGACGCATCTCCAAAACGATTTGAAGAACCCTCCACTTTGCGTTATGATTGTTGATTGTCCATGCTTTTGTTGCTATCAATCGCTCCCTACTGCCTCTAGCAAAAGTGGTCAGTGATGCGTGTTCAGTAATTATATACGGTAGAGATATAGAGTTGGCTGTGTTGACCACAAGACAAATGCACGTCGCGTGATAAAACTGATTTGATAATTTTTTTTCTCGATAATTTTACTCCACAGTCCGGGTGTGAATCGCCAAAACAATTTTGGTTTCATTGGTCGATTTTTAAGATGACGTCACATGAATGAAATAGAAAAATTCATTAGTTATTGTAGAGAACAAATAATTGTTAATAACTCCAGTAGGCTTTAAAACATTTCCTTTTTAACAAGTTAACAGTTAATCATGGATCTGCTTATTCAATACGAATGCTTCTAATAATAAAAGCAATGGTGAAAATATTAACTGCAAATATTTTTTTTATCAGAATCAATATTATTCCACGTTTTATCGCAAATCACAAATACCCTCCTTCTATTACTAAACAATAGTGCAGTCTATCGAAAAACTCTCTTCTGACATTTACTGACTTTTGATTTGATATCTTGTGCCATTCAGCTTTAATTGAGCTTTCAAAAGCTCTGAATTCTTAAATCTCTAAATATACATTATTTTATGTGCCTCCAGAAGAAAATGATATTAAAATCGAATTACCGTGCAGGTCATCTTGGACTTTGGACCAATGATTTTGTTGTGAAAAATATATACCAATGGTTATACATGCAACTTTTGTGTGCAGGACAATCTTGCATCTTAAACAAATTTTCTTGATTTACCTTGCTACTTCTTCCACTGCTGCATCTATGAAAGATTACTCCTGTTAAGCTCTCATCAAGAAAAAAGGAGCCAATGATGTTTCTATACATTATATCAGCCCAAACATTGGCTTTCTGAAGAAATTTGGTATTGTATTTAGAAAAATGTGCGGGGTTTCATAAACTCATATTTAACAGTTCTAAACATTAGGTTCATTGTTGCATACATCACTAAATCAAATATTCTTCACAAATATTCATTAGCCGTTTCTATCATTTGAAAGTAGGAATAGACAATAATCGAAACTGTTTCATACATTCAATTATTTAAATTTTCGTGATATTGTGGTCTAAATGTTTTTCAGTCACGGGTCAAATTTTTTCCCACGAATGTATCAAGAGCCATTCATACATTTTATTTAAATTATTATTTTCTGGAAAGATTATTTTGAACTTTAAAAATATAATGGCTAAATTATAATGAAATTTATGCAATATATTAGCTATACATAGGGCGTTCAAAAAGTTCTCCGCCTGACCAAGAAAACACAAGATTTATGAGATATTTTTTTTTTTTCTCATTTAGTCCAACGACTTTGCAACTTTATAACACTCCCAGTAAAATTATATTTGTTCAACTATAAAAAAATAAGCGTATCTCAACTTCAACCTCGTTATTTGATGCAAATCTTCTTCCACACAAGCATTTCTTCACGCCTGGAAACAAAAGATAATCGCTGGGAGCCAAATCCGGCAAATACGACGAACGTGGAAGCGCTTGGAAGCGAAGGTCATGCAATTTTGCAGCAACAACCTCAGATGTGTATAAGGGCGCGTTATCGTGATGGAAAAAAAAATCTTTTTGCTAAGTATGGACGTTTAGCCTGAATAGCATTCTTCAGCTGGTCCAGCAATGAAACGTAATGCTGTCGGGTGGTGGTTCTGCCCTTCTGGAGGTAGTCTACAAGAATCACACCATGAAAATTCCAGAAAATCGTAGTCATTACCTTTCATGCGGATGGAACCGCTTTTGCTTGCTTTGGTGCACTTTCACCTGCTCCCACCCACTTGTTTGAACTGCTCCTTCGTCTCTGACGTGTAGTGATTAATTAAATGTTTCATCTACTGCAATGAAACATCGGAGAAACTCACTGGAATTGTTTTTAAACAATTATAAACACTCTTGCAAAATATTCTTTCCATGCGTTTTTGGTCTATTGTTAACAAATTCGGCACCCATTGAGCAGAAAACTTTCTCATACGTAAAACTTCGTGTAAAATGCAGTGGACATAGTCTATCAAATTCTTTAAAATGTCTGCCAACTCAAGCAGTTTTAATCAGAGACCATTGTCAATTTTTGTCGCAATCTCGTGGTCGTAGCAGTTTTCAAACGCCCTGAGTGTTCATCATCTTGAATGGATGGCTTCTTAAATTCGGCAGTCCACCTTTTAACCGTCGAAAACGAAGGGAAAGAATTCTTTAATGTGGAATCTAACAACTTACTATTGCTTTTTAGATTAGACGCTTCAAAACGAAGTACTTTAAAACAGCTTACGTTTCTGTATTGTCCATTTTGTATGAAATATTAACACTAGTTTATTTACACGATCGTCACAAATAAGTGATTATACTCGTATTTACGCGTCTAAAACTTTACAGCGCGCCAGCTAAAGGAGATACAGCTGTCTTAGTAATTTGACTATTTTCAGGGCATCTCTGAGTCAGGCCGAGAACTCTGAGAATATCATTGTATATAATGATAAACAACAGAACAAAGATATTACCTCGTATATGAGCACACTACTCACAAATAAAATACCTAAACACTTATTGTCGGAGTTACACATATAAAAGCGCTGTATTTCTCTTCTCCCACCGGAAGAAGAACAAGAGTCGGATATAATGATTTATATATATAAGACAATTAGTGTTTGTTTATTTATTTAATTCGTGGGTACTATGCTCAATATGTGTATATATAATGTAAAAGAAAAAGAAAAATAAAGTAACACTATTAACAATGTAACAAATTAACAGTAATTATAATAGTAGAAAAGGATAAAACACTAAGAAAAAGTGGCACTTGAAATCGCTATATTTCGGACTCGTGGAGTCCTTCTATGGCAAAGTTTTTTATCCTTTTCTACTATTATAATTACTACATATATATATATATATATATATATATACATACATTTTCTGGAAGTACTTAACAGAGAACAAGCGAACTGCAACATGTTTATGTTCACACATGTTGCTAACTGACTACTAGCAAGGCTTAAGAACCGAAGACACAAGGAAAGAAGTTGAAAATAGTTTAAATCACTGATCTTTGCCCTTCTGTGGACTTAACCTGGAGCTGAAGCGACCTTGTAGGGGTTACTTTGATGTTTATAGAATAAATATCATCGCAGTTTTCTTGGTATAGGATACAACTAGCCAGAAGGGACCCGAGTTCAGCCTGTTTCTCGCTCACTTCAACTTAGTACATAGGTAATAGAGTTGATTATAAACATTTTTTTAAAAAAAATTAAGCAATATAACAAACTACTCCCTTCGAGCGCCAGAGAAAAGAGCCCTGGGTGCCCGCCTCTTGGATTATATCGGCCTACTGAGATTATCATGCATGACAAATCAATGTGTAAAAATAAAATCCTCTGAAAGATGTTTAATATAGAACATTATATACAAAGGCTGATAAAATAATTAGGGTAGCAAAGATTTCAAGGTTTTCCTTATTTTTCATCAGTTTCATCACACCGTAAATATAGACTGCTGTTAGTGAATGGGAGAAAGATTTTCTTTTTGCGACTAAGTGTGTTCTCGTTATGTTTCAGTCTTGTCATTTCATAACTATGCTGACAGATTTAGGTAGCTTGAAACACGTTGATCTAAAACTAAAACACTATAAATGCAAATTGGGTATTCTCATCGATGACACTTTTAAAATTATGTTTACAATTTATTTTATTCATACTTACCCTTCTTTCACAGTGCATTTATATACTAATGACATGGTTTTCTACTTCCAAGACTACTATGGATGTAGAGAATAACAGCTACAAATATTTCCATGAATAATGAGAAATATTGCGGAAAGGTGTAATTTCTCACTCATAAATTCGTGTCTTGAGATGACCCTGAAGTTAAGATGTCTATAAACGTTTCACGCTTAAAAGATAGCATGGGTTAAATGGAGCGCGCTTTTCCAGACGTATCATATATGCAAAGATGCACGGAGACAGAAAAATTGTGTTTCCTTAATGTCACGTCTATATCTTCTACTCCCATATTTGAGTTATTATTTACACCTATTTGTGTTACAATAAATGCATTATAACATATAACGCCATTACAGTTACAAAGAAAAAATTGCAAAAATAATATAAATAGTATAGTATCGAAAACACAAATAAAAATTAAGCCCAGATGCTATCCTCTTAAAGTTGAGCTATTCCTTCAAAAACCTCTTCCGTCCGCGTGCAAATTTTGAAGTTAATTGTAAAAATGTAGTGTTTATTAAACATTTAGAGCCAAAATTAGGGAGGGCGTTTTCCTAATCCATTATCATGTGAGACAATGCTTAGCAATGCAAGTAAAGATCCGGAAGAATGTAAGAAGCGGGTTTAGGAGCGAAATGTACGGACTTATAATGAATGGTGTGAGCGGTATGTTATAATGTGTACTTTGCAAGTGAGGTTAAGAAAAGACATATATATCCATTTTTATTATTAGTACATTTTTTAAAGATTTGTGCTTGCCTTTGGAGAAGTTCAGTGCGATCTTGGAGTGAAGTAAGAAGTAAAATGTCATACAGGGCAAATGGATAATTTGGCGAGTTGCCTTGTGGAGCGGTTTAAAGGGGTTGGCTTTGTTGTAAGTGGCCCCAACTGGTGAGCCAAATTATGAAGTAGTTTCAGGATTGATTGTGGTCTTGTTGCCGTCGTTCCAGCGGCAACAATATCTCTGGATGATTCTACTATTACGTTGAGTGGGGCTCAAGAGGACCGGGAGGGGAATTTAAAGGTGTAAATGAGCACTGGATGCGATAATATATGTACGTAGTTTTTATGTTCAAATTCTATTGCGTTCTTTGGTGTTTTCGTGTTTGATAGGCTGGGCTACATTGGATATAAACTTAGTTACCGTGTATGAAACTTTCAGACGAGTACTGCGAACTGCTTAGCTAAGTCCAACTAAAATGCACTGATCTGAGTAAGTCGACTGAATGCGTGCAACCAAATGTTAAGTGCCTGGCCTCACTAAGTATTGCTTGCGTAGAACTGCGTAACTGGGTAAACTGCGTGGATTGCATCAACTGCCTAGACTGAATGAGCGAAATGAATGAACTGAAAACTGATTGAGCACTGAAAGAACTGGATGCCCCAGCGGGGTGACCGCCTCCTTACATATCAAATTCGAATTGAAAATTCGTTGCATAGGAGACGCCAGAAAAGACAACTGCATCCTCGCGCACTTTTTTAAAACTTCAAACACACTTTTCTCATTGGCTGGTTCAGTTTTACGTACCACGTGATTCACTCATTATATTTGAATGTGTATAAGATGTATATTATCATTGGAGCATTTAAAGAGCTAACGAACCACCAGCCGGTAGAGGTCAGTCCAACACCCTCCCCCCCCCCCTTGGATTTAAAGTCCTCGGGCAAGGCTATTTTCCTGCAAAATAAAGCCTGTCCCTTTAAACTTGAGAATGAGGATAGGTATGACTGTCATAAAAAATTTCCAAAGGTTTTATGATATTTTGAGTTCAGCTACTTTAATCGGAAATGCACCAAAAGAAGTTCCAATCCCTATGTTACAGTTGTTCATGACACGAAAATGAATAATAATTGTATTATTAATTATAATGCCAAGGTATGATAGATCTGCATAAATATACGTGATAATTATATTTTATTGGGGTTGGATCAGAGGAACGGTTTCACTTGCTAATAATAATAATAATAATAATAATAATAATAATAATAATAATAATAGCAATAATAATAATAATAATAATAATAATAATAATAATAATAACTCACTGATTGAAAGCGTGATTTTGTTAATAAAACGTTCTCAATGAAAGTTTTCCATTAGATTCAAGATTTCGATTTAGAGAAAACTAATAAAATAAATTTGTATTAGAACAATTGAAATTTTCTTATGCAAATACAATTTCATATTCACCAGAGCTCTATATATGAGCTGCAACATTTTCTTACACATATATAAGTAACTGTATTTTACATTACATTTTTTTTCTTTTCCAGTGCTTTGGTTCAAATTCTTGTTTAACTTGTAGAGAGTATTGTAATTAGATATAAACGCCTAACCATTTATATTTGTATGCCTTTATAAAAGCCAAAAGTCAAATCTGTATATAGATGCATTTGTGTTTAAATGATCCGTTAATTATGCACTGCAGTAAATTTGCTTAAAAACTTTATGCATACTACACTAGTGAAAAATAATTTACTGTTATTATTTATGCTTGTTGTTGATTTAAACTTATTGTTTGTATTATATTTATTTGATTACTTATTGCACTGAAGTAAACGTTAATGGGCAGTTATTTATTAATCATTTTTTGTACATGGATGTATTTATGTAAGTCAATCTCATATTGTTTAATGTTTCGTTTATATATGAGAAATACTGTTTATAAACAATTTTTTCTGCATTATGATCGGGATAGTGGAGTCAGTCTTGGTTCAGATGAGGCGGAAACACACGAAAGACATGATAATTGGGTGACATTTAATCTCAAACGATGACGGTGATGCAAATGCATTAAAATTCGTTCATAGTCATCTTGAATCACGTCAGTTATCCAGAGATCGCTTTTTACCTGTTTTATGCAATCCACTTAGTGTGCCCAATTTTGCGTTGTGGCATATTCGTACGCAGCGAATTTTATTCTTCTTTCCTGGAGGTTTGGAGGATATGTTTACTTTTATATAATTTTTCACTTGCGTCCATACTTTTTCAGCTTTTTGTGACTTACTGAATGATCATAATACATTTTTAAAAGTACAGCATAATAAAGAACTGATTGATTTATTTTATTTAAGGACGCTCTTTAACAGCTGAGGTCATAAGCGTCCCATTCAACTCAGGGCGTGAAACGGCCGACAAATTTTGCTCAGAGGCCTCTCTTTCAGGCTTGAGGTTCTTTTTCGTGCCGCAAATGTACGACACGGGACCCACGGCTTTACTTCCCTTCAGAAGGAAGCCATACTTAGGATTTTTACGCCCGAAAAAATCCATCGGTCCTGGCCGGGTTCGAACCCGCGTTTTGGGTATAGGAGGCAAGTATGGTAAATAAAGAACTGAGAAAAATAGGGATATTTAAAAATTTTAATTGGTGTTACTAGCTCATAATGCAAACAATTACCTTACGAAGCACTTGAAATCAGATTATTCAAATAGTTCTGAAAATTTCAAATCTATATTTAATTTAATTTTAAATAGAAATCTAGGGACAAAATATCGTCAGGGGACTTACGAAGATAATTCTAATGAGCCAATTAAAGGTATTCAAGAAGAAATCCAGTGTTATATCCACAAAGATATCAACATTGCTCCCTTTTTATCTTACATTGTCGATTAAACTACAGATATAACAGAAAAAGCTGTTTATAATTGCTGTGAGGCTTGTAGATATGCAAGAATAATTCCTGTGTTTATACAACACTCATTTCTTTCGTAATGCGATTGCACAGTCAATAAATTAAAAATGAATTGTTATAAAGAGTGCAGCCACGTAAAGTTATTCATTTTGTAACACTAATATGGGTGCTATTTCTACCCCCCCCCCTTCCTGGCATCTCCACAAATGAGCCCATGAAGTGCCACTGGCTGTTTCTTTAACTGATAACAGTTATCAGTACTGTCTGTTTAACAGACATTGCTAAATAGGTTTATTTACTTCAATTTACCTGCATTTTGTTTCATTGTATCCATTATTAAATAATTGTTTATATAAAACACAAATGTTACATAACACTACTGATCAAAACACCAATGTTGTATGTTAAACTAAAGAGTAGATGCAATTTATACCTCCTAGCTACGACTGTTGAGTCAAAAGCAGTTTGCTCTGACAATAAGCAATAAATTACAAAGTTCTGGTTTCTTTAAAAAATTGCCTCAACTATCTCTTAACAATTTTCTTACTCAAACCATTATGTACAGTCAGTAACGAAAACGATTCTCGCTATCTTCTGTGTCACAGTCACATAAATTTTTCATAAAATATGAAAATAAGAAATGACAAGTATTGTCTATAAATCTTTCACAACCCATGGTTTGAGTCAACTGGGGGTTTGATGCACTGCAAGAAACAGTACGCATAGCTAAAACAGAGTAATTCTGTAACTTCATCACTTTTAATTGGAAACCATTTTAAGTATGTAACCCTCTGATAGAGCGAAAAGTTCTCTAAAGAGTTCATTGTTTTTACACTTGTATGCTACATACCAACCAATCTCTGTAACTCTTTGTCTGTATTTGTTGTAGTTAAAATATGGCGTCGTAATAAGTTTTTTCGTTGTTAATTTATCCCTTAAAAACCATATGATATAACAATGAAAGTAATTATGTTCACTTAGTCATAACACTTGAAATACTCCCTGGGGTACAACTGTGACCCGTTTGGTAGTCCATGCTACATGAATTATGGCATTAATAAACTAAAACTTACACATTTAATTTAGAATTTTCATTGCTGAAGGAGTTTTTAAATTAAATATAAGGCACGTTAGACTACAGACCGCCATTTCCTTATAATTTAGAATGTTAATGATCTAAGTGAATTACTGAAAATATTAGAAGAGTTTTTTCCACCTTATTGAAACATGCTTCAAATTTTGGCCGATGCAAGATCTGTGACAGGAAAATAGATAGAAAATGGAGGGCAAAATGTGATAACTGTCAAGAATTTGTGTCATGAATATTTAAACACCAAAAAGTAAAAGTGTGTGCAATAAACTGTTGTGAGTAAACCTACAAGAGATCAAGATTTCCATAACATTGTTAAGTAATATTAATGGCAATGAAAGTAATGTATTATGTAAAATAAAATGTCTGAATTATGTTCCATATACATTTCCAGCTTCAAACAGATGGAAACGACTTTAACACTGCAAGATTCCAGTAACATTCTTTTCCATTGTTGAGTAATGTTAATAACCCTGAAAATACTGCAATTAATAAAATTGTATATTGAACTATATTGAGTATGTACTTGTAACTTCAAATAATGAACATAAGTTTAACGCAGATTTTAAGCTGCCGTACATTTGTACCCTGCTTTGTATTCCACGTGTACCTTGGTATTCAGAAGGGTAATACTAAAGGACGGAGCAAACGGAAAATTATATGAATGAGAAACGCGGAAAGAAATACTCCACTTACTTTTAAGTGTGAAAAAGTTTATAGATATTAAAAAGCATTAAATTTACACAACCTATATATTAAGCAAAACAAATCAGTCACTGTTTCAGCTAAGCATGACGTAAAGAGTACACACATCTTCTCTAATATCATAACACTTTAATATTATGAATTTACATAATACTATACAACAGTCAAAGCCAAATATCTATAAGTACTTTAAATATGCTCCTTCAAGGATGAAAAAAGGCAGAACAAACCTTAATGACCTTGCCTCGTCCCACCGAGTTCCGAGTGACTAGTGTCATTGCTTTCGTCTAAACACCAGCACACTGCCATTGCTAATTCTCTAGAGTTGTCACCATTGCTTTAGTGCATTAAAGACAAGCAAAACTTATTAATGTTTCCATTTCTCAAACTGTCAAGAACACATGACGGAACATTTATTAATACATGAATAAATTAATAAATTAATTAATATGACTTTCACGCTGATATCTGTTAGTACTGAAGAGAGTGCAGAGAGGTGACAAAGTTGTTTTCCTGAGCGAATTCCAATGCACCGTATTCCTCGTGCGTATCTTATCAACGAAACATAAATAAGCATCCGAGTGCCAGTAATGTTAGTTTTAGGAGAAAAAAATTAAAGAGCCACCAAGGTTTGTCCCACACTATAGATGAACTGTACGGATAAACATTTCCAAAGAGTATGGAAAGCGTTCATGAAAAGCTACTCCTGCCATTAAATAATATATACAACAAAACACTAGAGCAAAGCCAGAGGAAAAGAAAAAAAATATAGAACCGCATTTCTATAACAGATTCTTTGAGAGACAAACGAAGAGCAACAATATGTAATCAGTTCACTGATTCATCGTGCACCAAGGAAATACACCAAATGGGCACCCCGTCTAGTCGCTACAAGTCAGTCATATCTATCGCTACGTACAGCAAGGAACTACATTGAAAAACAGAATTTGTTACAATAATTTTAATTGCATTGGCACAATGTTTTTGATCCAGAACCAAAGTAAGTAATTTGTTAATAATTGAAATGTGTTGAGCTTTAAAAAGCAACATATCATTAATTAATTAGTTTTAAAGTATTAAATAATTTTTAAATGAAATGTACATATAAATATGACCTAATATATTGTGCACAGGTAATTTAATTGTACTCTTTGATAATTCAAAGCTAATTCTAGCAATTAATCACACACTTTCCTTAACGCAGCACTGTAAAATGGACATCACTAGCAGTCGTGAATATTTGCTATTATTTTTACATTGGTTTCCTTTGAATATCTTGATTTTGAAAAGAGAATTTGTTTCTATTTTAATATAATAATTAACTTAAATAGTTTATTTGGACTTACGTGTTTCCCATAGGCTCCATTGCCCTTGGTGGCGTTCTTCCATTATTGTCAACAAAAGAGTCACGATGAACGCAAAAATTATTTTCAATAACTTTTTCCATGTCATGTTTTTATAAACTTGAGATGTCTTCTACTCTCGGGACATCCAGTTATCTGACGACCACGAAGTGGCTAGAACTCCATCAGCCACTCACGGCCAATCGGGCTGCACTGGAGTCGGGATGGACGAGCGGAAGGGGCCACTATAGAGCGAGTTCAATTTATACTAATGCACCATGATCACCTTAGTGCTTAGGAGATGCTGCAACTTTCTGCACATTTCTCGCATCTACTTATGAAATTGTGCATTATCCTGCTTAATTTTCTTTGAGAAATGAAACTTGTCTCTCGATGGGTTTTATCCTTTCGTTCATCTGAAATATGCGAATACTGCTAATTTATGAATCGCATTACTACTTGGAACGCAATCACCTGGAAATTTCTCTTCAAATAATCTCCTGACAGCATGAACGGTTTCTGTACGAACATAAGAATCATAAATAAAACCTCCTTGTGATATAAAATAGAATAATTAGGCATAGTATTCGCCATTTAGTATTCTAAGCACAACTTACTATAGGATTAGCACTTGCTTCTTTCACTGTTAAAACTACAATGAATGTGTGGTTTGAGAATCAAGGCCAACGTAGAAGTTTGATAAACCTCTTCCGCACCAACTAGAATAGCTCTGTTAGTGCTGAGCGCTGGCTTCAGTTCTCACCGCGGCGGTCATCGGAAAATTAGATAACTCGATAATTATTTATAGTTGCTTGCTACCATTCTGAAAGTAACCCCAAGCTTCTTTTGCCTCATGCCATGTGCTCGTAAAGATGTATATCCATTAAAATGGGAACATTTGGATCCAAGAATATGCCTTCTTAACTTTTGCATCACTTAAATGTTGATATTTTCCTTGCATGTCCTTGGGTATGAAAATATATCTGCTTTTTCTTCTAAAAAGCGCCAATTACTAATCTTATGGGATTAAATATTTCTGCATTTTTCATAAACATAACGCCTTTTGCTCTGTCTGTAAATAATGTGCTGTTTTGCAATCCAGTAAAACTCCACTTCTGCGGTTCCCGAGTTCAACATGAATCTTTCAGTTGTCGTAGTCTGCAAGATGGTGACCATGGAGTATATATTTTCACATATCATTCCGAGTTAATCGTGCATTCCTGCCCATTAAGTGAACAAGAAGCACACAGCAGTTGTCTTCTATCACTGTAGTCTGTAACCGGCAGCTTCGAGACGTGTCAAAGTTATTTCTCCGCGCTTGAAGTATCAACTTATGATCATACTAATGAAATTATACTGTCGCAGTAAACATTCTCGAGCCGAATATGAATCTTAGCTAGAAGATTTCCATCCGCGCAAGGAATTCAATCTCAATTATAAAGGGTCGTCAACAAGTTCCTCCGCACTCGGGTGATGTGCACTGCACAGGAGTAAGTTGCACTCTTACATTTATGATATGCCTTCATTCCTGTAAAACCGTTTTTAGCAGATAATCCGTCCACCGTTGCTAGGGTTTTTGGACTTTGAAGTGTGTGCTTGCCTTGGTACTTAAGTGAACACAAAATATATGCTTGACGCGTGGTCAGTAATTCACTTACCTAGTGATATCTTGCTATACGATGCGGAGTGACTTCTCGATGATCCTATATATTACCAACATCTATCATTTAGAACTGCTCTAGTACCACATTCTCGTCACAAAGCTCATTGTCACCAAGTTCAATAAAACTGAAGACATCAAGGAACCACATAGTTAAACAAATCAAGAGATGACAGCATTTAAATAAAAATGGAAGGAATCACTTTCGTACTAATGTAATTAAAAGAAATGTGGGTCCCTTATATTTCATACGGGTGGCCGAGGTTGAAGATGCGGACTTGTGAGCGCGAGATCTGGAGCTGGATTCCTGCCAGGACCGTCCTCCCTGAAGTTTTGTACAAGTTTTTCTCTGCCCTCATAAATGGCAAATTCCGGGAAAGTACCCTAAACTTAGGCCTGCAACTCTTCTTTCTTTTAAACAATAAATGTTTTACCAATTTATTTCATCCCACATATAACCAATATTCATCGCCTTTGTGCCTCAGCAGTAAAAACGGGCGTTAAACACTACTAAGAAAAGTATGATTCAGAGATTTATTTGTGCAAAGTTGGTAAGAAGATTAATATGGGATTATGGTACTTTGGTACATTTTTATGATTTTTTAAAAAGTTTACAGCAAGAATTTCTGTAGGAAAGAATGAAATCCAGGCGAACATTTTCGCATTAAGGCCGAAAAGGATTTCTCTTCTCTATTAGGAGTGAACGTTTTTCTTACATATCGTTTAACCATATAGCTCGGTTAGTTAGAATTTTATTTTGCATTAACTCAGGAAACTTAACTGCTTGAGCTCTTATCTCCTAAGCTTCCGCTGCCAAAACCAACCAAAGACTGTTTACTACTGTCAGACAGAGCTTTTCTTAAATTATAAGGACCCATTCAGATTGAAAATTGGACAAAACGTGATGTAAATAGATAAAATTATTTACTGAAACTTTTCATGATAATACTAAGATAGAAATAATGTGTGAATTAAAAGTTAGGAAACCCCAAGCTTTCCCATTATCTACGTTACATGGAGACAGCACAATTCTCAATTAATTATAAAACAGAAATTTAAAACAAACATGAACACTATGATATTGTTAGTATATCGTTCAAAATGTTGTATTCCCCACTATTATTTGATATTTCAGTAAACTCTAGTTTTCATGGCATGACTTTCTTGGTGTCCAATTTATTTGTCAGCTATTCATCGTCCTTGATGAATATTTTACTTAAGCGATTGAACATAATGCTGGTAGTGGGCCATCGTGTAAAAGCCACATAACCCTTCTTACTGTCAGGGGAAAATCCTCAAGCAGGAGTGAAAATGCTTCTTGAAGGAAATTAAGTTTTACGGCTCTTGCCAAAGGCGGATAAGTGATCAAAAATTAATGAACGGAGTACGATATTTTCCGTGATTTCTACCTCCAAGCATTAACTGAACATCCATGTTGAGAGATTACTCCGGAGTGGATTTTTCGATATGATTCCGTCTCTCTCAAAGCTACTTACTCCGTAACTAATGTTAGCAGCAGAAACCACTCTTTGCGGTTTACAAGCAATGATATCAAGATCGGCCAGGTTAAATGACAGATAATATTCTCAGCTAACGCATATATCATTAGTACAGTTATTACGTTTGGTCATTTTTTATTTTATATCCATACCATGAATATATGCAATCCATCAAGCGTTAGCTCTATTTTAGAATATTGTAAGTTGTAACATTCTCAGTACCGAAAAAGTTGAACTGAAAAACGTGTATTTTTATCAAATGGCGCAGAGCCTCATATCTTTAAATCAGTTTAAAAATAAGAAAACTATCTCGAAATTCACACCTAAAACCGTAATTTTTCTATCATATGGCCTCCATGTTGACCAGATGTAAATTGTGTTGCTTTTTAATTACGGAAAACTTAAAATTGCATTGTCATCCATCTAAAATTGCAGAACTAAGTTCATCGATAACTGAGAAAATTCCACGTATTGCACAATGTTTTATTTTGAAGGTTTTACTTTTTGAGGTAGAACGATTGTTGATTATGAAAAATAAAATTTATATTGAAATGAATTTTAACATTTTATAACAAATATAATAATTTTTTTAAAAAAGTTTGCTATTATCTGTACACGATTAGCTGTTTAGTGCAGGAGTTGCAAATATTTCCTCACTTTTGTGTAATCTTATACATACTTTTGCGAAAAACATATGACAAAACTTAAGAATAGAAAAGGGGCTTCAAACTAATCATTTTGAGAATGGGAACGAAGCTTCAATATTGAGCTTCAGGTATGGATATAGATGAATGTCATAGCTACGTTACGATGCGATGTGTGTTCATAGACAGTCGTGTCCATTGGCGAAGGTGAAGCAGGCTGCATCTCAATCTAACGACAACTAACTCATTGTCACTAAGTGTACAATTCTTCCTGGAGTACTGAGACCTTTTAAAAACTTTTAAAAAAAACTTTTTAAATTTCAAGTCTATTTTTGGAAGAGGGTTCTCGGGCTCTTCAAAGTCACGTTAATCTGTGGGGTCTGAGGGAGGTGATTTGCTATGAAGATACGGTTGATAGAAAAACAAAGGCGGTGGAATATTGGCCTAGACTAATGCAGGGAGACCAGCCCACACTTCACACTAAATGCTATAGACACCAGATATAAAGCATAAGTATAGGGCTGCAGAGCATTGAAAGAAGACTAAAGAAAAACTGGACTGGGTTCAATACGGCAAAGGGATAATGTTCTTATATGTTCTTGTTATAGGGAGAATGGCAAAATCAGGAATGGTCTGGTTTCGACTGGGAAGTTGGAAGACTAAAAAATAAGCATAGTTCTGGTAGGAAAATCTGCCTATTTTGTAGAGGGGATGAGAAATGGTACATATTCTAGCCTAGTGCACACACTGGTAACCCCTGAGAAAAACTCTATTTCAGAAAAAATTTAAGGCAATTAGATGTCGATTGGTATGCCAGAACCTCTTTGCGTATTACAATAATTGATTGAATATGGGCACTTTCCCTACCAAAGTGCACGAAGCTATGGAAGCAATTTATTTTCTGGTTAGAACTCAATAACCAGTATGTATACAATATGTAAGTTGCTTATTTTCGTATGTCTGTAAATGCCGTTCTTCCCATTTTAAAAGCTTAATTACATAAATTAGTATTACTGTGTATTGTATATAAACTTTTTAACAATAAATATACCATCAACACCACTCAACAATAAAAATGCCATTTTTATTAATACTTAAGTTTCAATTAATTTAATTGGGTATTAACATTTACTGCCTGGACTGACTGTTGCTGAGCGGTATGGTGCATTGTTTTATGCACCATACCGCTAGCTGATGTTCACGAAGAGTTTGACACATCAAACGGTAATGCATTGCTGACTCTTTTTGAGCATGTACATATTACGGTAAGTTATGCACTGAAATAATGTTCTGTATTTGGAAAAATTAATTATATTTTTAGATAAGCAATTGTGTTTTTAGTATTCATGACCATTAATAAGCACATTTGTAGCTTTGGGATTAACGCCTGCAGTACAACGGAGTTATTTGTTTTCTATTTTTGAGTTGCATATTTGCCGTACCTGTACAAACATTTTCTAGACACATAATAACCTTTCTATTGTATCATTAATTGCACTAATTGCGTGTTAGAAAACGGCATACACACATTATAATTGCTGTAAGCCTGCTCCCTCTATTTATGAAATAATGTAGCATCTGGAATTTCAGAGCACATATGGCCAGTACCAACAACTCTACATAATACCCACTTGCTAAACGCCACGTGTGCTTAATTCGTCATTAACATCAAGCACCCACCACTTAGCAAATAGCCTACCCATTGCATACGTTTATCACACACAACATATTTACTTCAATCTCTGTGTGTTTTACGCTTAAAATGTAATAAGGGCGTTATGATTGTGATGTTAAGTGAGCCAATTGAGATAGTTTAAAAAAGTATTTCTCTTATTGCAATTTTCGCAATATAGTTGTTTTTTCTGAAAGTTATATTTTATAAAATATTATGTGTAACAAAGTGCTTGAATTATTCTACATGCCAAATACGAAACTCATAAATATAATTAAGTAATTGTGCAAAGGATTATAAAAGTGTGTATCTTTTGTAACGCAATATTTTAATTAATGTGCGTGGATTTTTATGATTTATTAAGAAACCAGACGCTAAATTTTATTGTTAAATTGAGTATACGAGTATAAATATTAACAGGATAATTAAATGATATAAAGTCAGCCTAAAGAGAGACAAACTCAACTGGTTACTCAATTTGAAAGTTAAAGAAAGAGTATTGAAAAAATAAAGTACAGTAGACTTAACCAAGCTATGCATTCCTTCCTAATAAATGCATTCCTTCAAAAATAAATATGGAATTGTTATTCTTAGTTTTAGAAAAAAAACAATGGAAAACTCCTCTGGCGTACTTTCTACATTGAGACAGCATAATTATTATTACTAAGTTTTACCAAGTGTTGGGATAAATTTGTTGTGTAAATGTTTTTATTTTGTTTTGGGCTAAATTTCATGTTCTGTTGTTTGTTGCATGGACGTGTTCAAAATCATCATGTTTTGGATTTAATGTGTCAAATTTAATACATATGAAGGAAAATATTTAAATATTCTTGCTTATTACTCAAATAATGATAACTTCAAGGCACAATTTCTCGTTCTTATTCATAAACTTAATTTTTAAAGGAATGCATTTATTAGGAAAGAATGCGTAGTTTGATTAAGTCTACTATAGTTTATTTTTTCAATACTCATCTAGTAGAGTAACTTTAGAAAAGAATATAAAATTCAAATTATGGCCTTATTAATTCATGAAATGAAATAAGTTGTGGCATTACTGTTTGATATTAGGAGAACAAAATTGGAATTCTTGTAATCTATAAGCATTACTAAAGAGAAACTTTATATTTAGAATTATTATTATTATTGAAATAAACCAAAAAATTATGGTACATTATTAATAAATTACATATATGTTCTCTAATAGGCAAAGCTACACTATGTTGGTATTTTTGAACATTTTTAAATGTAAACATGTTTAAAAACTGAGCCCTTGATATCATATTTACAGTCACTAAAATAGAGAACAATAACAAAAAATTTCAAGTTACATTGTGTATTTAGGAAGATGTTGAATATTTCAATAAAACAAAAACATGTTACGATTTAAAAACAATTACAACGTACTAAGCAAATATACACAATCAATAATAAAACAATCCAAAGTTTCGTCGATTTTCATTGGCTTTGAAATATAGTTTAATTGCTCTTGTAGTTAAAATATGTAATGAAAAAGTTTTCTGAAGGTTATTACAGAGTGCTCATACAAATATAATTCTCAAATACATATTAATATTTCCCATATGCTATCTTCACGATGATGCTTTTGATCAATATAAAACATATGCATCGTTATAAATACACTTTATGTATGAATTAATTTATCCCTTAATTTTAAAATAATACAGAGAAAATTAAACGCAAGAGAGATTTTCAAAGTTCAGTTTTCAAGTATACCCCTATTCCTAATTGTCCAATATCTCTAATTTTCAGAACCTATTTTGTTTATTTTTAAATGATATATACGTTGCAAAAAAACTAAATATTACTGCCGCTAGAGTAAATAGTAATTTCTTTTTTGTCCTATTTTGTTGATTAACGAATTTGACGAATCTTTTGTTAATTGATGATTATATGCAGAGTTCTGTTGATAATAAAAACAAAATTGCGACCACTAAGAGCGTTAACGTAGAGAGAGGGGGGGGGAGGGGGAGAGAGAGACGCACACACAGGTTTCACGGGTATAACCGCAATAGCTACACTACTTTGGAATTCGTTAATAATACAGTAAAAGGAATTCCATTTTTGCCCCTAAAAATACTCAATTAAAATCAATTTAAAGAAAGGAATACTATGATTTATCCTATTTCCCCAAACAAACAAATACCTGGATCACTGGTGGTAAATGCTAAAGTTGGTTGCTATCCCTCTAAAAAATAAACAAAGGAGTTTAGATGTAAGGATAGCAAGGAAAGTACTTGTAAATGCAGGTCATTGAAAGTCAACCCTATGCAAGATATGCAAGCCAGAAGCCAGGCAGCTCCTCACTACCAATCAATTTTTGCTTCAAGCATCAGTATAGCAAGAATTTAGAATAAAAATAAATATCAAATGCGGCTACAAGCTCCAAATAATGAACAGTAATAACTGAATGTTAAAACGCTATGCTGAATATTTCATGACCACCATACCGCGGCTTCAAAGCCCGAAAATATATTATTCTAACATTTGGAATCCCAACCATAAAACCCTACGTACACATTTAACAGCGGCAATAAATATTTTGTGGAAAATTCCAAGGAAATAGGAAGGAAATGCGTATTGCATATCATGGCATTTAACTTCGTACTGAAACACATGGTATAATTATGCATGAGGTTGGGATTACGAATAGAGCGGAAAATATTTTTATAATGGCTTGCGATTGGATATATATTCTTTTTTCAACTCCGTCACGAAACCACTCTCTGGTGCGCTGAAAAATATAAATAATTGTCCATTCCATGCAAGAGTTTATGATATCTCCTAGCAAAATTCTCTTCTGACTAATTAGATGGGCTCAGCAACATTTACCAAATTTAATATTTTTAACATATTATGTACAATCTGTGATATTATCAAATTTTGCCATGCGCTACTGTAAAGAACAGTAACCCGTTTTTCACGTAATAGATGGTATTTCACTAGTGTAGGTATATTCAGCATTTTCTGTATATTTGTTGTCTCACTAGGAGGTATTCATGCAATACGGGAAAACGAAGAATGAGATGTGTGCGCAAGGTATGATAACCCGACTAAGGCCAACAATGTTTCACACTGGTCAGCTATAGTAGCTGATTAATGTACTGGGAAATATACCACGAAAGCTGGTGTATCAATGTGCATTAATGGCCTATCTTCATTATGAACGCAGCATCTATCTTTCATTACGTAGTCCAGCCGAACTGGGTGACCGTTAGGTGCGTGTCACGAAATGAAAACCCAGTATCCTGCTAAATGATATTAACTGTCTGCTCTCATTGATAAAAATCCTTGTTCAAGAGATATCTTCATTCAAGTACTTCTAAACTCAACATGTTTATAAGATCTCACAAGTAGAGAACATCTGTTGTTTTTTAATATAAACGCGGTTGGTTAATAATTGTGGTTGATTTGATTTATTTACGGACGCTCTTTCAACATCTCAGGCCATCAACCAATTCAGGGCGTTAAACGGTCAATACATTTTACTCAGAGACCTCTTTTTTTCAGGCTTGTGGTTTTTTATCGTTCCGCAAATGTACCACCACACGGGATCCACAGCTTTACTTCCTTTCCGAAGGAATCCTTACTTAGGATTTTTACGCCCGTTGGTAAATAATGCTTCATATTCGATGTATTGATTGTTTAACGTGTAGCGTCACTTAGCCACCCGCTGGAGACTAACTATCGGTGCACATGTGGTATCCTGATGATGATATTTACCACAAATTATGCAGTAAGGTAGTCTGAGCATCGTTGTTTACTGGTGAAATGCTCCATCACAACCAGAAAAATGATGCTCCTCAATGGCAATAGTTTGCCGTCATCTGCAAAGGAAATTCCTGTATTTCATCTCATTTATCTTACGTATGAACATGGTGGTACGGAATCCGTTTATTGTCAATGATATAATCCTGTTTCTCGTAGCTGTTTAACAAATTGGCGAACAGTTTTTGTGCCTGAACATGACTGCAAGGATATTTCCTTGCAAATCGCTATATCACACAGAAATCTCAGTTCAACGCTATATTTATGTAGTGGCATAAAGAACGAAGAATAATTAGCACACACTTTACACATAGTGGAAGCACCGAGTAACACACAAACGCACAACCACTTACTGACAAAGCCATGTCCTTGATAACTGGATTCTCCCAGTACGCAGTCGTTCTCTGTCATATAACCTCATTATACATGTAATACTCATTACTCAATACAAAGTTCCCACAATTTGATTGGTCGGGATGGTCCTGCAGAACGGCCACCGAGCTCTCCTGATTTGACAACCGTGCCTTTTTTCTTAATGAATATCTAAAAGAGTTAACTTTTACTACAGAATTAACAGATGAAAGGTATGTGCATAGCGAATTATTGCAAATGTACAACTAAATAAAGATAATACAGTTGTCTTAAAGCCTGTTGACGTCAGGCATTGTTTGCAAACGACGGCCAAATCGAGCACCCCATTTAAGAGCAACCGATTTCCTCTGGATTGATTGACAGATAGTAAAGTATGGAACTTAGCAATAGCGGTTAAAATGTACAAAACCTGCTATCTACAGAAAATTCTTTGGAATAAATAATTCTAAACCACAGGGAATTGTAACACTTTGCTCCACATTTTTCAAATAACCCGGTGTGGAAATCACTTATGAAATTTATCGGTCCTGGTGGTGTAGTGGTTACCATATTTGCCTCCTAAACCCAATATCGCGGGTTCGAACCTGGCCAGGACCGATGGATTTTTCCTTAGTATGGCTTCCTTCGGAAGGGAAGTAAAGCCGTGGGTCCCGTGTTGTACATTTACGGCACGAAAAAGAACCTCAAGCCTGAAAGAAAGGCCTCTGAGCAAAATTTGTAGGCCGTTTCACACCCTGAGTTGAATGGGACGCTGATGACCTGAGATGTTAAAGAGCGTCCGTAAATAAATCAATATAAAAAAACTTATGAATTTTGGATTCTGTGGGAAATTAATTTGACACATTATAAATGTGTAACTTAGTTACAAAAAGAAGTTTTCATTCAGATTACGTAAATATTAAACTTCGTGAATTTAATATCAGCATTGTTTTCTAAATCTCCCGAAAACAAAATAGGTAAATATATTTAACGGTACAACATCTTTATGTCGTTTTTTTTTTTAAAGTTGCGTTTAATGCCCGTTTTTACTACTGAGGCACCACAGGCGGAGACACTGATGATACATGAAATGAAATTATATATTGGGAAAGGATTTTTTTAAGGAAGAAAACTTTCCAGGACTAAGTTCAGGGTACCTCCCCGGCATTTGCCATTTATGAGGACTGAGGAAAACATGGAAAAACCCTCAGTCAGGGAGGACGGTCCTGGCGGGATTCGAACCTCAGACCTCCCGTTCACGAGTCCGCGCCTTAACGACCTCGGCCACTCGTGGCCATTTTATTGAGTATGAAAGCTTCTCGTGAATGCAAATATTTTCTAAAGTCTATGTTTTCAGACGTAAGGTTGCGCGGCGTGTTTTAAGTAAACTCACAGTAACGGCTGCCCAATATATTTGTTTGTTTTATTTGCGTAGTAACAAGTACAACAATTACATCATTAACTCTTTCTTAAGTTCCTTTTTATTTAATTTTATGAATCCTTGAGTGCATGACTATATTACATATAATCTGAACAATATAAAGCACAGTATAAGTGTCTTACACATAGTTACTAGATTAGAAACCAAAGTATCACACGCAAGAAAAACATAGCACTTTGTCGCTTGCAATAGTGTTTTGTTTCCCGAAAAATTTATACTGCAAGAATGCAATTGAACACTGCAAAAAGAGATAAACAGCAGTAATATATTTTTTTCAATTTACATAATACATGATGCGTGTTTCAATTGTGTATTCCACGAAAGAGTTCATAAGTATCGATAACTGCGCACAGCATTCCCTGTCACCACTTACGTAATACGAGGGGCATTCTAAAACTTTTGCAACCAGCTTGTCTATTGCTTGACAATAATGTGCACAAAAATATAACTAACGCAGCTGTCGGCAATGGACCTTAAGCTATCAAAATATGCGTAATTGCAAGTTTAAACTTACTTAGTCACTGAAGTATACTCTATTGAGTTCAGTCTTGTAAAAACCATGAATATTTCTAAAGAAAACTTTAGATTCTAAACTTTCACACACTATAAGCTAGGTGAAATAGAGGGAAAAAATTCACCAGTATTGGTAGCTGTTCATGGCGGTTGTGTTCCTTTGATACCATTGAAATATGGATTCGATTATATGAAGAAAAGCGAAAGACTTTAAAAGACAACCCTCGCTCTGGTCGGCCTCGGGAAGCTGTGAACGAGAGAACAATTCAAAGAGAGTTGAAAGTTGAAATACTAAGTATGGAAGGGGGCATCAGTGTTGGCAGCCTTGACAGGATATTCTATGAACTTTAAAACTACGACAATCTGTGCAAAATGGATTTCACATTCCCTAACCAATGAAAAGAAGAAGAGGAGAAAGTAATGTGCAAGGAAATTGCTGAGCATGTTTAACCAAATGACCCTAAACGTTTGACCGATATATGCACTGGTGATGAAAGTTGGTTTTATTATTGTATCATTTCATATAAAGCACAGAGCTCCGGGAGGGTAAATAAGAATAATCCAAGACCAGTTGATCTTTGGCAAGATTTTCGTTCTCGTAAGCGAATGTGCCCTGTTTTCTTCTACTACGAAGACTATTGGTGGTTGACTATTTCAGCAGGAATGGCAATGAATTGAGAATACTATGGCACACATGTTTTAAATTATTTATTTGAAGAGCTGAGGCAGCGGCGTCCAAAGACAGGAACTTCATCTGTTGTTTTTGCATGACAATGCGTCTCCTCACAGAACAAATGCAAATTTGAGAAAACTGAAGTCCCCAAAGTCTAGTTGCTTGACCATCCCCCCTACAGTTCTTACCTTGCACCGTGAGACTTCTGGTTGTTTTCTTGAGTGAAATCTTGTTGCTGGAAAACCTTTAATCAGTTGCAAGACCTTGCTCAAGCTATAAATTCATCTCTGTGGGCAATATCTCAGTTCGAGTGCCGCATTACGTTTGACAAATGGTTACACCATCTACAACTTTGTGTGGAGAGATTTATTTTATTTATTTGGTTTATTTATGAACGCTCTTTAAGATCGCTGGCCATCAGCGTCCCATTCAATTCAGGGCGTGAAACGGTCGACAAATTTTGCTCAGAGGCCTCTTCTTTCAGGCTTAAGGTTCTTTTTCGTCCCGTAAATGTGCGACACGGTACCCACGGCTTTACTTCCCTTTCGAAGGAAGCCATACTTACGATTTTTACCCCCGAAAAAATCCATCGGTCCTGGCCGTGTTTGAACCGCGACCTTGGGTTTAGGAGGCAAGTATGGTTACCACTACATCACCAGGACCGACAAAAATGTGGAGAGAGATGGAGAGTACTTTGAAGGATGTGAGGATATGTTTTCGTATTTAGTTCTTAGCTTGGACTTTAAGGTGACACTTTGAAACACTTTTTGAACGCCCCTCATGTGTACATTATACTGGGTGTCTGACCTAAACCGTCCAAATTTGTTTAAGCAACTCCCAACAGAAAACTTGACATCAGGGATATATTAAATGGTTTGAGAAGAGACATTTGGGATTTGGGATTTCCATGAATGTAACGATTTTTATGTTTAACGTGCAAGTCCACTTATGCTAATGGTTTCGTTTCTTTCTTTCCTTTAACAGTTTCCTCTAGTCGCATTTATCTTGGGATAGCGTCTTATTGAATCATTTTTTCTTAGTATCTTAATAAACTCGTTATCTCCAGTTTCTCCTCGTTTCATTCGGATTAATTTTGTTGATTTGGTTTATTTACGGACGCTCTTTAACATTTCAGGTTGTCAGCGTCCCATACGCCCGAAAAAATCCATCGATCCTGGCCGGGATTCATTCGTATTAAAAAACGAACGTAACGGAGCAAGCATTTTTAAAGAACAGACAATACAGATTTTTTATTCATTTGAAAATATTTTGAATACACACATATAGTAACTCTACCATGAGAACGTAACAATTTCAGTAGACCAAGAAAAATGTCAGATCCACATGGTCTAAAATGTACAAGATCGACAGTGGTGATATCATAGGTACGGGTATAATCGAAGATGCTCCAAATGACGTTTACGCCCGCAGACACTGGCTAAAACGTACCTCGTGTCGATGTGAGCATAGCATCTCAGGGTCATGGCAGGAGTTGGGGCTGGTATAATTTATCATCGCAGCGGGTTTATGCCCTCATCTGCTATACCCTATTCTGCAAGGTATGCCATAGAAAGCGACCAAAATGAATCAAATCTGGTAATCGAGAAGGCCATAGTATGGGTAGCGGAATCCATCCGTCTGCCATGATTGAGGTGGAGTACCACACACCTGTGTCGGTGATTGGGTGCGTGGTTCAACTGAAGCCAGTGCCAGAGTACATGCTGGTGATTATTTCCTCTGGAGGAATCGCAGAAACCTCCAGCCTGTCAGACGAGCTGTGATCTTCAGTAACTCTACACTATAGTTTGATGCTCCAGAGGATTTACACCTTTATTTTTCGGATGCAATGAGGGTTTTCATCGATCGAAACAGTAGTGCATGTTCTGTCGGTGCTGTTATTAGAGAACAGACTCTAGTCGCACCATAGAACACGATAGGAACCTATCTAAAAGCTCGATACAGTAACTTCTTTCAAAGCCGTCTCCGTGGAGTTTCTGCCCGAGGGACCATCCGATTTGGTTCTCTTTCAGGTTAGTATCCCTGCATTGCTTGGATTTTTGGTGGTAGTGTGCGGTAATACACCATAGCACTTGAGCCAAAAGGGCCATTTATGCTCTCCTTCAATCCTAGCTTATGGTTTTAGATATACCGCTTTATGAACTCTAGAATCTTTTCTACAAGGTCAGGGATTACATCTGCCAAAGGACTGTCTACTAAGAGATGCTCTTTATCTTTCCAGAGCTTCACACTCTTAATAAGATGTGTCTTGCAGTCTCATGTTTACACAGAAGGCATGTGTGAACAATCCCTGCCAGGGTGCTGTGGGAAGATTAATAAGAATTTTATCCTTCTTGACCGGAAAAGCTCTTCTATATAATGTTCTTTCTTATTCAGTTGATACACTGTGGTTGTAGAAGTTTTCTTGCTAACGCCGCAGAAAGGTTTTTTTGGTCCTTTTGAAGTCAATCTTAACTCCCTCTTGTAATAATTTATCTGATGCTTCAATACCTTCTATGCCTGGACAGGTAACAAAGCTTTATTAATGTTCCTTTACGGAAAAATTAATGAGAACTTGGAGACATTCCCATATAAGTTTAGAATTGATGTGATGAGATATAAGTGTCCTAAGTGTGCCTTAGTACGTTAGTTACATACTTTTTCTTATTACAGTAGTTGAGAGTAATAAGTTCTGTGACTGCGTATTTTTGCGCAATATCGGAGAAGTTTGTCATCACAAATACGTGCACACTGATGTCGTTCTAGATGTACACTCCAGTCATCTCTAACCTGTGGACTGCACGACAGAATACTTGAGCGCTGGACAGGCAACCATCCGGAAACTGTTCTGTGCAGCGTTTTCTCGTTTCCTGAACTTTGTCTTCAAACTCTGCATGGAGTTAGACCATGTCGACGTATTCCGCTTGAGGGAACATCTGCTATTTAATTTTTCCATCCTTACATTTGCACTAGCGTGTTTCAGGCAGTTGAGGTATGAGTGATTCGGATTTTTATACCTAATACTGCGGAACATTCTGTTAATATGCTGATGTGATTGATTACGTATTTCTGTTACATATTAACTAGGGTCTTCTACAATCACCCTTAATCGAATTTCAAGATGTAAAGTACATTGAAACCTCGCTGGTTGTCGATAAGTATATAAATATCCATCCCCACCACTGTGAGTAAATCAATAGGAATTGAAACTCTTAAGTAGTTAACATCCAGTTAACTACACTGAAACACTCCGCCCGGCAGGTAAACAAGTACTGATGGGTGTGAGGGTAAAGAGGGAGGGTGGTCTGTTAGCTTGCCCTATTTTACTCCCTACCTGTTGTTTACAGTTCAATACAAATATATTGCGCCCTATTCTATTTTTAGTGCTTAGATATTTCGGTGCCTAGTTATAAACTACTTCAAGAGTTGTGCATATTACACATTACTAAAACACAGCGCGAAAATCAAGTCTCTTCATCCGTTTATTTATTTATTCATTTATTAATGCAACAAATATTTGATCACAATTCAAAAGTATCTGTTTTAAAATATTCTTATACTATAATACCAACACTCCGAGTTGGAGAATTTGAACAAGCACGTTGAAACCCCTAGTCGTGTTATGCATGAAGCCTAAAACAATTTTTGAACAGCTTAGACCAGGCACATAGTACAGTATTTCCCTTAGTTTACTTAACAAAAAAATATAAAGCATATACTCCATGGTTTAGATTTTACTTCTGGATTGAATAATCAATAGCTAGATCATATTGCCAGCATCATTTGGTCCTTGTGTTAAATCATGTTATATCTTAACCCGTAAATTGTAAGATGACTACTTAAGAAAGCACATTCATATCCTACAATAAGCAAAAGTATTTAACAACTCCAATATGAGCCAGAAGTGCAAATGATGTTTGTAAGATTATTGAATGAATATTCTGTACTTACATAGCAATAAGAACGAAAAGGGATTAGTTAAGCAGGGTTTAAATGGAAGTATGGTGGTTACGCTGGTTCAAACATAACTTATAACAATTGAAAGAAAGTAAATATCGTGAAAATTAAAGTAAAACAAAATCAAATATCAAGAACAATAGAAAAACTTCTCCATTGTCCTGCAAGAAGGAAATATAACATTTGATTTCGAAAGATAAGAATTCCAATATCAGTGACTTAAATATAATTATTTTGAGATCAAAATATTTTATAATAATACAAATACCTGCCAAGTGTAGATAATTGAAGAGATGCCAAGAACAGCGCTGTAAGGCCAAACTTTTAAAAAATTATATTTTAGGAAATATTTATAACAAAATTACCGACGCGGGTGCTCAAGATCAAAGCACGGAATCGTGACCGGGAGGTCTGGGGTTCGATTCCCGTTAGTTGTCCTCCCTGACTGATTTTTTTTTTTTTTTTTTTTTCCAGGTTTTCTTCAGTCCTCATAAATGGCCATTGCCGGAGAGGTACTCCAAATTTAGACCTGGAATGCTTCTTTCCTTTAAAAAAATCTATCATTTCGTCCCATATATCATCACCGCCTGTTGTGCCTCAGTAGTAAAAACGGGCGTTAATACTATTTAAAAATATCCCAATGTCTGTACAGCAATGCATTATCGAAGTAATATCTGACTCAAGTCAATTTATCCTTTGAATAATGGAAAGCAAGATTTTCCAGGATTAGCTGTATATCCTGGAAATTAAACTAAGGCAAAAGAAGAATGGCAAGTGTTAATGAATGATACTGAAAGAAGATCCTGAAATGTTCCGAAAACCATATACTTCAGTTGTTCCAGATGAGAAATAAAAAAAGCAATACCTTTTGTTGGGTACATCTAGCTTAGACATAGTTCTTCTACCTCTGTCAAGTCAAAGTTTGGACCTAAGAGCCATTTCGAGGTTAAAATATGTACTAGTTCGTCCATCTCATTCTTGGTTTTTCAATTTGGGTTATAGAAAAAGGTTAGTGCGAAAGATTTTGCTAATGTGCAACCCCTGTACATGTTATCTCCATTTCTCTTAATAATTTTGAATTTCGTCTGCCATGTTTTCTTTCTCTATTTTCATCCTACTTTCTTCACTTCTAAATGTATCTCTTAAGATTACTCTAAAAACTTACATGAAAAAGCTCATTTGTGCTGCTTATAATCTTGTTTTTCCTTCTTTATTTCATAATCCATGTTTCGTTCCTGTATTTCAATATTGGTTTTGACGTAACAATCGGAATCTTAACTTTACTTCTTTACTAAACTATCTCATAATGCACAATGCATCTATTTAATGTACTGTACTTTAGAAGTTTTATTCTAGATCCTTACTTATATAAAAATCTCATCTGTTGTATCTTACATAATTAAATTCTGAAACTTTATCGGTTTATCATCAATAACAATATTTGCTCTAATTCTACATCTTTTTCAATAGAGCATTACGTTAGCTTTTTTCAATCCTGACTCTAATATTATAATATCTAGCAAATGTTTTTTTAAATCATCTTCCAATATGTTTCTGCAAATAGAATTGACTTTATTGACTCTATTGATTAACTTAATTTTTTGAAATTTCTTTGACTCCATATTTCTAACATTCTATTCAAATTAAATTGAATCGCAGCCCAGAGGTTATAGTTAAATATTTGTTGGTTATAGTTAAACACTTGTACTGTTTGTTTTGATTTTTGTTTCTGTAACAACGATTTGATGACATTTATCCAATTTCTTGAAATACTGTAGTGGTGTAACTTTTATGTCTATTTACCCTGTCATATACCTTCTCATGATCTATAAATAACGTATATAAAGAAATAAATATTAAATATTCCACTTTTTCTACTATTAGTTTCGTTGCAAAAAAAAATGCTTCATTGTTAATCCTCCTTGGCATTGTTCAACCAGGAAAGTTTCGGCTAATGGTTTTAGTTTGGCTTTTAATAATGATGAGTATAATTTGTGTCCTGTTGTTAATAAATAGTTCCCTCTGAAGTTCGTACATTTGGTTTCATCTCTCTTTTTAAATGTATTTGTTAACAATTTATTTTATATTCTTCTGGTGTTGCATATAAAAGCATTAAATAGTAGCAGCATTTATTTTCAAATATATTGCGTGGGTAATCTGTGGTCCTGATGTTCCTATATTACTATCTGTGGTTCAAGTGTATAAATGCAAACCAGCCATATTTCAATACCAAACGCTCACGCTTACACAAGGAAAATGCTTTCTTAGCATTCTGTAAAGTTGACGTTACTCGAGGGAGCTGCTCTTCAATGGCCAATTGCTACAGACATACTGAATTTCGGTAATTAAAGTTTTTGTTTGCGAGAAATTGAATGAACATTAGTACCTGTGGCAACTTCAGCTAAACCTGGCAGCCCCAAAACCTGAAGAAATCTAAAAGACGCTGCCTAAGCAGAAGATGTGCTTTCTTGGCTTTGAAACAGACATTCTAATGCACCTATAGAAATTCTGCCATTTATCTGCTCTAATATCTCCATTGTTGAATTGAGAACTTATAAAAATATGATATGTTTATCTTTTAAAGCTACAAACATTGCAGTGCTCTGGTAAAATATAGTTTCTTTGCCAATTTCTTTCTAGAATGCAACATTTTCCACATAGCTAAAAATTGCTCATTCTTCGTTTGGGAACTGATGTTTTGAGTCCTCCTTTCTTTCCATTAAAATGTTCACTTTAATCTGTAATGTTTTGTTTTATAAAGCTTCTTAAAATTACTAAATAGTCCCATATTCATGTCATTATAGCTTGGATTTATATGATTGCAGCTGTTCTTAATTATCATTAAATATTTACTAAACACGCTGCAAATTCTTTGAATAACAATACATACAAATAATAAGTTTTGCTGGAAATAAAATGAAAATCAGGATTCCTAGATATATATTTGCTACAAGTAAAAGTATTTCCTAAAGACTTTATGCATACGAAACAATAGGATATATGTACAAACCTATTTCCAAATAAAGCACTTTAACTGACAAAACTGCACGATTTAGAGAAATGCAAGTCTGAGTATGGCAACTTTTGAGTACACCGTCAGTTCTTAATAAACAACGAATCTGCACAAATGTCACAAATGTTAACTTCTGTGTTAAAAGCGAGGTTCTTCAATCAAGCTGATCAGTATGTAATTGGATTCATAAAACTCTTATCGAATCATTTCGTTGAATCAAGAGAACTTAAATTGCTTTTAGACAAATTAGTGCAGAGACATGCCTTCCCTTTAATGCAATTTTAAGTCTTCATCCTTGATTGCGTAATCAGGTTTGTTTCTGAAATACCATTCATATTGCATCCAAAGGTTAAATTGCGCAAGCGGTGCCTTTTGCAATTTGTCTCATCTCCATTGGGGGTTAATGATGCTTACTAACTTGTCAACCTAATAAATAACATTAAAGTACAGATTTTCTATAAATAAATAAATGTTGGACGCCAAAAGCAGGAAAATAAACTAACGCAAAAGCAATTTATATCATTAATACTTTGAGGCATCGTTTGACAATAATATCTTTAATTATTAAAGTTTAAACTTATTGGTAAACTCAGATAGTTTTAATAGCAGAAAAAGTAAATTATTATTATTATTATTATTATTATTATTATTATTATTATTATTATTATTATATGAATGATCTCATGGCGAATTAAGTGAGTTAAAATGCTCAACTTGGAAATATGCTTATATATGTAGTTTTCCAAAAACTACGTTTAAATGTAATTAGTGCAAAAGTCATATTTTTTCGTACGGTATAAATTCAATTGTTTAATTTGACATAAATAGCAATTTTATTCAGAATAAGTTGGCAACACTGCAGACTGATTCATGTTGAAACTTGTTCTATTTCTACTGCACCGGTGAAGTGCAAGGTCTTGGTTAAAATATTATCTTTGTGCCCATGATATGAATAACAAATTCTTCCGTCTTAAAACGTTATTTATGAGTTCTACTTTGAAAGTTATGCATAAGAATAAATTTAAAATTAACTTTTTTATTCAAAAGAAGCATCTCGGGTTTAGAAATTTCATAGTCCCTAGAAGCCCACGATTTTTATGAAAAGTGCATAAATAAATTTGCTCTTAATTTCCAAACATTTTTTTTTTCAGCTTTTGGTAAATTTTTTTTCAATTACTTGCTTCATCACAATACACAGACTTGTAGTGCATTAAACCAGCCGCTGATCAGCCCTCAATCGTTATAACATTACCATGATTCAATTTTAGATTTGCCAAATGCTGGGTGCTTCATGAGATATAATCACTGTGTCTATCATTTATGGTCATCACAGAGTTTTTTGGTATTTTTTAAGGATGTGGGATCCATTTATAAAGTTTTACACTTTTCTATTTTCTTCAAATGATCACAAGCAATTAAAGGTGCACGCCTGTGTTCCTTAGCCAGTTCCCGAGCGGTTTGAAAAGATTGGATCTGAGTTGATATCAGCGTTACTGTAATATCCTCAATCTTTCTCATTTTTAAGATTAAAAACTCAAGTTCGTACCGTTTCGAACCAACGCTGAGCTGTACGTTCTACAGAACTTTCCAGATATTTCGTGTCAGTGTGTTACTGTTAGACGAAAGATGCAAGGTATTTGGAACTCGGTGGAATGGGTGGAAGTCATTAACTTTACAGTTGTCTGCTTTTCGGCTTTTTTAATATTTAAAACGATATTAAAAGTAATTTTTGGCTCTTGATTCATCTTTATAATTGTTTTAAAATACGTATAAACCTACATTCCTTTGTGGTGCTAGCTTTGGTATAATTAGGTACCTAGAGATGCTTCATTAGATAAACGAATCGCCTTAAATTATATTCTTGCTCCAAAGCATGAAAGTATAATTATTATTTCAGAGCTAGAAACACATATATTGATGTCCAGTACATTTTATCTTAAGTGCCCCAGTGCAAAATTTAAACTATTCCCATTTCCTAATACAACTTTCTCAGCTGTACTACTTGGTGAAAATCTCAAGAGAAAGCATTATACACTTCTCTTGTTAGTAAAACATTCATTTTTATCTTCTTCTGCAAATTACACACATTGGCTGGAAAGGATGCATTCTAAATATGCATGCGAGTTGGGTGTGTTTCCCTACATACGATAAAACAAGCTCACGAATGTAGCCCGTCTCTTCTTATGGGAAGAGGATTAGGAAACTATTTTAGGAGTTGCTCGCACGGGCTGTCGAATTCCAGCGCTCGCATCAGCGCACGTCAGCTGAAAATATATGCCATGTGTGTCCAAGTGGAAGGAGTAAGTAAGAAATATAAACTATGCTGCGTGGGTGGGATGACAGCAAACGAGATTTAAATTTAGAATGTTATTGTAGTCATTACCATAATAGCTACGAAGACATGGAGTAGCAAAGTAACAAGAAATATTGAAGTACAGACATCAGTAATTTTTTGTAACCATTGCCAGTGGCTGTAAATCTTGGGAACAGTGAGAGAAATAATACGTAAGTCCGTCAACAGTTCAGCGGCGTCTAGATGCCATTTACCACTTTAATGAGAAACAAAAACATTCCTTGAAAAAACAAACAAACAAAAAGACACAAAGCCGACTTGTCCCGGTAGGAAACAGACGTTTGCCCATTTCTTGGTAAGCCGAGAGTTACGATCCTCAACATTTGCTTAAATGGAAAAATTCAAGTTTTGGAGGAAAAAAAAAAACATATTAAACATTTGCTTAGCAATAGAAGGACCCGTATCGGTCATTTTAACGGGTAAAAGCTCATTAAGGTTTTGTTAATTATGCAGGTTTAATTTTACTGATATTTCACTACTTCTAATGATGTTGCGAATATATTTCTTTTAAAAACTCAAATCCCAATAAAATCTATTAAGAAAGCCATAAATAGTTTACCTTAAAAGACCGGAACCAGCAGTTATTTCGAGTATGCTGTGTCTGAGTTTGCAACAATGGCGTTTGGTTCATTGCTGAAGCCGCATTCTGCACATACTTTCTGAAACTGTATTTTATTAAGTGTATATTTAGTATTTATTTTGAGATGGCAAGCTTTCATAAGATAAGTTGCTACATGTTTTCCAGGATGGAGGCCTGAAAGACAGTACATTTTTTTATTATGGTGAATAGGCATCGGAATTCCTAAGCACTTAAACCAGAACGAAGAGGAATGAAATTTTGTTGGTACTGGACTGTAGACTACAGGTGGTACAAGTCAATAGGTTACGAGTTACAAACTAGCTCTCCCCTTACACCTGTCAATTATCAGTTCTTGTTTAACTGCCGGAAGATGTCTAAAGGCTTATGGTTGTGCTGTTTGATTGAATGCACTTAACTTGAATTTAAGCGCTTAAGAATCCCGATGCCTAGTGATGAACTAGCTCACGAAGACGCTGAATATTTCCCTCGCACATCTGATGCAAGCGAATTGCCTCATTTGAAGGATAGTGAAAATAATATACGGAGCCAGGGGAACACACCAAACATTCCTGTCTCTAGCTAAAGTAACCGTATCAGCCGACTAAGAGGACATTAAGCCTTAGATACGTGCTGCATTTTGAAATTTACAAATTTAGTCAAACCTACAGTCACAAAATATCGATATCGAATTAGCTATGTAACAAATAAGAAGCTTAAATATTGAGCTCTGTGAAGAAAATAGTAATGAATAACTGAAATAAAAATTGGAGTTAGTGTCATTTGCACGTAAACTATGTATAAAACATATATATGTGAACTATACATGAAAAATGATGTTCAGTACCACAAAAATAATTGGTACATGTCTCATTACCAATAACCTGGTTATGGTCGAACTCATGGTGGTTCAAAAAGATTCGTTAGAAGACATTTGATATAAAGTTTCAAAGGCAGTTTCCAAGGGAACCACACAACAAATTGGTAGCGAACATAGAAGTCTAAGTGAAACTGAGGAATTGCTACTTTCCACGTGTTTTCAAAAGATGCAACATTTTCGAATATGAACGAGTTCAAAACTCCATATACTAAGAAATGAGCTTCTGCAGAGGAAAAGAAGTAGCTTGTACCGAAGTTAAGAGTAATTGAATGTAGGATATCAAATATTATGAAAATATTTTGAACAAACTTGGGCATGAAATAAAATTATACAAAGGGTTTAGTCCTTATATAAAGCAAAAATAGTTTTTATGCTTTTATTCCTACATGAAATATTCACTTGTGCTTATTAGTGATGATACTGCGTTTGATAATCTTGTGAAGCATGTTGACCCCTGGCACTTGTATATTTCCTAAAGAACTGCATGGCACATGTCTTTCCCAGTCTTAAAAATTCTCTTATGCTTTGGTTATTAAAAGTAATAACTTCTCATCATAATATTTAATATGACAGTTTTAAGCAATATAAACGTTTTAAGATATGTAAAATCGTTAATAATGGAAGTGTAACATTGTTTTCTTTGTTACTTGACATGTCGTATCCCACACAGTTTACGATTAATACTTTGCATATAGATTAAAGATTTTAGCTCTTATGATATAGTACTAAATGCACTTGTGGATATACAAGGCCTATATCGAAATATATTGTTAGAGGAAACATGAAACAGAAATGAATATTATCGTAAAGGCTAAAAGAGCTATGTTCCAGGATTAAATTTATATGAATTTAAAACTAGAATAGTATGCAATTATATAAATTGGGACTTGGATATTTAACTTCACTTAAATATTTTACAAGAATTAAATACTAAATATACGACTGCAATTATTAATGTAATATTCATTATCAAAATAAAATAATGTATTTCAAACTTATAATGTATATACAAAATTATAAAGAAAGGTACGTTTTCCACCAAATGCTTTAATATAGTTTTCGTAAATTTATTATATCCTTAAATGTGGAGAGTAAAAATCAGAATGATGCTATACTTAATGCTGAAAACATTTATATAGCTTAAACGTTTAGCAAATGTCCTATCCTTCCACTTTAACAAGTAGGCCTCAAAACAGAATTTTATATAAATACAGGAAGAAAAATGCACTTTTGACTACATTCTTAAACACCGAGTTTTCAAAATATTGTAACATTGAACGCCCTCTTGGTATGGAATTTACATGTATTAAATGACAGGTTTCGTTTCATATATGCATTTTTAATATACCCCTTGAATATAGAGTTAAAAAACTGATAATTTGTGACTCAGATTTATCGCGTTCCCTATAATGTAAGCACTATTTCATTTAATATCGGGTCATTCAAGTATCTGACGATCGACTTGGCTGCAGGGAACTGCATTGGCCCATAAGCCATCGCTCACGGCAGCCGGGCAATACAAGAGATGGTGGAAGAAATACTAAAGTGAATTTCTAATAAATTTTAATGTATGTTACGCAAGAAGACACTGGAACTGTATGCTTTCATTTTCCACGCATTTTTGGCATTAATTTTCTTTAAAAAATTAAATTGATATTTTGACGGATGCTATTCCTTAGTTCGTCTAAAGTGTATGGATACTACTAATTTATATTGCATTATGACTTGGAACTCCCTCACCTGACAATTTCTCTTCAAATAATCTCCTGACACCATGAACAGACTCGATAGAGATACACGAGTATGCATCATAAATAAACACTCAATGTAGAATGGAACAATCAGACCTGATATTTAGTATTTAGTACTCTTAGCAGATTTTGCTCTGATGTTTCACTGTTGAAATTACAATGAATGACATGAGTTTCAAGGCCAACGTAGCAGTTCTGTAACATTCCCTATTTTTGCCTGCCCTAAGCTGTGTAGCCCGGCTGCCCTTGAGCAATGGCTTATCTGCCAATGTAGTTTTCACTGCATCGTTGATAATTAGGTAACTGCTTATGCTGATATTAGAAAAAGAGCATCTGAGGTTGAAAAACATCGTCTAATCTTTAAACGTTTTAGAAATATTTTGTACCAAGTATATCAATTAAGACCACATTCAACTGTTCTATTGTGGGCAGTGAGTTACAATACTGTAGAGAATTCTGAATAACAAAAGGTAAAAATTTAATCCAGATTAAGAATTTAATGTACACACATAATATATGCCGTGCGTTAAGAAAGAAAAGTTTTATCCGCACAATATGATGGTTTAAATCTTATACCATCGCCCACATAGTGGCTAATTGTCAAGAGTTCAGTTTTTGTGTCCAACATTGCGTGTTTCTGCAACTTCGGAGATATTACCAATTGCACCATCTTGCACAGTATGTGCAAAGGGATCGAAACAAGAAATGGAGCATATCTCCTGGGATTAGCTTTTGCATTTGCACAGGAAGAAAGCAATAATATTATTTTACTAAATATGCATTCCTTATAAATAATGCAAATGGAGTCCAATTAAAGGCTTTCATACTTAAAAGTCTTTTTCAGTTGCGGTAAAGCTAATTTCTAATAATACGAGTTTTTTTTCTGTTTTATAACTTTCCTTTTAAAAAAACAGAACAGGCGTATTTTAGATTTATGTAAGATTTTCCAAGAAATTTAAGCAAATGCATTCACGTGTTACAAAATAATTGTGCAACATTATTTTCTTTAACAATGTATAAATATGTACATAACAGCTCTTTGCGATTTATCCGAATCAGGTCAAAATGTAGGAACAAAAATCAATACGGTAAAGGCACATTTAGTAATTATATAAAGTAGAATATTAAGTCCATATAAACATGAAGAATGTGCAGCTCTGAGAAAAATAAAGCAAAATCTTGCCTAAGGTCCGGCTATGGAAAGAAAAATTCAAAAAAAATAAGATCTATAAGGAAAGACGGTTACAATTCCAGAATACTAAGGGAAACCCATATACGTAAATGAACAAAACAGATAAACAAGATTGGATATGCAACAGTAATTGGCCCTTGAGCCACGTGTGCAAAAGCTCGCAGTTCCGTTGCCATTAACCAACATTGCTCTTCCTATATCTTTTGTCATGATCCTGTAATGTTTCAAACTTCAAACAACTGAAGGCTCGATGGTGCCAAGTCCGGGCTGTACGGTAGACATTTCAACATCTCAAATTGTAAATAATTTAATGTATCTAATGCATGCGCAATTGTGCAGGCAGCGTTGTCGTGAAACAGCAATACTCCTGTCAGTCCTGGTGTTGTAGTCGTAACCATACTTTTCTCCTAAACCCAAGATCGCGGGTTCGTACCCGGCCAGGACCATGACTTTTTTTTTCGGGCGTAAAAATCCTAAGTAGGCCTTCCTTCGGAAGGAAAGTAAAGCCGTGGGTCCCGTGTCGTATATTTACGACACGATAAAGAACCTCAAGCTTGAAAAAAAGAGGCCTCTGAGCAAAATTTGTCGGCCGTTTCACGCCCTGAATTGAATGGGACGCTGATGACCTGAGATGTTAAAGAGTGTCAGTAAATAAATCAAATGAAACTGAAATCAACAATACTCCACTGCCAGCACTGTATCGAACACTAGTCACGGAGTGAACCCTTTCCTGGATATCCAGAATGGTTTTAACATGATATTCACAGCAAAGCCTATGCCTTGTATTTTTCCTTACTAAGGTAGAAAAATTAAGTAACAAATTCTATTATTCTGTTAGCTCTTCTTTTCTGTATCAGTTATTTTACTAAGGAAACCCTGGCCTTTGCAGCAAGCCAAAAGACAAACAAACAGAATTGAAATAACTGTCAATACTAAAGAAAAATTTATTGCACCATGGTATTTAGCGCTACTTATAAACACCTTATTTCATGCAAAATGAGGTTCATCATTGTTCAGTACTATCACTGGGTTGTGAGCAAAGCGGGCCAAGCCCAAAATTAAAACACAATTTACCACGAAACCTCTTATTTAGTTACGGTATTTCTATGACCTTCGCTATTTTATTAGTGTAAAATATGCGTTATAAATACAAATATTCGCTTTTTTCTTTTCCTAAAGATCCTAATTTTGCATATATGTGTTTACATCCCGAAGAGACTTATGCGATGAACCACAAAAAGCCTTCTTTGCAGCAGATGTTCTAATGAGTACTGCAAGACTAGAGCTATATTTAGCTTCAGTATTCACATGACCTTCTCCACATTCTCTTTTCATGTTTCCCACGTTCCCTTTTCTACATTGTCATGCATTTTGCTATAAATATCATTATATAATACATTGATTTACACATCATAATTACTTTGAGTGTCACCTTTAACTCCTGTCAATGCTAGCGCACAGTTGATAGTTAAGTAAAAGAATATAATAGGTTGTAAAAGAGAATTCAGTTATTGTAAACATATAATTTTTAGAGTGCAGGATATTGTATTTTCATGCGGTTCTAATGAACATTTACAGAAGTTATTGTACACACACACACACACACACACACACACAAATGTTAGCCATAACTAGACACGGGATTTCTAAGCACTAAAAGTATAATAAAGCGGAATGAAGTTGTGTTGGTGCTGAACAGCGCACAACGGGTGGAAGATAGTTGTTGATTTGGTTTATTTACGGACTCTCTGTAACATCTCAGGTCATTAGCGTCCCATTCAATTCGGGGCCTGAAACGGCCGATAAATTTTGCTCAGAGGCCTCTTCTTTCAGGCTTGAGGTTCTTTTTCGTGCCGTAAATGTACGACTCGGGACCCACGGCTTTACTTCCCTTCCGAAGAAAGCCATATTTAGGATTTTTACGCCCGAAAAAATCCATCGATCCTGGTTGGGATCGAACCCGCGATTTTTCGTTTAGGAGGCTAATATCGTTACCACAACACCACCAGGTGGTAGAGATACAATATGTCACCAGATACAAACCACTCGCTCCCCTTACACCTGTTCAACAGTTCTTGTTTACCTGCCGGCTTGTGCTCAGTTTGCTTTGTTGTGTTTGAGTTTACCTAACTCTACGTTAAGTGCTCAAGAATCTCAAAGCTAATAACAAAATTAGTGACTACAGTGGGCATATTCCATAAATGCTTCTTTGTCACATCCGTCGTGATTGCAGTTAACTTCAACAATATTAAAGCAGAAACTAGAGACTTGAGGGAACCATCGCTGCTGATGACGATGACAATAACCAATAACTGTATCTTCGCTACTCCTTCAAATCTGAGCTTCAAATATCTCATGTGCTCTTTCCTCAATACAAACAACCATCCCTTTAAACATCATAACTGGAATCGATTTTCCAATAGGTGAGGTTGCAAGAAATTTCTTTTAACAAACAAACGCAAACTGCTTTTCAACAGACGAACGCTATAAAATGTCAGCTAAATAACTATATAAATGCTGCACTTTGCTGGTACTTTTGTAGTACCCTAAATACTACAAAAGTAGTTCCACGAGCTGTGTGCAACTCAATTTGAATTGATAAAAGTATCATTATCATTCAGTGTAAAGTATACAAAACTTACTCCTTCCATTTCTATGTTATAATTTTTCCAAAAAATCATATATACAATAAACTCCTTCGCTGCATTATTGATAACAACCTGAAAAAGTTGCATCACAATGAGGATAACAGCCTTAGGAGTTGCATCACTAAAAAGGATTCTACATTCCTCGCATACTTGCTATAACATCAACATATATGAGAACCATATAATGCCCTTTAGAACAGTTTTTAGAGCAAAAAACACCAAAAATGCATAAGTTACTAACTCCAAACAAGAAGAAACGAAAATATAAATCATATGTGCAAAAGCCAATTATAAAAATGAGCCAGTAAGAAATTAAGTGTGATGACATTAAGGCGAATTATAACGCGACTAAGTAGGAGACAAAGTGATAGGAATGCATTACCATTTTGTCATGTCGTATACCTCAAATTAACATTACTCTGCCTAAACCTAACCTAACCACTCAATAGCAAATCCCACAAAAATGCATGCTTATAGTTAAAACGACCGTTTGATTTTCTAAGCAGTAAGCAGTTTGATGAAAAGAATCATAACTTACAAAATGACATTTCAATATCTTTTGGCGTACTTGCTATACCTCCCGTTAGGGTCGTTAACAGAAAAGTAGAATTATGTAACTGCATTATAAAGTCACATGTGCTACATAAATAGAAAGATTACCTGTATACGTTCATTTGTTTAGGTCAACTTAGAGGTGACTTTTGACTAAGGCTATATATGTTTTGTGAAAATAAATTAAATGCACGATTTCTGGAATTGAAAAGCTGAAAACCTACGTTTTTCGTCTAACACATACATATGGAGTTTCTGGATAGCTTAACCGGTGCAGTTCAATACGTAAAAGCACCTCTATCTCATAATTTTTTTCAGTATGATTTCGAAATTTGAATAACAAATGTTTTAAATAAGTATGCATTCAGGTACCTAGACTTGGCATAAATACGGTTAAACTTTTTGAAAAAGGTAGGTGTTTTGGCAACCATGTAAGAGATTCGCTGTCTTCTTCTTGTTGTATTCAGATGCAACAGAAAGAATACATTATTTGAGGTTTAACCATTGAATAGAGAGATTACGAAAGCCGAGTTGCTATGATACACCTTTATAAGTTTGGAGAAAATTAAAAAGATACATTTTCAGGATCCTTAAAAAGCTGGTAATCGATAGAATGTGTGTATATCACACTATCCAACACCACTGAAATGTACTCTTGATGAGCGTTGGAGATCCAGAAACTTGCACTCTGTGAGGACCATAGCGTTGTCAACGCTGTGGCGGACCCTGGCGGAATCAATTTTGAAAGCAGACACCGATGGCCGATGAGATGATCGTATCTAAGAGATCCATGTACCAAGTGCGTAGACAATAACTTATGTGTGGATTCCGTCGCAGTATTGAGCATTTTTTCAACTGCAGAATTGAAGTAACAATATCTGTTGAGTGAGGTGCAAACGACTGCTAAAGCGTCAGTTTAACATCTGCCACCGGAAAAATATTATTACTATGATAAAGCGTTCAATACCGAAGAAAGTTACAACCATCAAAATATCCGAATTTACAAGAAGTTAGTAAGGGGGCCCCGAAGGTCCAGAGAGGCAACATCCTGCTGCAGTAATCATTTGGTAAGGTGAGTTATGGTTGTGTAATTAACTCCATTTCTGTCAAAAGGGACTAAAGACAAATACCTAGGTGTAAAAAAATCACTGCTGGAATGTGAGGTAAACAATTGTAACTCAACTTTGTTCAAGGATAAGCATAAGAACTTCCAGCAAGATCCAGCTCTACCCCACAAGGCAAGATCCACCCAAACTTGGCTTGAGAAAAATGTTCCTTGTGTTATTAGTGAAGAAGATTGACTCTCTAGCAGTTCCAACCCAAACCTTCTGTGGTCTGTTCTTAGGGCCAGGTTTACAAGACTGCATCTAATATTGAGACTCAAGTCATCCTTGGAGTCATCAGTGGTAGATTTGGTAATGGAGGTAGTGCGTGTCGCTATAAATAAATAGCCAGAGAGAGTTCGGTTATGTGTGAGGGCAATTTTGAGAACTGATTGGTGATGACTACATGAAAGAACAAATTAAAAATACTAAAATATGTTCTATTTACTTAATTAATTTCTTCTATAGTATTTATAAACCGCACTGATGGATGAAGTACAATGAACCGAAACCTCTCTATTGTCTGATGGTCTGTGTCATCAGTCCCCTTGTGTCACATGTTGGCTATCTATACATCTTGTATTTATGTGAAATTATACAGACAGATGTGACATCATCGAAAATACTTTTTGGCAGCAGAGAAGTTAGTATCTTCACTCTATTGTCGAAGTATTAGGCTGTTGGAACAACACTAAAGCATTGAAAGCTTTTGATGAAAACATTTTTAGACCTTGATAGGACAAAACTAAATATAAAATAATATATAATTGTAAAGGTAAATCCAGAAAAATAATGTAGGAAAAATGTATCGGTTTGGCATTGAGTTATAACTTTCATCCCCCAAAAATAGTGAATAGCCATAGATGCTTGATGCTACTAAAAGATAACATGCAATTGTTTTAATAAATATTCTTTTTATATAACAGATCACTTGCTGTGAAATAGATATTGATTTTTAGTGCAGATTGAACCCCTGAAATGTTACTTCTAGTCTACTTATATTCATCAAGAAATTCACTGTAGCAAACTGGAAAGTTTCAATAGTACGTATAGAATCCCAGTGCTAAAAGCAACTGCTGAACAGATGTAAATGCACTTGCTAACCTGTTTTTCATTATCTTGTACGTGTTGTCATTCCAGTCATTCCTATTGCTTGCTTAATTAACCTATTATCTCTTTCATGAAACGTTTTACAACGCAGTTCTTCAAAAACAAAATAAGAGATATTATAATAATTGAATAGCCTTGGACAGCGGCGACTCGTAACTTGAAAATAATGGCGTGTTGTTAAAAAAATCGAGGATAAGAAAATGAAATATTGTACTCGTTTAGTTTTTTAATTACTATTTCACTCATGTGACGTTAACTTAAAATGGACCAATGAAACGAAACAAAATTTTAAATTTTGACCTTTTGCATTTTGACCTACGGATTACGGAATGAAATTATCGGAAAAAAAATATCAAATGCATTTTATCAAGCGAAGTACATTTGTCTTGTGCTCAGTGTAGAATACAACCACAGAATACAAAGAAAATTAAAGACACTACATGTTATCCCTTTTTTTTTTTCCCCTCAGGTGGTATTAGAAAATGGAAAGGTAGTGATTGTAATAGTCGACTTTTGTTCACTTCAGTCTCACGGTTTCTGAATAGAATAGATATTCATAAATATAACATTTTATACAGGTGTTAATATTCTGTACACGAATTTCTTTCTTTCTCTCTCTCTCACTCACACACACAACTTTTATTCGTCATGAAATAGACAGAAATCAGTATTTTGTCCTTCTCATTGGCATTTCTGACAATCGCCATTCTTCTGTCGCAAGAGTGTTTGATTTTTTTGTTTTGTTTGTTTATTTAAGGACGCTCATTAACATCTCAGGTCATCAGCGTTCCATTCTATTCAGGGCGTGAAATGGCCGACAAATTTTGCTCAGAGGCCTCTTCTTTCAGGCTTGGGGTTCCTTTTCGTGCAGTAAATGTACGACACGGGATCCACGGCTTTACTTCCCTTCCGCAAGAAGCCATACTTAGGATTTTTAAGCCCATTCATCGATCCTGGCCGGGTTCCAGCCCGCCGATAAGAGTGTTTGAACAGGTTAACTATAAATACATAATTATTACAATTTTGTAAGCCGAGTTCAGAGGAATTATATTTAAATTATTTTTATACGTGAAATAGTCCTAATAAATATCACTCGAGAGTCTGAACTTTCCAGATAAATTCACTCATTACGTTCGTGAATTTATAGGTAATCTCATACCCTCTTATGATATTTCTTGTGATAAATCTCATCCGTCGACACTTTTTTGCTGAATTTTTCATTGATCTTGGTGTCTATGTCCTTCATACTTGTAACAAGCATTTTCACGATTGAGAGCACTACCAGAGTGGAGAGGTAATCCCGAGACATACAGATCTTGATTCTATCCATATAAGAGAACCGTTGTTTCGACTCTGCTTTCGACGTAGGATTTGACAACAGACGTATTATTTCTCCGAATGGTTTCAGTATCAACTGCAACAAAGGAATGATCCTACAGACTGCCGAGTTCTGTTCTTAGTTTATTCCAGTATAATTCTTGTACCTCTCACTAACAACGATAAGTTATCGTTCAGGAAAAGGTTTAGAATACGCTTTAAATTTTTTCAAGCCCAAGAACGTTGCAGTGTTCAGATGTTCAAAGTGACCAAGTAAATCGATTGCAGCAAAGTAAGAATTTATACATCGTTAACTTGCGTTTTCTTTCTTCTTGTTGAACCGCTACCAGGAATTTTCCGTGCTGCAGCTGCTTCTAATGCAGATGCTGAAATATATTGGAAATGTGGAAATACTGCAAAAGGATACTCTTAGTTATCTATTCCAGAGCATTCTCTCTTCTTAATTATCAGCATTAGTCTATGTATATAACAATGCACAGCGGATAGAATTCAAACTTTGGATTGCACGACACCTGTACTGTCATTGGTTACTGAGTTCACCACTCAGGCCTGGGCGATGATTTTATTTAGAAAAAAAAAAAATATGTACCGCCTTCAAGTTGTAGTCTGTAATCGAGTTGGCGGTATGATCTGCAGTATTGAAATATCAACAAATTTCATGAACAAACCAATCCTCCTGACATCTGTAACTAAAATTAGCAGAATTTTCCAACTACATCAGTAGTTTTGTGTGCCATAATAGCATCCATTAGTTTTTATTTTATCTGCTCATGGCACACCTCCAACATGCATTCTTAAGTGTCTTTAAATACTTGCTCATTTCCAATGTGTTCACTCAATGCATCGCGCAGTCCTCACTGCTTATTAAATTAACAAGGCCTGGTAAGTTCTATTTATGTAGGTTGCATGTTTACACTGACATATAAAAAACCAGCGTGTTGGTGATGTGCTTCTTGCTGTTTGAATGTACATGCTTATACAGGCCCTCATTTCGCCATGTAACCGGATATTGATTTTGCCGACGGAAAGTTACCGCATAACGGCCTAGCCACCTGCCGAGGGAATAATGTAGCGCGGTCGGAAAACATATTGCGCATTATTTTTATTTATTAGTAGTAATTAGTAAATAATATTGTATTCATCATAATAGTAGATTCTCGTAATGCGTGCCTTACGCTGTAAGCAATGTCTGAATCCTTTTGAAAAGATTTTGAGATACTCGCTGCAATTCATCCTCCCGGTATTTACTTCCAGCGCCTCCACGGATTTTGTTTTGGGCAGAGGAGTAGCTGTATATGAATGAAGGTGCAGCAGCTGAGCGACTTTATATGCACTGCCCAAAGTTACACCAACTTGCTGGGTTAATCGTGTTAAAAACTTTTATAGCCTATTTCATCAAGCGATTCATTTTTTATTTCGGCTTCTTGAAAACACCTTGAGTTCAAACATTGTTCGCCTTCTAAAAATTGCACTTCCCGATGGAGATATCACTTCTGTAAATTTAGCACAAAATTCTATTTTATACTATTTGTGCTATTTATTTGACATAATCATAAATATATTCCTTATTCTATCGTACATCTCACTGCATCCGCAAAACACGGTAACAAATATAACGTGCACTTCCCACAGAAATGCAACTAAAACAGTTGGCATGATAAACACGAGTGAGCGAGATAAATGTTTCCATAAGTGGAACTTTGGACTTCAATCTTACCGGGAATCGCGCGCCCACAGTACGTCAAGCGGTTTTCCCAGTGTATACAAATTCCGATGATGGTGTTAGACTAGTGAAAATAGATACAGAAAACTCTATAACATATAACAGCCAGTTAGGCTGTTCTTCAGTTGGAGAATTATGAAAGCCAATTTATTTATCAACTAAAGAACAGCTTAACCGGCCCGAAATTTATATTTTGTTGTGTTTAGCATGACTGGATTTACGTATCTACTACCAGATCAGTCTATTTCACGATTTTTATAACACTCTACGAGGTAATTGAATTTTCTTGACCATTAGTTTGCACGGCATATAAGAAAATGTGGAAAACACTAACAGTGGTGTATATAGAAGAGTCGTTAAAAAGTTATGAGGTGCAAAGTTATGAAATAGTATTGAATGCATGAGGTGACCTGTACACTAGAAGGTTACTTAGTGATCCCGAAGTGAATTGTGTGCCTATTTTCGTTGTTACTCTTTTTATGAGTACATTATTACTATATTTATTCATTTATTTTACCAATACTTTTAACAAGTTTCGCAGGCAATGAAGCACCGCTTCCAAACAGCAGGTAACGGATGGGTAATAGACAATTTCGTATCTCACGCTCACATTATATCGTAAACTGTTCTATCAAATTATCTAATGCGCACAAGCTTTTTCCAGATTTTTCTTCCTGCACAACATTTAGACCCAGTGTTGGCACTCCCAGATTTTTAACTTTTATCTTGTCTTCTAATGGCAAGTTCGAGAAGGCATTTTTGAGCAGTGGATCAACAGAAGTCATTGTGGCATTTTTAAAACTTGATCAAACTCCCTAACCTACCTCTATATTAATACAGATATTAAACATATTTTTTACAATATTTCAGATATACTGAACATAAAGTACAGACACAGAATCTAAAATGAGTACAAGATGTTTGACGCCCTTTTTTCTTTAGTATACATAATTAATCCTCCTCTTTTCCGTCGTGGTTGCAATATGAGTAAAATCCTTTAAAATGTATTATGGGCAAACATGTATTAAATATCAGTTATTCAAAAACATTTTTATTTGCGAGCAGGCAGTTAGCAGCACAATTCTCTCGGCTACCACACACCAAAGAATTGTAAAGTGAAAAAAGCAATACCGAGTACACTGTGCTGCGTCAAGATGGGACAGTTCTGCACAAGTTCAGACACAACAGTAGTGCTGACTTGGCATTCAGTACGTTGGAAACATTTAACAGTAAAGCATCTCACCAAGTCTGTAGCGCAAATTATAATAAATGAGCTATAATTAACAAAATAATGATATTGTTTTACTTTTTCTATTAATATAATTTTAAAGATAATTTAATAGCGCTCTACAGCAGGGAAAAACCGCCAATGGCTATAGATTTGCAACTTTTAGCAATGTTGAGTAGAACGAAAAATACTCATTCGGAAGTTTAACTTGTCGAATATATATAACAAATTAACACTAGTAATAAAAGTAGATAAAGATAAAACACAGAGAAAGAGTCACACTTGAAATTGCTATATTTCGAACTGCTGCGAGTTCTTCAATGGCAAGAAGCTAGACCATTGAAGAACTCGCAGTAGCTCGAAATATAGCAATTTCAAGTGTGACTCTTTCTCTGTGTTTTATCTTTATCTACTTTTATTATTAGTGTTAATTTGTTACATTGTTAATAGTGTTTATTTTTATGTTTCATATATATATATATATATATATATATATATATATATATATATATATAATGACAGATTTATTGATGCGTTATGCACGACTGATGGTGAAAGACAACGCATCAATAATTTATGTAAGAGGTGTTGCAACAATGGAGCAAGGTTGATGAAAGTAACCATGAGATTGATGCATTGTGTATGAGAAGGCTTCTTATCTGGCTAAAGGACTAATTTACTTTATTTTTTTTTTTTTTAATCTGAAAACCATGAGGAAGCGCGGAAGTATATCTATGAGATTAGTTAACCAGTGTTCGTAACGTGACATTAAACAATACAACGCAACGTTTAAGTGTCGTATATAGGTCAGAGCTGCAGTTGTGAAATGAGTGGGTCAAGGCCGTACAAACAAAGTCCGCGCTTATGGGGAAGGTTGTCTTGCCAGCCTGCCTCTTTCTGCTAGCATACCTGCTTTTACGTTCGCTGCTGTGGATATGCCTATCGGACCGTATTCATGGATTTCCCGTTAAACCAGACATTCCGCTCTAAACTAACCTTCACTTAAATCAGACTGGAAGTTCCTGCAACTAGACAGAGAAAGAAATGAAAGTATTGCTTTTTATGACAAAAGATGGCAGAAATAGAAAATAAAAATATATCCACGAACTCAAATAAAATGAAGAAAAAAGCATGCAACCAAATTTTCTCTCTGATTCGCTATGGGTATGTGTTATCTATGGCTCGAATAACCTGCAAGATAAACAAATAAATAAATAATTCTATTTACTATTTTGTAATACAAATAATGCATGTTTCTAAAACGTCCTGGAAATGCTTGAATATTCTTTTAGTATTTTCCACATTATATATAAAAGAAACTTAAATATACAAGGCAGTTTTAACGCCAATTCTACTGGCATATTTGTATAGTATAGCTAATTCCTGTGAAAGATTAGTATAACTTAACATAATGACAGGAATATAACCTACCTACTGTTGTGAATTAAATTAAATCAATAATCTTTGCTATCTAAAGAAAACAGACAGTTGTAAATAATCGTTGTACGCACTTACGCCTTTCTTGCATATGCCGAGATGTAACAAGAAGAATTGAGTGCAGCGTTGGAAAAAGACATAAAGGCAATTCTTATTTTTTATAATAGCTTTTATTTCTCATTTTTTAAAGGCGCCAGATCAAGCCCAAATAAATCTGTTAAATACAGAGAAACCGTAATATTTTGATTATGTTCACACATAATGGACACCGTATTGGTTAACATGACTAGTACGACAGTGTCAAAGGGAACTTAATTGTTTCCACTCCATTTCTTCAGAATGAATGAACAGTAGTCAGTTGCTTGCAGGAACGATGCAGTTTGCATTTCAACATACTATATTTCTGTATTTTTTCTCATTAGGAAACAATTTTAAACGTTTATCAATTAATAACTTTCGTGCATTGTTGGTACCTCAAGTACTACCAGTGTGGGGGGGGGGGCTGTAGCTTTCCATGCTTATTATGGTTTTATAGAGCGCACACAACAAAGACAGCATAATCTTGGGGCCACCGTTATTTAACATTTACGAAAAATAATGTATCAGCTGGTGCATAGAGCTTGTTGCAACGGAAATTAGGTAGTAATAAAGCAGCAATACTTAAAGCCCTTCCATATTGAACCTTCAATGTGGTGTTAGTGGAGAATGTGATAGGCTATTTAATTAATCATAATTAAAATTGCTTTATAAAATTTTGAAGCAGATAATAAAAATACCGATATAACATAAAAATTATTTTTCTAAGAAAATATTGCGAAAAAGTTCTGTGATAGGTTTTTTATTATGCGACTTCACGAATGCATAACATTACGTAGGTCGACAGTTTTGTCTCGACATAAACCTATCACGTAACAAATTGCTGTTAAGTATTTAGTCTCAACCGAAAATGGCAAGCCGCGGTTATCTTCATTTAAGTGAAATTGAATTACGGGCCCGTCGAATGCGGCTGCAAGTCAGTCGTAAAGGTACACAATGCATGTACGGGTAGCAACTTGTAGTTAGAGGTAAACTTTATCAGCGAATGGTTGTAAGTTCGCGTGTTACTCCGTGCTTTCAATTTGTGTAAATTGTTCTTCGTTAGCTATGTCGTAGCAAAATATAATCTTGAAGTTTTAAGTGGAATCGCAAGAAATTATCTTGGTAATAGTATTCCAGATAAAGAAACTAATTAAACAGTTACGAGAAATAAAATCAATCAATGATAAGAAACGTGTGTTACGGACCGCCTTATTCTTGCGAAAAGAAAAGTTAAATAAAATGCAAGACTATCCTATGCAGATGCCAGCAATGCATCACCTCTGAGGAGCATTCGTTTCAACGTCTCTTATAACACTTGATAATGCTCATTATTATCAGTTTTAAATATAGTATCATTTATGCTTTCAGTAAAAATAAAGATAGCGGGTTTGAACCCGGCCAGGACCGATGGATTTTTTCGGGGCGTAAAAATCCTAAGTATGGCTTCCTTCGGAAGGGAAGTAAAGCCGGGGATCCCGTGTCGTACATTTACCGCACGAAAAACAACCTCAAGCCTGAAAGAGAGGCCTCTGAGCAAAATTTGTCGGCCGTTTCACGCCCTGAGTTGAATGGGACGCGATGATCTGAGATGTTAAAGAGCGTCCATAAATAAATCAATCAACAAAAAAAAAAGTAAAAATAAAAATAGTAACTTTACACACTGGGATTCTTTATCTCCCCATTTCCGGGTGCGACAGCTGAATTTCTCCAGTGAGCAGCTGTGTTCAGGTTGTTACTTAATTAAAATAATTCCACTGTAAACGTTAGTTTTGCAATGAATTTCCGCATCAACTTTTTGATTTTCACAGACCAGTATTTAGGAATATCACAATACCAGCTTGTTACTGGCAATTGGTGCTGTATTCTTTTAAGAGAATCATGATTAAGCCTAGCAAAAATTATACGAGATAAATGAGAATGAAGGTGGCGTTTTTGCATCTTACCAGTGCAAAAAGTTAATGAGATATTGCATAAAACTTTTAATATTCAAGTGTACTGATTAATGCCTGCAATATGTATAAAATGCAAATGAATGACATGGAAAATATATTTTAAAATAAAAATAGGAGCCGCAACAAAAGTGAATTTTTAATTTAATTATGAAGAAATTATTTAAAACCATTTCTTTAACATAACATAACTATGCATTAAAAGCTAATCGTCTTGTTCATAAATTATGTTAAATTAACCTTTACTAGGCTGTAGCTTTAGTGCAGAGATTGTGTAAAGTGCTCACATATGTAATATCTCTGGAGAAAGTTCAATGTTTCCGGTACACTCTTATGTTGAAGATTTAAGAATCCTATTTACTTTTACCTCATCACCACTCACTAGCGTTTCACACATCTCGCAAGCGTGGACAGCTAGACCTGCATGGCAAGTATTAATAGCTACATAGTGTTAAATATTTGAACTAGATACTTGCGGCAAACGTCATTATCATTCTAATTTTATCTTGTTAAATTTCAAAGCGTCTCTCTATGTTTATATCTTGCAAAAAGAGCTAATCAACCGCAGCACTTGTTTCAGATGTTCAAGATGATATTTTTAAGTGCCTCACTGTGTGCATATAGCTAGCCATGTGCTGGATATGTAGTATGGATGGTTTCCAGACGTCTTCGTCTTCTTGTTCTTGTAGCTCTACGGCCATTTTAATTTAACTTAGCCTCGTTTGTAGCTGTTGTTCATTGCTCATGGTCTAGTACTTTTAATCTTCTATCTTTTAACTCATAATTTGTTCAGATGCGTCTAATAACTTGGATCTTCCTCTTCATTCCATTTATAAAATAAATGTTTTCCACTGGCCTTCTATTTATTGTTACAATTTGTTTAGCTCACTTTAGCCTTCTAAGTTAATTGCAAAAACTACCGGCGATTTAAATGAATTAGTAATTTTCATATTTGTTTTCATTTTTCACTCGACCATTATCTTTTGAAGGTTCGTGAATCTTCAAGAGTTTTCTGTCCTAAGTCATAGGCATATCTTAAGTTAAGAACCCTCATTCTGATCTATTAGTAATATTGGCTCTGCATATAGTTCTGTATAACTAATTTTTAAACACTGTTCTCTTCTTTGTACAAGTTAAGTTTAATGTTTGATTCCTGAAGCTATTTTTCCGTTATTTACAATATTATTTTAGCTGATTGTGAGTGAACGCAGATTATTTAAGTTACACTTTCCAGGGATGACTTTTGTGTGACGAAGTGCTTACTTAGATGATAAATAAATAAAATTATTTACAAGCAGAAAGGGGGTTGAAAATTATACACCTCAAAAATAGGAACAATATAATGATCCCGGACGTGTGGTGCTGCAGGCGTCAACTCTATCACTTATCACTTACAAGTGATGTAACTTATGGTTAGATTCAGCTACAGCTAGCTATGGCTGTACCTTCACCAATGACATTTGTTTACATTATACTATGAACACACGTCACATCGCAACGTATATATTAAGTAGATTTTGAAATTGCGCTTATGGTCCACTCCCACAGATATATAAAAATAATATGTATGTGCAAACCTAATCATAATAATATTTTAGTAATGTACATATGTATATATCTGTTTAATACCATGTAACTTTAGCATGTGACTTATATGCCGACATAAGAGAAAACACTCTGGCTTTTTCTATTTTCGTCAGAACTTTGAACCAAACAGATGGTTGCACAGCTACCCTTTAAATTAGCCAATGTCATAAGTTTTAAACTTTAAAATAATAACGAATGACACATGCTGGCAGGTGAATGTAAACCAGCAATAGTAAATGTATATTTGAACTTTTAAACCAAGGCGCAAGGCGTGTGCTTACTCGGGTGAACCCCTTTGGAGTCGCCAAGTCAACGATTACTACATTTCAATTTAAATATAAGGAGGCTTTAGCTAGGCTGGGGTACGCAGTTTCAGATCAGACATCATATAAGTTCTACTTCAGTTCAAGCAGTTCAACGCAGATAGAGGCGGTCCACACAGACACTTTAGTTTAAAGTAACTCATTTTAAGTTTCACTGCAGGGACACTTATATTCATGTCTAAACTGCAAGACTCGGTTCTACATGCGGCGACAACTCTTGAAGCTTTACATTCTTCAGGGACGTGTTCACTCATTGATAAAGTCTACACGTTGCGACGCAAGCATTTTTAAGTTCTTTACGCGTCGAGATATATGCTAAGGCATTTTCATAATAAAAATTCAATTTCAGACAAGGCGCTCAGATTCAGTTCATATATGCGGAAGTCAGAGCAAATAAGTTTATATTCGATGTATATAAATTCTATCATAAGCAAAACACCAGAGGACGCGAAAGATCTTGAGCAAAATAGATTATTATTATATATATATATATATATATATATATATATATATATATATGTATTATGTCTCATCGTGCGGTTATTTATAGTACTGGTCTCCTCTACTAGTCCTTTTGAATACCGCCACGGGTGGCCGAGGTCGTTAAATCGCGGACTTTTGAGCGGAAGGTCTGGGGTTCGAATCCCGCCAGGACCGTCCTCCCCGACTGAGGTTTTTTTCCACGTTTTCCTCAATCCTCATATATGGCAAATGCCGGGGAGGTACCCTAAACTTAGGCCTGGAACGTTTCCTTCCTTAAAAGCAAATCCTTTCCCAATATATCATTTCATTTCATGTATCACCAGTGTCCATCGCCTGTGCTGCCTCTGTAGTAAAAAAGGGCGTTAAACACTGTTCATTCCTGTTGAATACGAATTAACAATGGCGAAATATTCCCCTGAGAAATTGTTGTCACCGAAAACAATCATTATGCATTAAACCGCTTCATAACTTGGGATCACCAACGTGAGATGAACAACAATGCTGACAAAACTATCTCATAATTTGGCACCCAACTGGTTGCCTCTCGACATCGATAACAAACCATTCACATAATTTTGGCGCCCAACGTGGGGCCACCAACAACAACAACGAGGCCACGGACGCCATCCTCATAATTCATATTTATGCCTGTAATTCCATACTGAAGTATCTGAGACTATACGTTCCCGCCTCTAAAAATAGTTGTGTCAAGTCTATTTTCTACTGGTAAATATTTCAGTAATACTTTTCCCTACTCTGTATATACGATAAGTATGAAAAAAAAGTGATTCTGTAGAATCATACCGCTACTTAAGAAGAACATGTTCAAAGGTAAAAGAAGACGCTGAAAGTTAGTTCAAAGAAGTGTTTTTTGCCAGCATTACATTCCTTTCCTAATATATGCGAGAGTTTAAAAAAAGTAACAGCAAATTCAATGTATTACACTAAGTGAACACTCCAGGCATTTCAAACTCCCGCCAACGGAAGATGCGTGCATTGAAAAGGTGCCGACATTAATTGTCAATAGTTGTTAATGGCCCTCTGAAAGGAAGGTCAATTGAAACAAAATGGCGACGCCTTTAGCTGTGTGAACCATAGAGGAGCAACGAGCATCTATAAGATGGTCAGCGGGTGTAAATACTGAATAAAATTCATTGTTGTGGAGAGAGGTGTATTACGAGAGAAGAATGTGCGAGTGGATAGATGTTTAAAATCTGACACTCTGGTCGTTACTGATGAGAATGAGGGACGCCATGACTCGAGAGAACCGGCGTAAGTTTTGGCCAGGAAATTCAGTATAATTATCGGATCTGCTCATACCGTTGTTATGGAAGTTCTCAAGTACCGCAGCGGATGCTCACTAATGAACACAAGATAGTGTGTGTGCAGAGATTTCAGATCTGACAGCATACCCCATACAGACTTGATCTTACTCCTCCGGATTACCTTGTGTTTGGACCCCTGAAAGATGCTTTGAGGGAACGACGATTTTGAAGTGATAACGAGATCGAAAATTCGGCGCATTTTTGGTTGAAGATACAACCATAAACTATTTTAATGAGGGAATAAAAAGGTTGGTGCAACGGTGTGAGAAGTGTATTAAAAATGAGGATATTTGTGTATAAAATGAACATAATATTTGTATCTCTAATTCAAATATATATTTGAAAAAACACCTTATTGACACACCCTTGTTTTGGTCAGCATTTTGCTCTATTAAATCGTCACGATTTCTTTTAATACACGATTCCGATTTTTTTTTTTTTGAGTTGTTTATTTGCGGACGCTCTTTAACATCTCTGATCATCAGCGTCCCATTCAATTCAGGGCGTGAAACAGCCGATAAATTTTGCCCAGAGGCCTCTTATATCAAGCTTTAGGTTCCTTTTCGTGCCGTAAATGTACGACACGGGACCCACGGCTTTACTTCCCTTCCGAAAGAAGCCATACTTAAGATATTTATGCCCGAAAAATCCATCGATCCTGGCCGGGTTTGAAACCGCGATCTTAGATTTAGAAGGCAAGTATGGTTACCACTACACCACCAGGACCGACACATGATTCCGAGCATTAATCACTATATCGCGATTTACATTCCAATAATAATTTGTGATATTAACTTGCTATTCAATTGCCTATATTTTTAGAAAGACTGTGTTGGAAATTAAGAATGAGTAACATTTACATTGCATGGGCCCAAGGAGCACAGCAGCTAAAGATATATGATATTACGTCCTCTGGGCCATGGAAAAAGAATTAATGGATAAAAACTCAGGGATTCGAGCATCTGTTTTCTGCATTGTGAACTTAAACTGTAAACAAAGGGTTTATTCGGTTATAGTTCTGTTAACTACTACTACTACTACTACTACTACTACTACTACTACTACTACTACTACTACTACTACTACTACTACTACAAGTAATAATAATAATAATAATAATAATAATAATAATAATAATAATATTTTTGCCTCCAATTATGAACTTAAGTTATAACCACAATAAACACTCAATTGACTTCCTTATAGTTCGGTCATTTTATTAAGCACCATTATTACCTCTAATTCTAATAATAATAATAATAATAATAATAATAAATTTATAATATATATTGTTACTAACTATATTATTATTATTATTATTACTCTTATTGCTCCAAATAGTTAAGATCTACGAAGATGTTGCCATCAGATAAGGTACCACCTAAAAAGCATGATTAGCACAATGACATCTCTAACAATTTTAACCTTGGTTTTCCAGACGAGATTTGCTCTTCTCGAACGAAATAGCTCATTAATGAGGCTAGCGAAGCCCATTACTAACACAGCTTTATAGGAATGCCAAGAATCAAATTGGGAACCTCCGGATCAGCAAGCAGAGAAGGTGGGTTGTAGAAGACAGGAGGTAGTCCAAAGGGAAACAGTTTATTTTAACAAAGTTCGATAAAAAAAAAAAAATCATGGAATTGAAAGTTCAGAAATCAGTGGAGTACAAAATGCAATGCGTAGATGAACTTAACAAAATATTTATAAAATATCGAAGCATATTAAAATACAAACACAATAACTCTTGGTCCAGCTTTATACATTATGAGCTTCATAACACTTTTTAAAGCTGTCTCTATAATATTCTGCATAAATTTAAGAGGCATTGTTTAACAATTTTTCCCAACCATTTCCACTTCTAAATTTTTAAGTGTTTCTATCTTCATGGATTATTCTATTTATACCAGGTAACTGGGACGCTTAGTATGCATGACTATATTAGAATTTCAACATTAAATAAACTAATTTTTGTTTCCTTTGTTTATAGAAGGCATACTTGTAAAGTTGGCTTCTAGTGTTGTGTACATAATTAATCTTATCTGTACGTATATCATTGTTCGCAAGTGTGAAACATAGCAAACACTATATCCATAGTTTCCCTTTGCTCAGCTCTCGAAAAACAAACAGGAAGTGTCACCGTTCTCAGGCTGTTTCCGGCTTCTTACCTATAGATGGCTATTATCGGTGTGCGCAAACAAAAATGAGGCTGTTTCAATTTTAGGAACAGGATGCTTTTGTTCCTCTAGCACAATATTAAATATTTCCGGGACACTTTAACTAGCTCCTTTAGCATAAATTCAGAAATGGAAACTATTTCTATAGATGTTTGCAAAATCAGGGACTGAGAAGTTTCATGCTAAAGTCAACATATACATAATTACATTTTCAGCAAAACATTTCATGAATAATTACTACATGCAGGAATATAAGCCTTTCTAGACATATGTGTAGATGTTTAAGATTAACAGTGACTTTTGTTTAATAATGCTTTGAGTCATTAAATTAAAAAATGCACAAGTAATAATAAATTCAACCATAGCACCAAAGAAGCACACATAAAAATGAAAAGCACAATCAGCAATGAAACACTGAAACATTTTCCTTCATACAATATAAAATACAAAATTCAACATTAAAATTGCATATATGCCTCAAAACACTACACATGCATGATTTTAACAAAATCTAAATTATCAAATGTTTAGAAGTAATTTCACATTTATCCAGTTAATTATCTGGGTCACTGACACTGTTTGCGAAGAAGTTGACCGCTGCAAAATATATGCCTTGGCGTAAAACTATCAGCGAGGTGCTGTAGTCATACGACAAATTATTTCCAGCATAAAGTAAGGGACCGATGGTTCGCGCGGTCCCCTAGCCAAAACCCAAATATGTCAACTCAAGACAGCTCAGGATCAATTTTTCAATGTTAACAAAGTCGAGCAGGGAAAACGATTCAGGTCGGAAAGACTACCCATTGAGTAGTTGACATTGTTTAGAAGAAAGAACTAGGATAGTGGACGTCATAACAAAGAACAGAAGAAAGGAATATGGAAGACTAATTAAGTGACCTCACAGTTACGTTGCATAATGCCAGGACACGGATTCGCTTTTAAAATATTGGAAACGTTCAGGTTTTAAGAAACATCTAAAATAAAATGATTTTACTATTTATTGCAAAAAATAAGGGGTTATGTTTTGCTTCATTTCAAAAATATAATGAAATCAGTAAATTTTCAAACTTATTTCTGTTAAAAAGGTTTGATTTCCTATCAATAAAACATGATTGCTGTTTTAGAGTATTATAAAAAATATATCCTTAGCCTTATTAGCACTAGAGTGATTCTCTTATGTGCCGTTGTTAATGGAGTTTTTACATTTCTGAATTTTCGTCTATTTTAAAATACTGTCAATGATCCATAAGTGGTCATTGCTTTACATTTAGAGTTTCTGCTAGGTTCCTCATAAACAAAGAATGTGTGTCTCTTCAGCAAACAGTGTGTTATTTATAATTTTGATACAGTTCATGTCAGAAACATGCCAGTGTTCACTAAAAATATATGCAAAATTATTTTATATAATAGCTCGTTATATTCTGCAGGTATTAATATGTTTTTGCGTCTCAGATTCTTTACACCAATACTAAACATTTTATGAAATTCTATGTAATTTTGATCTAAAAGTCTCCAAATTACTCAGTTTCCATATACAAGTAAAATTATCACGCATAGTTTAATATTTTATGTATCAAATAATTTAAAAACATGCAAAACGAATATAAACTATATAATTGGTCATTCAATTATCTGATGACCGACGAGGCGGCGAGGAACTACATCAGCTAACGCTCAAGGTCAGTTGGGCTATACGAATTAGGAAGAGTGGGGTTTATCTAACTGCTACGTTGACTTTCAGGTCTCACGCCAGTCAGTCAGTGCAATGTCGTTTAAATAGTGAAATAGTGAAAGTGACAATGTGTTCAATCCTAGATCCATTCTATAAACCAGGGTTTATTTATAATTCGTATGTCTGTGCCCAGTCCGTTCGTGCTCTAAAGGACCGCGACGGGTGGCTGAGGTCGTTAATGCGCGGACTTGTGAGCGGGAAGTCTGTCGTTCTATTCCAATTAGGACCGTTCTTCTTGACAGATGTTTTTCAGGTTTTCCTCTGTCCTCATAAATGCCAAATGCCGTGGAAGTGCCCTGAAATTAGACCTGAATCGCTTCTTTCCCAGAAAAAAATCCTTTCCCAGTTTAATTTCATCTCATGTATCATCGGTGTCCACCGCCTGTGGTGCCTTACTAGTTAAAACGGGCGTTAAACACTATTTAAAAAAAATGTTTTCAAGGAATTGCTTGAAGAGGAATTCCAAATAATCCAGTTCCAAATTATAACGCGATTCATAAATTTCAAGTATTCACACACTTAACATGAAATAACGGAAAACACCCATCGAAAAATCAATTAAATTTCTGAAAGATAATTAGGAAGGGAAATGAGTAATTTCATGAACAGATACCAGAAGGATGAGGGAAATGATTTCAGCATTTCCTTTTATGACATAGGTCAGTACATAACTTTTAAGTGTATTAATATTCATTAGATTATCGCTCTAGTGTTTCTATCACTGACTGTTGTGTTGCCCTGCCCTCTCCGATTGGCTGTGGTCGATAGTTTACCAGTCTTATGGTATATTTTAAAAGGTTTTGAAAATATACTTAAATAAGTTTAAACGCAATTATTTTGGTTGTTTACAATACGTTTTTGGTTGAGCATCACTTATAATCCTCGTAGATTTGCTTTAAAGAACAAAATCTTTCCTAAACTAGAATAAATTTGTATTTTGAGTTCTGACTCTGCATTTTCCATGCTTATTTTTAGATAAGTGAATGGAGAAAATGATTTTTCACACAAGTAAGTCATTACAAAAAGCACTAATTCTTTCATAGTCCGGTAAAATCAGCCTGTTTCCAGGTAAATGATGATGGTACATGTAAGTCATCGTTTCCTGCTTACTTGTGTCAAGGCTCCCTTTGGAACAAATAGTTAATTCTAGTTATTTATCTTTATGAATACACATAAAAAGTTTGTATCGTCATTTTTTCAGATTCATTATAGTATCTAAACGTTTAAAAATGAATGGTGTTAATAGTACTCTAATGCGTCTTGAACCCTGTGGGAGCGCCTCTGGGACTCTCGGAGTCGGCGGACCACAGTTTAAGAACCGCTGCTGTAGAGTGAAACAAGTTGACATCTTGATTCGATATTGAAACTGTTTTTTATTCATTACTTTTTACAAAACGAATTCGAAGTCTCTTTCATTGGGGGTAAAGAACTTTTTCAAAAGTGTTTTAACGCCCGTTTTTACTGCTGAGGCATCATCAGAGGCTGTGTACTCTGGTGGTAAACGAGAAGAATTGACAAATTGTGAAAGGAATTTTTTTCAGGAAGAAAATGTTTCAGGCCTACGTTTAGAGTACCTCGCCGGATTTGTCATTTATGGAGATTGAGGAAAAAAGTCAAGTCAGGGAAGATGGACGTGGCGGGAATCGAACTCCAGACATTCCGCTCTCTTAACAACCTCAGCCACCCGTGGCGGTGTAAAGTACTTGGCAGTACTGGCTGCTTGGTAGAGAGCTGTAAAACGCTCAATAACACAAAGCTATATCATCAAACTGTATGTAAAGTTCGACTGATAAAAATTTAGAGAAATACTTTACATTTTTATTGCGTTTGCAGTTATAGCTCCTACCTCACTCTTTAAAATTAAATCTAAATCAACATGTTTTTCCATAAGCTAATTAAAAAATAAATATCAGGAAAACCACATACTTTGTCCAGTTGAGTTAATTAACATTTTGACAAAAGGTCTTCAACAGTTGAAGGGCAAAGAATTTTCAGTACTTTGTAACATATCAGTGCCACTATTCAAGAAAAAGTACTAATAATTTCTATTTAAATTTCTTGGTACTGCAACCTCTCACCTAGAATAACAGTTTGTAAGCACGTTCTCCTTTAGGAAAATTGTTTAACCATGCTCATGTTATCAGATTAATAAATTTAAATAATTACACATACATGTTAAATAACTGGAAGCGTGCTAACAGCTCAAATAAAATAATTGGTGAAAAGGTGATTATAGAAAGAAAGGAACAGGCATGCTTAGTAACAATAATTATATAAATTGTTCCTTTACAATGCATTAAATTTCATTAGCGATAAGATTTCAACTATCACAATTTATATTGAAGAATATCTCACAAATTGGCTTATTGAGCAAAAAACAAACACAATAATTCATCAGAGCAGAGTTTTACAACAGGATAAACTGTACGATAAATTGAACATTAACAAAGCTCTGATACTTAATGAAAATTTCGCAAATTCAGAATTCAAATTTACAAATGAATATCCATTAAAATAAAACATAAACAACTTTAAAACCTTGAGACGACTTTCGTCTGAGGTATTCCAAACTTCAATTTTCCAAAATAAACACACCCAGTAACATACCAGTATTGCTGCTGCTGTAAGGCTAGGAAAGGGTATGCTCTCCTTCTATTTGGATGACCTCGAGTCTCTCCACCTAAAGCCTATCTGCAACTTATTCTCTCCCGCACTGTTCCTTATCGGCTGACAAGCCTCAACATGCCTAAGCCAATCAGCTCAGCCTTAGCATGTCAAAACTAATGCGGAAACACAGACGTTTTTACTTGACATATAAATATCGATCACGCGTTGAGTGCAATACCGGAGCAGTATCGTAAAGGAATAAGTCTAGCTGAGTTAACGAGTCAATTTAATTTCATTCACTACCAATCTGCTTTCAGAAGATTTTTTTATATTTGATCCGTCAAGCTTACTCTCTCTTTACTTACACTCTGACTTCGATCAACCAGAAACGTTCTTGTCTTCTGCATTGTGCTAAACACTAAACAATTAATTTAAAGTGCGGGAGCATTCCGATTGAATACGTACATTATGTCTCTAGAAGAAAATACATTGCCGAAATAAATTAGTAATTATACTGTTCATATTAGCACTTTCTAACATCTACGAAATTTAGAAATATCTGTTTGCGAATTAACTCGCGAAAGAAGTATCTAAGGACTATGCCAGAGTACTTATATAAGTAAAGAAGTTCAACATATTTAGATGTAATAAAATTAAACACCAAGTAGATACATCAATTGCACAAAATTTAGGATTAATACATATGATGAAGATAGCATTTGGCACTAAAGGCAAAATAGATACACGAATTACAAACAAAAAAAAAGTATTAGCATGTATGATGAGTATTGCAGTTGGCACTGGCGTTCTATTAAGTTTTTCTTATATTTTAGTTTTTTAATACTTTACCTTAGAATACAACAGCTTTCCGTGTTGTTATACTTTACAATAATAGTCAAAAGCTTAGGATGACCATCCTATTAGTTAAAAATCTGTCAATTGTCTTTGGTTAAACTTTTAAAGAAATGTTTTCAATATTTTAGCACATTTTGTGCATATTGAGACACATAATATATAAAAAAATGTTAAAAGGCAAATGCCTATCCACACTAGATGTATTACTCACATTTTCGGTTTTGTAAGAAAATAGTTATGTTGCATTGTAGATTAGATTGTAACAATTCTAATTGATACGTTTTATTACTGTAAATAGTTTTAATAAGAATACTCTATTATTTAGTATACCCTAAACTATTCTAAGTGTGATTGTACACAAGTTAAAGCAAATTTACTTGGCCAAACCTCTATCTCAGGAAGATAATATAAATTCAAATGATTGCAAACACTATGACTACTTGAAAATCACGCCACCCAGTGTCGAAAAGGTGAATTGCAAACTCAAGATCTTAATATATCTTATAGTATTACATAAATGTCATAAATTTAAAATAATAAACTTTTAGCTCTTTTAAGTACATTCCGCCAGAGGTACAATAACATTTAAAATGTTAACAAGTTGCTAATTTGCTTATTAAGTTAAAGGTACTTATACAGTAATACAAAATTATAATAATATTGTACCAGTCAGTGGTTAATGTAAAAAATAAAGATAAATTGAAGTTTTCAAACTTTTTTACAATGGAGTAAATGAGATCAATAAATTCAAGTTAGGTAATTTCCGCTTAAATAGATCATTTTACATACAGGTTTATATACACGTCGACTTAAAAGTCTTGATCACCATTTCTGAATAGTGTAACAGAAAAAAAGAACTCTTCAACTTTCGACTAAAACGACGATGGCCTTAAAACATTGACTGACATTGTATTTCTACGCGTAATTGATCCGCTTTAAAACTCCGCTAAAATGAAAGAAAGGGAATACAAAAGGGAAAGGAATAAGGGGAAAAAATGAAGGAAAGAAAACGAGATGGGATAGAAAGAAAGAAAAATGATGGAAGGAAAGGGAACCTTAAAACAATGGTCAAAATCTACTGCGATTCTCTTCAGGCTTTGAACAAAGATAAGGCAGCTATCGAAAATACCACAGTTTCTATACCCACTTGCAATGTTTTCAACAGCCTGTTCTTGTTGTATTAAATTATACGGCTGCTTTCAAATTGTAATATTTTATACTTAATACTGCGTGAGCAAATTTATCCGGACTTTGCCACGTCATTTAAATGTATGAAGTCACTATTGCAGAGCGAGTTTCTCTCAGCATAATCAGTAGATTAAATGTGAGAATTCGCCGTTGAGGGCGGTAATGCACATAGAATATATAAGAAATTCGGTCTTGTTAGCTCTTTAAGCACTCGAGATTGCATCGCACCGTACTCTCAAGGCAAGGTGCTCTGACTAGCAAATGCATTATTCGCTCAAACTGACTTGCGGTAAAGTTTGATCACCTAGTATACATTGTGATTTGCTTGATGCTGTGGATTGTCTGCATATAAGCTTATGTTGCACTTGGGAGGCGCAATGAATGGGCTATCGCTATGGCTTCATAAGTAGTTAATGGCACAAGGGCAGTGAATGCACAGATCTGAACTATCTCTTAGAATATTGGCTCCACAAATTGGCAATTGCTAAACCTTCCAGAGAGCATATGTTGATGCAATATCTTATAAAATCTTAACATATATTAAAGCAACAAGGTTTCATTGCTTACACTATAGTGCTGAAGTTATGTTACAAAAACAATTCGAACCAAGTTCATTGCTAGTAGGTTTCCTGATAGATTGACTTTGCGTTTTTGAAAGTCCATTTGAAAAGCAATGCCTTTTCTATTTTAATGGCAAAAAAGCTTTATTTCTCTAGCTTCATATTGGGAACCTTTGCTAGTGCTTTTAGAACAAATTCCAAATACCAAAAGCATCAACTATTACTCATACTGGGATGAAAGTGGTAAGAAATAAAAAACCCAATAAATTAACTCCATTTCCTTTGCTGAAAGCCATTCTCCCCAAAGAGAAGAATAGCAAGAGTAAGCAACAGAAAACTTCATATTATGCAGAGTCCAGATATCTTCACTTGAGAGTGTTAAGTACTATCGTGTAAAAAATGGATACATGAAAACTGTGCTGCAATCGAAAATTAGAAACTATTTTTTTTCTTTCAATCTACTCTTTTCAAGTGACATTTTATTAGAATATAATCAGATTATGTGAAATATATTGCTTTTTTTATAATTTATACAGACAAATGATGTGTTTTACGTAAATCTTGATGGAACTCGTGTATCCTCTATTGAGCCATTGATCCAATTAAAGATACTATATATTATTATTTTTGAGTAATATTGGTAATTATAATACAAAGCAGGCGCAATATACAGCTTTTTATTGGAAGTACGTCGCAAATTCCGTACCCAGCGCATCGAGACAATCTTCTTTGTTCGGTGGAGATATAAACCAATAAATTAGCATATGTGATACCAACAATAGTGTCAATAAACTGTATGCAAAAAACACCAATGAGCATTTAACATAAAATCAAGACACCAAGTAGGTTGGTTACTACTAGTGTTCAGAATTATATGCGCTAAAATTCCAAAATATTCATTCAAATATGCGCTGAAGAACGTTCAAATATGTACTTAAAATGACAAAATATGCACTTACATATGGACCAAATTCTTGAGGGTCTCGAACAGTGTCATAATGTATTAAAAGAAAGAAAAAAAAACACATTATAAGAGGAAATATTAAAAGTATTAGATTTAATAATCAATAACGTATTCCCAGTAACTGAGTATATGAAATCCTGTTACATAATTTTTCCATGTTTTCCTAGTCAATTTATTTTTCCTATCTATAAATATAAACTTGTGCATATAAAATGGTATAGCTCATCGGGCACAAAGTTTGTAAACTCTTAACAAGCAAGCGTTAACGTCCATGTCACTATCATATTCTTGAAGCACTTTGCTAATTTCCCTTAGCATCTTCACACCGAGAAAATTTGTCTGTTTGTTTTAAACTTCACCCTGCCAGCCGCATGCTGCATCACAAATTTAACTTAATTGGGATTTTACAATTTATCCTTGATGCAATGAACACCTCACAAAGCTCCTGGTAAATTGGTCTCGTCTTCTAAATAGTTGCAGAGGAATATCTGTTCTTCTTTCATAAGCATTTTTTGTACTTCTCTGCCTATATGTTGAACCATTTGAAGTAGCTATGTCATGTAGCCCAGAAAGTTAACAAGGTGATTTACTTTCGTTTCTTATCAAGAACAAAACCAGTTTTTCTAAATCACCGATAGCAAAATGCGAGTTCTTACAAAGGAAAAACTGGATGACATATGAAAACAGTTAGAAGGAAGTACAAAGAAACCTCTGAGAAACCTTGCACAGGAATAAGGAATTTTGCAAACCTCTGCTTGGAATGCCACTATACTTTTGAAATTAAAACACTATAAGGTAACTAGTTCAGCAATTGCGACCACGCGATAATGTGGGTAAGTTAATTTCTTCAATTGGGAGTTAAATAATGTTAACGATCGCTCTACTGACCCGCATTTATTTGTTTATTACGGACGAAGCAGGTTTTATTTACATGACCATCTAGCGACACTAAAAGTGTACCGGAATAACCCACATACGTTAGAAGAACTGAAAAGACAATATAAGAAGAGAAACTGCTGCATTTTTAGAAGAACTAATGAGTGTTAATGCAAATTTTCTTAAAAGATGCGACAGATGTGTAGCGGCACAAGGACATCATTTCTAACATCTTCTATGACGAAGATATATGGCTATTGTAGTTATAATTTGCATGAGAAATCTAAGCACTTGCATTTAAGGGGCTATGAATGTCCGACTTAGCCGGCAAACAGCATGCTTCCCGGTGCAAAGCAAATCCCTGCTAAGCCGACCACGCGTTCAAATGAGGGCTCTGTAGTAAAATTAAAAATTGATAAATATTAAGCACTAAAATGTACAAGAAGGTATACATCTCTTTTATGCTAACTAACAAAACATAACATTTCTTGCGTACCTTAAGAATGGAGAAACTTTATTCATTCTTGAACCAAGGATTTTAGCTGGATATTTTTTTTGACATTTCGAATTTGTTTTTGCAACCTTTGTCAATTTATGGACCATTAATAGGCAGCATACAGACTGTTTGGCACACAATTTCGCTTGTTACCGCCCTTGCATTACCAATCTTACCAAAGTTCAGCTCGATAGATAAAAATGCCTTTGCGGCGTGCTTCATTTTTTTATCTAAGCACATAAACTTAAAAAACAAATAAAGCGTTCGCAATAACAACATTATACATTTGCATGATCTCTTCTCAGCGTAGAAATACAACATATTTACCAAGATATGCACATTAATGATGAGCAAATATGCGCCAATCATATAACTTATAATTATTAAATGTTAAGATATACAGTTCCAATTCAAAGATACGTTTACATATATTTTTAATCACCAGTGATTACAATCTGTTCAAATTTAACTCACTTGCAGATTATTATTTTTTTTTCGCGCTCTTTTATTTTAAAGCTAAAAACCCTCGAATCATCGCACCTTAATCACTGCGCACCCAAGCGGTTTCCCCTACAACTAGTCCCCATTCGTTGTCAACAGATTGTACCAGGGGATGAGCAGCTAGGGGGAAGGTCACCCCGACCAAGTGGGAGGCAATGCCCACTTAAACAAAAAAGTATAGCAGAGGAGCAGCTGCAGGGGTAAAGAAGGGTCGGTTCTCTCGCAGGCAGGCGAAACCTCGGTTATGCATTCACTAAACCCAGTAGCATGATCCGTCATTGCACAAGTAATCAATATATTACCTCTCAAATATTATTATCTGGGAAGCAGCTTGGTATACTTACATCTGGAAATGTATACCTGTGCCTTAAGTTTACTCGATGGGTAAATATCGTTCAATAAAATATATTACAAAAATAAACAACAGAATCAATAAATAACAACGCTAAGGTTGGGTTGTAGGGATTCAAACAGGGAATCCCACAAGGAAGAGGTTTTGAAGGTTCCAGAAAATAATAACGCTTTAATACGCAGACTATATCTTTTATAACATGTGTTTTTATGTTGCAATGCTTCTGTATGAAATGGTTTTTGTTTTTATTTTAGTTTGGCCACAGTTAAATTTTGTCCAGTTAATTATTTTACATCCACAATTAAAAAACTAAAGAGCTTTAACTGTGTCAGTGTCTGTCATACTACGTAATACCTAGTTTATATTATATATGTTCTGCCCTAACTGTAAATATTTAAATTATTTCTACCTAATGTGCGTATTATTATTTGTTTTTCTTTCTGTGCATTCCCGTCAACTAATGTTGCTTATCGTTGCTTTTATTATCGTTCATATAAATTGTATAAATATCATTCTGTATTTTATATTTGTATCTACACACTCATTTATTTTATATATTTGTTATTTTAACTTGGTTAAATGTAAGAGAAGGTCTTATGGTCTTAACTCTGCAAAGGAAAAACAAATAATGTTATTATTATTGTTATTATTACTATTATTATTGTTGTTGTTTTATTATATATCTGTAATTTAAGAGGTATGACATAACTCTTCACCTTAAAATTTAAACGGCGGCGATATACTACCAAACTTATAGCGCCATAAATAATTATTGAATAACCTAATGATACGAAAAGTAATATTGCAATTATTGAATGATCCCTTTTTTGTTATTTCTATGCATTAGCTACAATCATTGTGGCGTACCGATTACATCTTTTTTAAAAGTTTTTGTGTGTTTGCTAAACGAAAGTATTTACAGTATTTATTAAACAATAAATAACAACAAACATGAATTAAAATATTATGTGCTAAGGTTACTTAGTACTAAATCATTTATGTACAGTACATGAAGCAATTAAATTTTAGGTAAAACAAATGAAAACATTTAAACAAAAAATAAGAACTGTTGCAATGAACTTTTAAACCAATTTTAAACATTTTAAAAGTTATCTCTACTCAGGGATCATATTCTGCAAAACTACTACAGAGTGAAAGATAAAAAAGTTGTCAACTACCCAAAGAGCACATGCTATAATCTCTCTCATAATTTATGCTCAAAACCTACGACAATTGACATTATAAATAGATAAATAAATAAATAAATAAATCTCAATAAAACATTACAGTAAACTAGGCCACCATAGTAGACAAGAAGCTCCCCTTAAATTTCTTAGATAAATACATTAACAGTCCCATTCCTTTGGGAACTTTTTACTTATGTCATATCACATTAGACAGCTCAGAGGAGAAGAATAGTACTGTCCCCACCCGAGATAATGAGCTCCAAGCATTTAAGGCAAGACATATACTGACCAATTGAATTAAGTCTAAAGTGACATCACTACACTCATGTGAGAGTACCTAGAAAGTGAACAGCTAAATATCGATCGGAGAAAGGCTTTTATACGGTAGGTAACGGCTCGATAATAAAAAGTTGCTATTATTATTATTATTATTATTATCATCATCATCATCATTATCACTATTATTTTACAAATCACGCTTTTCCCTTTCCTAATGAAGTGCTTGCTACTATACTGCCCTAATAAAGCACAAATCTGCATGCGTCTAGATTTACTTTGTTTCGATAATGTTCACTACCTTATTCGCTGAACTGCAGTTAAATTGTTTGAGGTGTCGCCAGTGTTGCACTGATGCGGATTGTTTGGTGCTTCTCGATGCCCCTAATGCAGGACTCCCATATACATATAATTTTTATTCATCCAAAGTATAACAATAATCCTATTCATAAAGATTAAATTTTCTTTAAATTTGTTTGATTTGATGCTTAAACTTGTTCACATGCTACTATTAACGCAAGCGCACGATTTAACCAGGATTGTCAACAAATGTTACTTTAATCCAGATAGATGGGCTTCGAAAACCAGAGATCTTCCATTTAAAAATTATCCAAATTATTATAATTAGTCGCAATTTATCATCATCATTTTAAGTTGCTTCATTATCCATTAAATATACTAATAACTCATGGCATCGTCATAATTTAAAGTTTTACATGATTCATGCAAATGATTGTGTATGTAAAATGTTCGCATATTGAATTACAATTTTTATAATTTTATAAATTATATTCACAATCTTCAAATGTTTAGTCATAGCTGGACTCTTCTTCCAGCATGTTCTGGTACATGAGGTATAAACAAAAGTATGGGGTAGTACATTTACAAATAAATTGACTTTATAACTATCTAATTTCATATTTACAGATTTAGTTGCAAATGTCTCTGATGCAAAATGGCATATGAACTAGCAGTATTTATTTTACTGAATTTTTAAATTATGAACGATTGGTTTGATATTTAAAATGTACTGCCAAAATGAGCTGCACCATGTTCTTCATAAGTCTTACTGTTATAATTTAATGTGTTAATTTACAATATGCACTAAGCATTAAAGCAAGAAATATTTTTAAAACATAATTCTCTCTACTTGATTCCCATCAAAGATAAATACTGTGATTGTATGTGGTTCTCATCTTGTCCATTTTAATTTTTATACGTAGCCAAAATTCCTGTTTTTCTTTAAAACATCTTAAGGCAATTCTTAGTCTTTGCATCATTTGTTAACTTTCTTTTATTGTGAGAATTGAATTGCCCACTTTCGTCCCCAACCCATTTCGCAGTTTTGACTTCAGGATGTTCAACTTTCACTCATTTTACCTTGCACAGTTTCCTGTTTCGTCACTACTCTAAGCAACAATTTGTTAATGTCACTCCACATTCACCAAGAATGAAATAGGAGTTGGATAAAATATTTGGATTTCCATTATAATAGTACTTAAATCATCTTTAATTGAAAAAACTCTACACGTTAATGTAAAATACACAATTTTCTGGGTCCCTCTTAGTTTAAAAATCACTAGAATTCCCACTTAGCGGGATAAACCCTTATTTTTAGCCGCAAAGTGGTATTTAAATATGCTACATCTAGCGAGAAAATTTATAGGTTTGTAATTCTGAACTGAACCTAGAACCAGTAACCAAAGTATAAATCCTCTGCAGAAAATGTTTTCACACATATCCATAGCAACCATCACACAATATATCAACCGGACCTATGGTTGGCTACGTTAGAGGTAGAAACAAATGTTTACCACTGTGACATCTTGAAAAGAAGAAAATAAGCTTTTGTTAAACTGGGACACGGGCCGATATTTAAAAACCCATTGTTCATCCTTACCTTACTCGCACCAAACCCTTTCTTCTCTTGCTAGGCAATCTTGGCAATTCTAAACAACATTGATGGCTATAGGCATTCGACGACCTTGAAATACGGCCGCATAATGGCGGCTACACGCTGAGAAGAGAACCTTTATTGAAGAAGGTTAATCCTGCGCAAAAATAGATTTTAGTGCACCATTTTGCTCCAAAAAATAATTTTGTCTTTATTATTAATGTGCCAGAACTTATCTAATCATGGACTGCCAAAATGAAATCGAAAAAACTTGCACTTTATATTTTTGTTAGAAATGGAAACGTTTTAACGACCTTTACTTTAAAAATAATGCGATTCTATTTCTAATTATATAACTTTTGATCTTACAGTTTAAGAAAGAGATCAGTTTGTTGTAATGACTCTAATGTAATCAAACATGGCCATCTTATACGCAGCAACCCAATGAATAACGTGAACTGTTGTAGTATTTTGCCTGTAGGAAACAGCGGCGTTCGTTGTCGTCTGCGAGTACCGTAGAGTTGCCATGCAACAGTTTAACTGTTTTAAAAGAGTTTACTTACCAACTTTATGAAAAGAGATGCTGAAACTGCCCACCAACGTTGTTCATATATTATTGTTACCACTATAAAATAACTATCCATCACTTGCTGTAGTTTACGTGTAATAATTCTGCTACTTACTGGCGGACATTTTGTTTACATTCTCCCAGGATATATTGGTTTAATGTATTTTTTTTTTTTTTTAAATTTTATACTAATATACCTGTCAGTCTGAGGCACTCAATCATTCTTTAAATTTCTGTCATCGAAATGTTCGTTGTATGAAAACTATGGCAGTCTTGTTGAAAAATTGTGAAGTAACGCTTCCTTTCGATTAATTCTCTAAAAATTGATGAGGGGAATCAGTGCTAAAGTAAGCCAGATTTATTTTATGTTTTTAACTATAAGAAAATAGTCACTCTTTGCACAGATCGATAAGAAATACCCCTTTGTTATGAAAAATGTCTAGTAATTTTTGGGAGAATTCTCCTAATGATGTCATCTAATGTTTCTTCAGTGAGAACCCTACTCAGTTTCTTAGGTTTCTAGACCGAATACTAACCCATGACCTGAAACTTATTATAAAGATTATGCATTGTTGTCGTCTGGAACCTTTACATATGGGAATCTTTCTTCAAATGGACTTTGAATTCTACGAACTGATTCAGTTAACACATATGAATCATAAATAAATACAGTTGTGCAATAGATAATATACACCTACCAAGCCGTAATTCATTTCGCGATTAAATACAGAAAAAACACTTCACTCGTAATAACTGAACTAAACCTCTAACATATCCACAATGACAACCAGACAGAGTGACCTTGTTCTAGTCAACGGCGGGAAACACGTGTGCACAAGCTCACTGGAAAATCACTGCAAGTTGGTTCATAGTAAATTAGATTCCTATAAAAATTTGTACTGAAGTTACGTCAATAGTTTTGGAAGGGAGGATAAAGAAATGCACTATTACAGAAAAGAAAATTATTATTATTATTAGGCGGCTTAACCACAGGTTTGGCAAAGAAGTCTTTTATTTTACCTAGGTGAAGATAAAAAGAACATTATTTACTCTTACTATTCTTGTCATGCTGCATCATTCATTATCATTCTGATTTCCGGTCCTGTTCACCATATAATCTCCATCGAATCCTCAAGGTAAATAATACTTTTGCTTTGGCCCACTCCTCTGTTCTGTGCAAACCGTTATATCAACAACAGAAGTGCTTAGAAAAAAAAGTCAGCAATTTCCACTTTATATATATCTAATGAATGTAACTTCCCTTTGCAGTGTTAAGCACTTTTTAAAAGTTTTGTGAGGAAAAAGCAGCTGAGGAGAAACCAATCAGCAACTCATTTTGTCATCTACAGTCATCATATTTCTTTTGTTCCACAGCTTGTGTTTATTGATAGTTCCTTTGAGACAAAATGATAAACTAAATTTTATTACTTTGTGAAAGTTGCTACCATAAAAGGTTCAGTGTAGAGAAAATAAGAATACGGACAAAAACACTACATAAAAAGGGTCTGATCATCTAGTTTTTTTTTTTTTAATGGTGTTTAACGCCCGTTTTTACTACTGTGGCACCACAGGCGGTGAACACTGATGGTACATGAGATGAAATGATAAATCGGGAAAGGATTTTTTAAAGAAGGAAACGTTCCAGGCCTGAGTTTAGAGTACCTCCCCGGCATTTGCCAGTCATGAGGCCTGAGGAAAACCTGGAAAAAACCTCAGTCAGGGAGGACGGTCCTGGCGGGATTCGAATCCCAGACCTTCCGCTCATGAGTCCGCGCCTTAAAGACCTCGGCCACCCGTGGCGGTCTGATCATCTAATGAAGTTACTATACGCCTATTTCATTCTCTGCATGTGGAATAAATTAAGAATACCCCATTATTTGTTGACGTGTGTGACTGGTAGAATAAAAAAAACTCTGATTGTCATTGTCAAGTGTCTCCTTTAAGCACCCTCAAATAAGACGTTTGTTCCCAAATATAGGTAGCTCTTTCATCCCATCTGACGGACTCTTTGGGTTGCTTTCAGGAGAAATTTTATAGAGACAAGTAATGAAAAATCCCTATGAGTATCTGCAAATTATCTAAAAAAATTCAAAGTAAAGGTTGGAACTGAACACTGAAATATTGTATTGAAAAATTGAAGCAGAAAAATATTCAAGGCAGCAAACGCTTGGCATTTCGATGTTGCTTTCTGCAAGACAGAAATACTCAAGAGGTATACCAACAATAAAGGCAGTATTCTGGCGAAAACATTTACATGCTTGAAATAAGCTCCTTTAAATGCATAAAAAGAGAAAGAAAAAAAAAAGAAACCCACGCTTCTCAAGTGGTTTGAAACTCATTCAATCTTACACGTGAAACTAGAAAATTGTAAGAAAGTTCTGATACAAACGATTGTTGATATACACTTTAGTGAGAACTGCGTCAGAACACAAAACTGAATTTTTACAAGCCACAATGGACATCGTTATCTACTGAGGCAGAAAGAGGCGATCTGCGTGTGAACTAACAAAAGAGTCTTCAGAAATATGTACCCAAGTACCTTTGCTTGAACAGTCTTCGCTACTGATGACTTTGCTGGCATGTTCTACAGTTTTTTCACAGAGCAGCCTCGCACAAACTGAAACTTCTTGTCAAAATTTCAATCGTTGTCTCTTCCCAAAAATATACCTGAAATTTAGCAATAAGCCACAATAATTTGACTTAAATATGAATTTTAACTGAAAATAAATATATTCAATTTACCGATTTTCAGAAGTCGAAATATAGATCTTTGTGATCTTTTGCTCAGTTGAGACACTTTGAGCTTAGCGCAGGTATGCGGGGCTATCAAATTAATTTTTGACAGTTTGCGCAACATTTCCACCAAATACTGCTGCATGCCACTGCTTTGAAGATTCAATTAAATATTAGTGAACATATTTTCTTCACGTATCTTCAAGTAACGTTTTGATTTTGGTAAAATAAAAGTTATGTTTGCAGTCACGTCCGTTCTTCCTTTGATGGGCCAACTCCTTGTCAAATCCAAATTTCTTTTTGATTTGTCTCACAAATGATAAATCTCTCGGTACGAAAATTATTTGTTGTTACTTTTACTGCAACAGTCTTTTGAGGTCACAAATCACTTATTTAGCCAGTGAATTTTATTAAAAGCTCATTTTTATGTATTCAAAATTACTGACAGAGTATTTAAATTTTCATGTTTGACATCATTAAAAGCTAACTACGTTTCAATAACACGTATTTAAAGCAGGCCTTCTCTGGTTAATATCATTATTGTAACTGGAGCTTATTATACAAAGTTTCTACTTGCACAACAATGCAACATTATGACACTTGTTTTAATGTTAGACAACATTAAATTGTTCACATTAGCCTAATTCAACACTACTCAGAATTCCAATCAAAATTTTCGTTGCATTTAATAACATGTACAGGAATATTTTTATTATAATTTTTCGGATATTTACCCTGTTTGTGTTGAAAACTTAAGAGATCACAATAAACTATGGCAAGATAGTTATATTACCGCTTACAATGAGCCGGATAATGGTAATTTAATAAAGCACTTATGAAACACAAGACAAGCTGTGTATTACGCCTGTTTCCTACAACAGTATCGTTTTGCCATAAAATTAAGCAAAAATCTTGCATATTTAACAAAAAGTTACTGGTAAAATAAAGAAGCTGTACAAATGGTACAGCATTATTGTTTAAGAAGATAAAGCATATCTCAAGTTGATAAGAGGTTGGCCAACGAATCAGAATTAACTTCCGCATTTGTTAATATTCACTTTTAAGTTACGATGGACAGCTATAGTTCATCGCTGGTTATATTTTGGAAGTAAAGTGAAGGGAGTCCAGTTCATAGATTAAAATCCGGAATGTTCCTCAATTGGGCATAGGGCTAGGATTGTTATAATCTAAAATTTAGAAAATATTTTGATAGCTGAAAAACCTTAAAATGCGTGACAAAAATGTTTATTAAGTTTAAATAATTTTATGTTAGTATAAACAGTATGCAGTGCCCACCAATATAATTTGTGTTATGTCCCCCCAACTGCAGAGGAATTGCATTTACATAGTCAGACTCTTTACACACAGAATGAAATTCACTATTTTCTTAAAAATCCTTAATTTTCCTCCCCTCACTTGTGCTGTATTCTTAAATTCTGCTACACATAGCTGTAAACAATAACCTTTGAGTGTTTTTGCTTTGGGTATAGTTAAATACACCAAAGAAAGACAAATGTGAAAACTAACAACTTACAACGCCAAAAATTAACTGCAACTGAGTGATCTTAACTTAACTAAATGCCTTTAAGTGCAATTCTCTTTATACTACCACTCCATTTTATCACATCTTTGATATGCGTCGACGGTGTCAAGCTGTGAAGCGGTATTGCCGACTTCACCCCAGTTCATAATGATTATTATCATGGTCTGTATTATTGCAATTATTGCAATTAAACCATACTGTACATATAACAAAGTATTAACATCATTATCCCCAGTATTATTGTTTGAATTGTTACCATTGGAAACCTGTGTATTTATGTTTATATTTTGTAAATATCATGAGAAGTGTACTAGTGTGTATTACTGCATATTTTATTTAGACAAGGCTTCTATAACTTAGGAAGTGCCTGACACTGTTAGTCACTGTGAAGCCTCTCACAATAGAAAGAAGGTGAAGCCTAGGTTTTTCTTTGTACGAGCGAGGAAGCGATGCTATTGTTCGACTTTTTTAAAGAGACCTGTTACAGGAGAAGCTACCGTTTTTGAGAAGGTCGTGTGTGCGTAGGAGTCCACAACAACGCTTAGGGGTGAAACATTCAAATAGTCAGAAAGTTTAAAAACCCCGTCTAGGCGAAGGCGTTACAAAAGACGTGTTAAAAGAACGAATCTGGCCAACCGTATAAAATGTAAGAGTAGCCAGTTAGAAAGCTGGTTCAAACTTGAATTTTAAAAAGCGACGTTTTGTTCAGTTTGGGGGACACGAGCGTCCCAATCTAGCAGAGTCAAATCATTTATATACGGGTCATCTGAAGCCGTAAGCTTCACTCCAAGTCTAACTTCAACAGCGATAGGTTGCGTCACTCTTAAATTTAAATTCGACTGCGGAAGATTGTGTTATTGCAAGTATAATGTCAGCATAGATAACACTTGTGAATTTACCAGTGAAAGTACTTGTGATATATGTAAAGTTTATTTCGACAACAGTAGGAAATATTAAATTCATCGTAAGGTTTTACGTGACTTCATTGTTTGGTTCAACGCAATCAAGTATGGTGTATTAATTAGTGCAACAGATATGCATTTTCCGTTCTCAGGGTAAATGGTGCAACACTTAGAGACTTAAAAGAAGTTACTCAATAAATTGTGAATTCAACATATTCTTCGACGTGTCCTGATTTACTTCAGCAACCCATTGACCTAGGGCCAATAAAATAACTTGAGGTAATTATTATTCCCTCTTTGACGGGAGTAATAACAAATAAAAGGCGGCAGCTGAGGCACTACGACGACTAGAACTTAGCAGCTAGAGACATCAGCATTGTGAGGACACCAATACTGCTGGCCCAATTGACGGCGGTCCGCATTTAAATCGCCGTAGGTGCATAACATAAATCATCGAATTCATTGCCCATACCACCCCACGTAACGGCCCCAGCTGCAGATACAACTAAGTAAAGAGAGTATTTTCTTTCATGCAGGACTAGCACCAAGTTTTTACACATAGAAGAACAAGGGCGAATCCGATCATCAGTTTTGGATTCACATTAAGCTATGGTCTGGAAAACTGGACATTTTAAGCTGCGCGCTCACACTACATTTTGGAATCCACACATTATACAAACTTCACTTTCTCGTCAAAACTCCTTCCAACAAAAGTGATATGATCTTGAAAGTTTAAACAGGGCAGTCCATGCTATATAGTACATTATAATAATAAAAATAGCATGCATTTGGATGTTTATATCAATCTGTATGTTAGAGAATACTGCTGAGCCAGTCACATGATATGAAAAACAAGGCAAAGGGTGATCTTGTTCCTGCATAAATAAGTCTGGAATTATGTTTTTGTTAAAAATAATTTAATTAAAATTGAATTATAATTGTTTCATGCAAATATTGGAAAATGTTTATTTATATATATTTTTGAAGATATACTTTTATGTGGTATAAACTTTAAAATTTAAGCTGAGTTTACCAAGTCCAAAGTTTTAAACATACTTGAGACTTCCTTTTTGCAGTGCAAGTAAAATATGTTTTTACCTAATAATCCACGCCCCATTTAGGTGGGTTTCCATTTACAATAGCCCTCTCTAAACAACATGCCCCATTGTCTTCTGAGATAAACTAAACGGAATGTTACCTACAGTAGAGACGACAAGTCGATTGAGTAACACCACCAGTTAAGTTAAAATTGTAACAAACATAAACAAAGGCAGGCTAAAAGAAGAGCTGTTAAGGAGGAGAACATCCCCTCACATCGAATGTTACCAGATTTTAAACTGCTGCATTCTGTTTTAGATTTTTATCTGAGAACACTTGCCTCTTCTGACAAGATAGTAGTAAATTCGCTGTTAGCATACGCCCGCATAATTGATGTGACAGACAAACCAAAAAGGGTAGTCTATTTGGGCTACACAAAAATTTAATGTCTGTGTTGGTTCATTTTTAACACCATTCATTGACTTTAAACAAGCGTATGTATGTAACGTTGCAAATTCTATTCAAGCGCACAACCTTCAGAAAAATAAGTGAATAACAAGTTACGTTTATAATGATGCATGAATAAAACTACAATCCAGAATCAGATAGAAAAATGCACTTTTCATTAGAATCTTTTAACGCAGAATGAACAATTTATGTATTAAATCTGAGTTAAATACTTTCAAATTATAATAATTCATACGGAAAACAGTTATTTTATAACTGATGCATGCTTTACATGAAAATATACATTCTTTGTTGTACTTATAATTACTATAAAAATATGTACAAAGAATATAAGAGTAGAATGGGGGGAGTAAGGGTGTGTTGCCACCAATTCTTCTGAGAAAAGGAACGAATGGTCTTAGAAGTTTCAATATGGAACTTCAGGCATCCGTATGAATCAGTGTGACACGTGATAATAGAAAGTCAAATACATACTAATATCATTGGCGGAGGCTCAGTCATAAGGAGATAGAAACTAATCATTAATCATGCAATGTCACTCAGTATACAAGTTTTCCTAGAAATGGTAAGACGTTTTGAAAATGAAATAATGTAAAGTTTACGAACGATTATTGTGCTTGAATTTCATATAATTACATGTATATGACAGAATAAATTATTTGTTTAAGGCAGCTATTGTGTTTTCAGTTCTGACCACTTGTTCTTGTTCTTAAGATGCCTATTTTTCGACCCCCTTTCTCTAAGAACTCTTTCATGATTAAAGGAAATCTTTTGGAAGACTCTGCAAGATTTTTTTTTTTTTTTTTTTTTCGTCAGTTAGAGTGGGCAAGAATAGTTTTCTTTGTGCTTCTCGTGCTTCAATTGTTTCATACAACTTCTTATGCTATTTTATTACATTTATTTAAGTCGTGAATGTCTTTCTATATTTCAGGTGTTGTGACTTAACCGCAAATTTCTGTTTTAGTTCACCTAGTTTCCCATCCATTATCCTCTTCTCCCCTTCACACATTTTTCTGCTCTGTGTGGACCTTGTCAACAGAATGTTCATTTTAATTAGCAGCAACAAGACACTGCTTCTCAGTTAATTAAATTATATTATCATAATCTGTTTGTGCGGCTTCTACTCTACGCAATTAAATGATTGATAAGCAACATTTTCAAATGAAATGTGTATTACAAATTTCTGTAAGTAGGATAATAATTGGGGTAATTATAACGGTGACGGCACTGACAGCCTCAGGCTTCATGTCCCAGCAGCAACTATATCGGCTTCTGTGTGTTCAGAATTTAAAACTACGTCAACTTTGCAACATCGAGAAGGCTGTGATTGGGCATGTGATGTTCCAATGAGTACTTTATGAAATTAATTTGAATTAGGTTATTAAAGCATTCAGGAAATTTGCAAAACAAGACAAAAAGTTATATGAAAGCATCCCAAAAATAATTAAGTAGGAGTTAATCACTAACGATAAAATTAAAAGATATATTATTATCGAGATACTTTTGTGACTGAGCGAAAGTCAACATTCCGAATATTTCATCGGTAGGAAATGTTGGCACATTAACAAATGGCTGTGGAAGAAAGTTCGTACCAGTTGTTCAAACTTATAAACAAAACTAAACATCAGGATCTTACTATTCACAGAGAATTATCCAACATAACCAGATCATCTCTGATGGAATACGTTTCAGCCTTCAGCTCACTGTCGGTTATGGCTAGTGAAACACCTCCACTGTATTGCGTATTTCTTTAACCTTACTCTCTGCAATCAACATTGCACTATGGGGCGCAAGAGAATGTGATAGATATTAGGAAACAAGAATGCATATGGGTGAATGACATAATTACATGTAAACATTGGAAGAATTGTCGATGGATCAATGATTATTTAAATATTTATCACATTTTGCCGAGTTTTGTAAAGCAAAACATTTTTCTTTTCCATTTTTATTGTTTTATTTTAAACTAGCATCTGTTTCTTTTAATAAAAAAACTTTCTTCACAAGCAGCTGCGTGTTAGTAAAACTATTTCTGTACTGATTATAGATTTCATAATATTTAATACCTGTTTCACCTAACTTTACCGCTGAGCATGGGTTCTCTAGTGTATTTGTTGACAAAAAAATAGAGGATTGCATACGGAAATAATATGTATACACGTTAGTCATTAGTGCCACACAATATATGAGGCATGATCAACTGCAACCAGATTGGACCCATTCATTAATATAAAGCAATGTAATGCGTTACCAAATATTTAGAAGCAGCAAAATTTAAGGAATAAGAATGAGATACTCGCTTAGTAGAACATCACACTGCACAATGCTTTGAATACCGTCCGAAAAGAAGAATCATGGTTCTCATTGATCAGTTCGTACCACAGTCTTGACTTCATCATCGTTATGGAAGCGTTTGCCCTTCAGAAGTGTCTTGAGAGCTGCGAACAAATTAAAACTCGCAAGTGATCCTCAGGTGTCTACCGTGGCACTGATCTCATCACTTGCGATCTCATCCTTCACTGTTGTCTATGCTATACATTTCTCACCAAGCGACGATGCGTTCTATTCGACTGACAGCCCCTGCTGTCGAAAATTGAATAATGGCACGTCTATTGACGGGTTCGAATCATCGCCATATTTGCTCAACGCCCGAACAGCCAAACGATGCGAAACTTAGTCACCTATCGGGGTGTGATGATTAATCTGTACTCACTGCCGTTCACCGCTGGTGGTAAGCGCAGCTGAGCAAGCAATGGGGCAGGGCGGATTTCAGTTGATCACGCTTCGTACTATATAAAATTGCGCTATAAAAAGTATATGTATATATACATAGTTTTATAATGTTATATAACATTTTTATCCGTAGTTTAAGCACTGAATGAGATTACTGTAACAATGTGTCTGCTTCGGTCAACTCGTCTTTCTGCAGTGACTGTATAGAGCATGGCTTAGCTGTTCAATTCGCTACCGTAAAGTGCTTCTTTTGCGACAAATGTTTACCGTTATATAATGTTATTTATTTTTAGTTAATGCTAATTCTAGCTAGTCTGTGGTAAAGGAATCAAAATACTCCATTTATAATATACATAAATACTGCTAAAGCACAATTTTTAATGATAATGTAAGCTATCAATTGTATGCTTCAGGTTTCATCCTATAGCGCATATCGGGCCTTAGTTTTTTCGGGTTTACGTTGTCATCTCTGTTGTTACACACAATGTTTTTGGTACTTTTTGCACAAGATCTATCTTATTTGTAGGTACCTCTCAATACGTTCCCCTTTAAGTTGTCATACATTTCCAGCTCTGTTCAGCTGACCATTCTAAATCAGGTATTCTCTTCCCTGATATTACTTAAACCTCTTTTCGTAGGACAAGATATGAAAATATATTTCTTTCTAGGATCCAAACACTGAACTGCGTATGGACTCCATTTCGAGACTTTGGCCACTGGTGCATGATGCCTTTTACAAATGGCATTTGTTACTGACGGCAGATCATACCACAACAGTGCTTTAGCGTCCATAACACACTTTCCATTCCTTTACATAAAGGCTAACCTTTCTGACCATCCTTGGAAGCGGGCACGTCTGAAAACAGTCATGTAGAAAGCATTTTCATGAGTTAATAATTACTCAAGATCATCCAAATTGAGTATATTACTACTACACTACTGCTAGATTATTCCAGTTTTAAGCAGGCATTTTAGTTATTGCATATTCGGCATTCATTCCTTTTATGACTACAGTTAGCACAAAATCCACTTTGAGCGGTGCGTTTTCTCACTTAAAGTATACTTCAATTGAAGGGAACTTGTAGAATAGAATTAAATTTACAAATTCATGTTCAGATGCAATATTATAGCTAAATAAAAAATAGAATGTATCAGCATGTTTGTAATTACTTCACCGTACAATTTGAAACTCCATTATATACTGTGGGACTCAGCCCTTGCCTGATGCACTATTTGCTAGCTCTTGACATAGTAACTCTCTCATATACTTCTATACATATTTTTCCAGTTCAATTTTAAACTACGATTTAATGAGAGGGCTTGTACCAAACCATAGAACGCCCCGGTTTATTACAAATCTCCGAAGAAATGCAGAACAGAAAATTACACCACTAGTACTCGATATATATAAAATAAAATAAAATAAAGTATGACTATTAGCAATGTAACAAATTAACAGTAATTATTAAAACTTTAAAAGGATAAAACACTAAGATAAAGTCACACTTGAAATCGCTATTATTTCGAACTCGTTGAGTTCTTCTATGGCTCGTGTATATATAGCTTTTTAAAGCATTTTTCACTTTCTGTCTCCCGGAATTTATTCTACATGTATTGTGAAATGATTTGGAGGTACTGCCGATGGGAGCACTTCTTCAAATATCTCCAACTTCGTGTGCTGACTCCATCAACACACTAAGATTCATATGAATAAACATTTTATAGAATTGTGTATCTAAACTATTAAGTTTTCTTCCTTTGATCAGGAGCATATTAAAACACCATAAAAGTTTTTAAGAACCAAATCTTGATACCGGAAAGTACAGTGTTGCTCATTAAATCCAATACTTCTCTCACATACGTACATTTTTTTAAATGATGTTTAACGCCCGTATTTACTACTGAGGCACCACAGGTGGTAGACACCAGTGATACAGGAGATGAAATGATAAATTCTGAAAGGACTTTTTAAGGAAGGAAACGTTCCAGGCCTAAGTTTAGAGTACAGTTTAGAGTATCTCCCCGGCATTTGCCATTTATGAGGACTCAGTCAGGAAGGACGGAGGATGAAAAGAAAATGTAATTTTGATCTTTGTAATGGATATGTTTTCTCCGTCGTTGTATTTTTGAGGTAATAAAAATACTTCTGTATTCATTTATTTGCTTTTCGCTTAGAAGAACCAAGAACTTATATGGCGCACTAAGTTTAATGAGCGGTAGCTTAGTCTGTTAATACAGAAGTTCAAATTAGCGGAGTTCGTGATAGTCCTTTAAGTAAAGAATGCTCACTTTAGCAGAAAACAAAAAACTCATGAATATGTACATTCGTAAGAACTTTGAGTTAGCTAAATTTCAAGCGTACTAAAGTGTAAAGCAAGTGCCACGCAATATAAAGAAAAGATTTTCAGGTTGAGTGGGAGGTCAGCACGTCTTACAGCGTTCCATTCCTGTCATGTTCCCATAGAGACGTTATGGTTGGCTTCATCGTAAAGAGGCTCGATTCCGCCATGACCTGTCAGATCCAGCCCAATCAATTTATATCAGTCGGTAGGTTTCTTACAAAACGCATAATATAAAATTTTGCTACAGTCAGGGATAATTCTTTGTGCTGGCAAGTTGGATCTGCAGATTGTTCGATTTATCGTACAGCAATTCAAAAGGAAGCAAAACAAGTAAGATAACAAAACACTATCTATGTAGTTATTTTCCAATGTCATCTACACTCTGAAATATGTCCTAGCTCTGATTCACTTTAAAGTGTTTAATCTGCAATCCAGCTTTCGTTTTTTTTTTTTTTTTGTGATAATATGCTATGAATATGATGAAGTTTTTAGATAATTCTTCCCCTAAATAAATATATTGTCCACTTTTGTGGAATTTCCTCCACACTGTTAAGATTAAAAAGCACGAGTGATAAGTCTGTCTCTTTATTATTCTTGCTCAAAATTTAAACTATTTTAAAAAAAACATAAAAACTGTATAAAATTTAATCGAAAAGTGCGGTGGAATACTTTTTCTTTTAATATTAACAGTTTAGACATTTTTCTGAATCGAACGCTTTCACGAGGTCAATAAAAATAATATGCGTTTTACCTAACCCCACTTTCTTGTTCTTTTAATTTTTTCCCCGCTCTTATTTTTATCTTTTTTCAGAACATGCTGCAACTATTGTTCAGTATAATTTATAGTTTTATAGTTGTTATTTCTTATTTATTTTTGTTTGTTTATTGTTCATCTTCTTAAGAAGTGGCCATACAATTGTGATAGATCAGTTATCTAGGACAATTGTTTGCTGTCAACACATATTCAATATGTTCCTACTTTAAATTTGCTCCTACTATTATATCAATTCAGTATTCAGCCTTTGATGTTTTATGTCCTGTTCTAATAATATTAACTTTTCAGCACTAGTGCTAAAGGGGAAGAAAGTCAGCAGCGAAGTGTACAGAAAGACTGGCTCTTGGCCAATCTTGACTTCCTTAAAAAGGCTGTGATCAGAATTCGAGAATAAAATTATCAGATATTCTATGTTGAATGAAACAACATATGTCTGCGTGACTGGATTAACTACTCCTATATGAAGTAAGTGCAACATTAAATTCTTGACACCGATAATCCAAGTTGCCTGTGTAGCCTCAAACATTTAGCTAATACGGTGATAATTTTGCGTAACAGAACTTTCGTGACGGCAATAATAGTGCACTGTAATGGGGTGCTGATAGCAGTGTTTGCCTCAAAATATCTGCAGATTTGGTTTTTGGTAAAACCACGTCGTCAATTTTTAAACCTTGCCCCTCTATCGACATCACCATTATATTCCTAGCTAGCTTTTTTTTTTTTTTTTTTTTTTTTAAAAGATTTATGACTTGAACGCTTCGTGATTTCTGTATCTTAAAATGAAGTTCTTATTTCTTAATACTAGATTTTATTAATATTATGGTTTTCTTCCTGTTTGTGGAATAAAATATGTAATATTTCAAATAAAATATTTCTGGAGAGATAGCCATTTAGGTGCAACTTGAACACAAAACTATTTGTTAGATAAGCGTTTGTGTGTTCATGTTTGAAAGGACGAAACATTCAATCGAAACGTAGCGATCGAAAACAATTTCTCTCTATTCTGAATCTAGCTTTACCAAGCGTCACCGAAGTTAGACTGACTCTGGAAGGTGAGTTTTTGTCTAGTGATACATTAATGACAGTAGGATCAAAGCGATCGTAAAGTTCTGCACAAGCTTTTCACTATACATATATCATAAATTTAAGAATAATAATTTTCTAAAAAAATTGTGTAAAGCGAAATTTACAAAAATGTAAAATATTCTGATTAAGTATTGTCACTATAATGTTAACAGCATCCAATTCATGTGACATGATAATAATAATCATAGAACATGTGCAAAATTATACTCAACACAAGCTGTCCTTATAACTCTGAATTTTTAACTGCACAAGCTTCCAACCAGTTGAGTCGAAAGTTTCAAGTAGCGGTTTCTGGAAAGTACGACGATAAACTATAAAAATGGTTATTTTTGTAAAAATGAAAAAGTAAAATAGCACAGAAATTAGTACTGGTAACTATTTGCACTACCCTATATTTCTCGGGCAACTACGTCTTACAAAATATACAAATACAGTTTTAGATGAAGTCACATATCTAAGTTCATCTTCCTAACTGTTAAATTAAAATAGGTTCAAAATAACTTCAGAATATAAAATGATATCCTTTTATATATCAGGTAGCAAAAAAGAGTAAACAAATAGCCATTTATAGAACACAAAAATATAACTAAAGCATATTCATGATATTCCAGGGGTCATTATATGGCGTGGAGCTTAAACTTTGGTGCAGTTTGAAAGAGAAAGGTGATCTCCCTTGCTTCGCTTAGCCGACCATATTCCCAAAACAGTGTCTATTGTAGAGTATTCAATTGTTGCGGCAGGGGTGTAAAATCAGAGTGTATGAATGATGTCTTAAGGCTGGACGGAGGTTGTTGGTATTTCCTGTCCTGTCCTTTACGATATTTATTATTTGTTTTATAAATAAGTTTATTTATATGTCGTTAACACTTCAATTAATAGCACGCAATTGTTAACAGCCAACAACTACTTGCTTGCATAGAAACAATATAGGGTGCTCCATAAGTCCAGCATGTCAAAATTTACAGATTTTATTAGAACTATCTCTCTTGTTTAAACTGGAATGCTGCCATTCCTAAGCACACATACAACGAGGAAGACCAGTCCAAAAGCATATCTTTTCGGCGTAAAACAAGTTTCTTAAGTGATCCCACAGGTAAATATCAACTGGTATCATGTGGCTTTCATGGGGAAACTCAACAATCTCTCAGTTTATGTGGTTCAGTTGCGAACGCTCTTTAATATTTCAGGTCGTCAGCGTCCCATTCAATTCAGTGCGTGAAACGGCAGGTAAATTTTGCTCACAGACCTCATTTTCAGGCTTGAGATATTTTTACGTGTCGTAAATCTACGACACGTGATCCTCGGCTTTACTTCCCTTCCAAAGAAAGTCATACTTGCGATTTTACGCTCGAAAATATCCACCAATCTTGGCCGGGATTGAATCCGCGATCTCGGGTCTACGAAGCAAGTATGGTTACCACTAGAACCAACAATCTCTGAGTTTCCTGGAAATCGAAGATCAAGATATTGTGCAATAACGGCATAGTGCACTAACGCTTCTACTAGAACCAAATCAAATAGACAACTTATGAGCTCAGCAAATTGGGTAGAATTTTTAGTGTTCTGTGATACTGTACTTATGGGACAGCCTGTGCTACTACATGACTATAACAAACCGCGACGTAAAAAGGCTGGCACATTATCAGAAAGAAGAGTTCCGCAGCCAATAAATTTTCTATTAAGTTGCTCTCAAGGAAGGCAAGTATTGTAAATAAAGCTTTAACATACATAGATGGACAAAATGTGTTATTGGCGACAGTACAGAAGGGGCTGAAAGTTAGCATAAACAGGTAACTGAAGTTCATATCCCATACATACGAGTAAATTACATTTGCCTCCCTTGATACAGAAGCTTTGTGGGAGCTATTTTCATCACATGAAAAATACTATGCGATTTCGCCGAAGCAAGCAGTTACTGAGCTAGAGAGAAGCCATGGTGGACACAATGCTTCATAAATCAAGAGGGAAGGGGTTGTTTCAGGAGAATCCCGACAGCAACAAATTCTCTTTCCCCAAATAATTGCTGGCTCTAATGGAAAACACAGTTAAAAAACGCGAGTACTTCTGTAATCCATCTAGTACTAAATGATATGTATAATTTAGAATTTTGACTCCCCTCTAAGCTATTATAGTACTAAGGCTATTTGATAGTTTTTCCTATTTTGTTCTACATTGCTGTTATTTTTATGGAAAGATGTGTCCATTTGAATAGGAACTTATTCTTATACATGCAGTTTTTACCTCAAGCACCACCCAAAATTCATTCACATGAAATAAATACTTATCATTTAAGAAACAACGCTGCTTAACTGCCAATTTTAGTTAAGTTTGCATTTAACATTTCTGTGATTATTGAACATGCATAATTGCACAGGAAAGAAATTGAACTATTTAACACAATTACATTACATACCAATGGGCGCTTCCAGACACACAAACTGTAACTATTGATATACGAAGTATGACAACTTCCATATAAAGTCCACGGGAAATACTTTCAAAACCACTTTTGATACACGAAATGAAAGTTTTTTTTTTTTTTTTTTTTTTTTTTAAAGAAAGGAAACGTTCCAGGTCTAAGTCTAGGATACCTCCCCGGCATTTGCCATTTATGAGGACTGAGGAAAGCCTGGAAAAACCTCAGCCAGGGAGAACGGTCCTGGGGGGGTTTGAACCCCAGACCTCTCGCTCACAAGTCCACGCCTTAACGACCTCGGCCACCCGTGGCGGAGGTAGCTCCCGAGAGGGAGGTCTCAATCATCACGAGGAATTACTTTTATTTCCCGGCAGAGGCCAGAGGTACAGGTGCTAAGCCATCGAATGCCTTCTGTAAGGGAACTATGTCATTTCCAAAATGTGAAAGGCCGATAATTTTTTTCCAGAGACCACTTTTTATCAGGTATAGAGTTTTTAACGTGCCGTGAATCTACGACACGGGACTCACGGCTTAAAGTCCGTCTCGGAGGACTTGCGCTCGAAATGTTTATGCCCAGGAAAATCTATCCACTCTAGCAAACTATGAGTCCAAAGAAGAACGCACTACCCTTATACTTATCTAGACCTATATTGTGGTTAATAATGCGGTATTATTTGCGAAATAATAAGTTACGAACTAAAACTTTTAATTTTTACATGAACACAAGCCATTTGTTTGAACAAGTAAGATATAAAGAATACAATATTAAAATAATTTCTCTTGAAATCACTAATAGGTATATAGTGTTGCAATAAATACTGTCAGAATGTTTTAGAAGTAAATACAAAATATTCAAATATTTTGTTATGTGCTTTGGAAATTTATTTCATGAATTTCAAACGTTTAGCACCAATAAGTTCTCAAACATGACCAAAGTGTCTCCCTAACCACTCAGCTATAGAAGCATGTACTAGCTTCATCGGATAATCCGTCACTACTGATTTAAAAATCTGTTGACACTCTTAGTATTATATTTATTTTCTAGCAAACTATAGCCCCCAAACAATGTCTAGTTTGTAGTTGAGGGGTTTTAGGTTTGAACTTAAGGCAATCCTGAGTACATAAAATCCCAACATTAATCTACCGAGAATGCGTGGATGTGAATCTTGTTGAAAATTCCAATGCATATTCTTGAAAACATTCGTGTGCTGTCGCTCTTCGCCTCAGGTTTCAATAAAGTGGATTTGTGTACTTCAGTGGCTGACTTCAACCTAATTTAAACAGTACTTGTGGCCCACACACACAGAGATATTAACATAATATTTATGTTGTAAGCACGTTATTTTGTTTTGTGTATTGTAATTAATAGTGTAGATATTAAGTGTATGTATATGTATACACACACACACACACACACACACACAGAGGATGCCAAAAATGTATACACACTTCAATCGAAGAAAAACGGAATAACACAAACAGAAAATGATGAGCACTAATCGTCTTAGACTTTTACAGTTACAACAGTTTCTTAAAATGCCCACCATCGGCGTCGATACACTTCTGAGTACGTTGAACTACTGAATCAGCAACGTTTGCGAAAGTGTCCTCAGCAATTGCAGCACATGCTGTTTCAATTTATTCCCGAAGTACTGCCAGTGTAGCTGATTTTCTACGGTATACGGTACCATGAGTCTCAAATTTGTCTCGAATGCTGCAATTATTACTCGCGTTGACGGTTCTGTTCTGTACACACGTCTCCATTGCCTTTGAACTTCAACAACATTCTCGGTTTTCCAATACCACTTCACAATTACTTTCCGTTGTTCAAACGATAATCTTGGCTCCATTTTGCTGTAGCAACGCTAGCATAACGCAATGTGAGCCACATCTGTTTACAAAACATCATAGGATAATCTTGGCTTCATTTGTTCATTATTGATTTACCTGTCACGTAGCAACGCTATCATAAAGTATGTGAGTCACATCTGTTTACAGAACATCATACTACACATTACTGTTGTTCTTCGGCCCAACTTTGAAATATGTTAAATAGATATCTACTGTGAAAGTATGTATACATTTTGGCACTCTGTGTGTGTGTGTGTGTGTGTGTGTGTTTTAGGAGTTTGAACAGCCCTAATAAACTAACCTGACTTTAAACTAACCAATTATAAGTAAATATTTAAACTTTCGAATTACGGCAGGAGATATGCGCTGGCAGTTGACTTTAAACCAGCCAATGATAGATAGATGTTTTAAATGTTTGAAGTGCAGCGCAAGACGTGTGCTTGCATAGGTAGACCCCTATGGCTTGATTACGCCAAAGCTTAGGCGATATCAATTGCATATATTAGGAAGCGCCTACTCTACTGGGACGTTCAGTTTTCGTTCAGTTCTCATACTCAGTTTCAGTTCAGAGGTAGTTCGGACTTAACTCTTTCTAAAATTCTTATGCCAGATGCAGTCTCAACGTTGAGGGCGCGCTCGTGTGATGTAAGACCCAGGATGTATTCCGACTACAGCAACCACGAAGCAGTATAGTTATTAAGGTTGAGAATAGTCAACGCTACGACACCAAGTACTATCGTTCGCAGAAACACCAGAGGTTATAAAAGATATTGCGATAAATAAATTACTGTATATATTACTCATATCACGTGGTTTTTGACTCAAATCCCCCCTCCTAGTCCTGTTGAACAGCGACTTAACAAAATAGCGGAAAAAATACCCTGAGATGTTTTCTGTAGCGTGGACAACAACCGTGTCTATCATCACAATCAACAAGACTGCTTTACAATTTGGTGTCCAACCAGAGGCACGCAACAAGCAAAACAGCTACAAATTTAATAGAATGGGAACTTGTTGCTGCCAACATAGTTCACTCTTCACTTAACATTTGCTGAGCCAAGATGGTGACTTATGGATCTTCGGGAAGGGTTCACAAGCTTCTTGAAAAGTCGAAGCAAATAGTCAGTCATTTTGATCCATGTGGCTTTCTTATATATTGAACACTTCCATGTCAGTTAAAAGAAATTTGCTGTTGCTAGTATAACGTGGTAACGGTTGTTTCCATCTCCACGTCCTCTGCTGCTTCAGTTCTGTAAGTGAAAGAATTTCCATTACCGAGATGGAAAGCTTTTTGTCTAATCACCCTGGATATGTTCATCTCAGAGGCCATTACTGATTCGAAACTGGATTTCGCCAAACACTGCTTTGACCTCGAACGGTCATCAACAGTGTCGGCCTTAGTACAGCGTTGAATGGTGCGGTAAATAAACATGCTACCTACTGATTTTCAGCTTTTTAAGGATCTATAAAATCTAACTTGGCGGTTTTCCAAAAACTATCGCAGTCTCAGTGTTTTCATGATCTCTCCATTGCATGGTTAAATATCAAATAATAATGCTCTTTCTGCAGCATCTTAACTCAACAATGAGGATGACAGTGTCTGATATTCTGATCCCCAAAACATCTGGTACAGTTCCTTTCAAATGTTACAGCAGTATACATGACAGGACTAGGTGATATTTGTTATGCTAATTTATAAAATTTTAACAGCTCAAATAAATAAATATACAGTGTTATGATAATGCTGGCTGCATTGTGATTGAAGACAAGTTCGAAGTTGCAGAGCTGCATTGAATATTACACTAAGCCTTGGTCAATAATATAACAAATAAAATGACATGAATTATTCCGAAGTTGGGAGATTTCAGCGTGTATCAGTCACTTATCCTCAAATGTAAATATAAATATACGAAAGAATATGATCCGTGTACAGCTGAGCATATAGTGCTATCCAAGCGAACCGAAAAGGTTAAGATTGGAAATATTTTCTGTTCAAATTTTGCATTATTTTAATGGGACTAAGGTGTTAGGTAAAACAGTAACCTCAAAATAAAGATATATGTCAATCACGGAAGAACCTTTATACAACTACCCAGCATAACGGGGTCCCAAATTGAGTTTACCTGAATAGTTCAGCTACTAAATAGTCTCATTTCTGAGAGATGTTGAAAACTGATTTCTCGGTCGATCTGGTTCAAAATAAGACTTTTGTGCACTTGGTCTCTCGTAAAATGTATAGTTTTTAACCGCACCAAAAGTACTCTAGATGTGAATTTAAGCCCAAGGATTCATGACACTAGGCTCAATTTAAAGATTCCCTCGCTCAATTAAAATGTAAAATGTTATAAATTGGAACAATTGATGTATTTACCTAAGCACCAAGATTCCAAAATTAACATCAGAAAGAGGTGGCACAGTCGCTAACTCTTAGGACTCACAGTTGAGAGATTCCGGGTTCATATCTTTTGAGGACATCCATCCAGACCTTGGGCTTTTCGTAGCTTCTCCTGGTCTTTAGTCCACCACGAGTCCGTTCTCCCATTACACCTCGTTTTATCCCGTTGATTCTGTTACAGAGTCGAAATTGCCAGGCATGGTAGGTTAGTTATATGTGCGGTTGTTTCAGCTTGGTTGGCGACCCCTCCTGACCGTCCAGCATCTCTTTCATCTCATCCCTTCCTACCAGAGGTAGCCACAAACTGCCAGACCTTGAGCTATCCCCTGTCCCTACCAATCCAGTCCAAAATGAACATAGTGTATTTATATTCTATGGTACTTTTATTTTCTTAATCTCCTCTCTTTAAAATATATTTTGAACTTTCTGGTGACATTTAGGATATCAAAAAGACTTATTGAAAGAAATAGTTACACGACTTTTAAGTTCTTTCTTCTAAGCGATTAACTATTAAATTAAATGCATTTTTCCAAAACTGAATCCTAAAAATTAATTTTCTTTGTTATTTGTTCACATAAAGATCCAGTTATAAAGACTGAAATAAAATATATCTTCAACTCGCAAGACGTGTGATTTTTTTATAAACACACTGCTGGAAAAGAACCGCTACACTTTAGCAAATTGAGGTAGATTGTTGTGGCTATGTTCGTTATTTTACTCCATTTTACATCATTTTAGCCGAGGATATTTGTTACTTTTGGGAATATACACATAAATTTTCGTTTTCTTAGAATTGCCCCATGCGTTTTGCTACCAAGTGTTTCATTGTGTATCTCCATTTAAGTTTAAGGGCATATTTCCGATATTGTTGCTGATATGGTGTGAGCTAACGATAGGACGTCGGTTTATTTTGCGACTCTTTGTTCAATTTGTTCTACAAATTGAAGTTCATTTACGTTGAAGATCTACTGGGCATGGCAAGGATGGTAGGAGGAATATCCTCAGGTGGCCCATGATAAGTTATATTTATTACAATCGTCCTGGGTTTATCACCATAGATGGCGTTAGCCATAGACGACGGTTTTAATTTTGGAGTTCTTGAGAGAATGTCCTTTAACTGCTGTTGAAGCAAGAAATCAACTGGAACTAGAGCGCAATGCTAACATTAATGAATGGACATTCAGAAGAAGATTCAGAGCAGGAAATCTGAACTCACGAGGGAGAATTTCTGCTCCTCCCTGCCATTCATTATGCTCCTAGCGTCGGCAGTAACCTGAGCTTATATACAATAACGCCCAAGTTCACACTGCTCGGTGCGCGTTGGGGTGTCTGGAGAAGGCAGAAATTGTCACTTTTAAGCAGTCTGTACAAAGTCTGGACTTCAACCATAGACCTGACACTCATTGACAATTTTGCCGTTACCTGGATCTACAAGCAGTTTTGAATCAAAAATGGAATTAAATTCAACAAGTCGACATTCATGCCCGATATGTTACCCGAATTGTACCAATGAATGGTGTCATTTACAGAAGAATAAGACATTGATACGTTATAATTTCTCCTAATTCTCATTTCAAAATAAAAATTTATGTAAATACTATTACATCTGTTAAACAAAGCTGTAATGAGTGCTGAATTTAAATTGTGTTTCAACATATTGCAAGTAAAATCACGTAGTTCATAATATGATTTTATATAAAAAAAATGTAACAGTTTCTTTTTGCCTTAGCGACATATATATTGAATAAAATTAAATTAAACAAAACATTCAAAACGCAAAAGAGGGGAACCTGAAATCCTTGTATGAAGGGCGAGTAAAAATAGCCATAATCTAACAAAAGCAGGGATTTCCTCTTTTTAAGCGATTAAGGGACCCGATTACTCAATTACTACGTTCAAATGATAACCGTAAAAAGTGGTATAATTTATTATGAGTACAGATACAATTACTATAGACCGGTCTTCAAATTAGTCTCCCTTTCACTCTATACGGTGTAGAAGAATTATGTACAAAGTTTTTACAAGTATAAAAACGGCTAGACATTAAGTTTTTTGAAAACGAGAATGAATACTGTCGGGTACTTCAACGCATAAAATACACGTATTAAAACTCCGTTGTTATATTAACGATCAGAGTTATGCTACATGAACTCCTCCTTGATCTAGCTGTTAGAGGTGCTGACTGGGTCGGTAGGACCCGATTCGATTACCGATACACGCGTAGGAATTAGGGAGGACTTGAAAGGAGTTCACCCAGCCTCATGAGGATAAATGGGGAGCTGCCTGATGGAGAGGTGGCGTTCTTCGATCTAGAAAGACTCGTGATCGGCGACCGGCAGGATTCTCATCATGCTGATCACATGTCCCGCTGCAATACTGCTCTCTATCAATGAAGTCGTAGACGTTAAACACTATTCAAAAAAAAAAAAGTCATAAACGGAGGTAGAGGAAGCAGATCTCGATGAGGCTAGCCATTGCTGAACTTGAATTGTAGCGTCTTAGAAAAAGAAGAAGTAGAGGATTAAGGTGGATATCACTTACGTAAGAAATTAAACACAAATAGATTTTCTACAAAAATGAATATTCTAAAACAATAACTGTTAGCAACCGGAATACTCCAAGGATCAGTTTTAGGGTCATTTCTATCTACAATAGTGGTAAATAATTTAGCCATTAATATAACTATGTTCAATCTTATTTCTGATGAAACGGCGATCTTTTTGTCAAATAACAATACATCTTTATTGGCACCAACCCTTAAAAATATGTTTTGAAGCAGAAAATTGACTTCAAGCAATTTTATTTATTTAGGCCGAACCAAAAACTACAAGCCGCACCAAAAAACTTCAACATATATTTTCATTAAGAAAAACTCATATTGATGAAAGACAGTTATTTGTAAATCTATTAGAAATTACATTTATCAAATATTGCATGGAACCAACATTTATAATTTCGATATATATATATCAGACTTTTAAGTGTGATCTATTTATTTAGAAACCTAAAAACTATTATATCAACAGTATATCTTAAACATTATTATCATGCTTATTTTAATTCCATACTGTATTACTAATTGCGTTAATAAGGAAGAAAATTTAAGTAACTTAAACATAAATTGTCTATTAAAAATAAAGATAGACATAAACACTTATTATATAAGATAAGTCACACATAATCGTTGCATGTGATTTAACTAACTGCTTCAAGAATCCAATGTTACATTACTTAAATAAAAGAAATTATTTAATTCTGTAGCAGTGCAGATACATAATAAGTTGCAATAATAAATATATTAATTAATTTACGAAACTTTTAAGATCAACATACACCGTTGGCCAATCAGACACTTTTTATACTCCTAAACAAAACGTTGAAAGACATAAAAATCATTTAGTCAGTTTATATTGTTACAAAAGTACAACTAATCTTCATTAAGAACGTTAATTTACAGTTACCAAATTTTATTGTAAAATTGTTTGTTAGAAGTTTTGTAATTATTTAAAAATTATTTTATTTATTTTACAAATTCAAATTTATATTTTTTTATTGTTAGTCCATGACGTCAATTTTAACGTTCATGATTCAATAAGAGAAAGATTACTTTTAGACGTCAACATGTATCAATGTTCTAGCTATGTTGTAATTTGACATATGTTCTTAGCCAGTCTTAAGTTATACCAATGAATTAGCGGAGATCAATTATAAGTAAGCTGCTCCTCAACCTAGCCACACAGTTCACTTACTCATTGTTCACTCATTGTACGGGTCTTCGTGGATGTGATAAGGCGTTTTTAAAACTACATTAGGTAAGTTTATGAACGATGCTGTACTTGAACTTCAAGTAAAGTTTTAAATGGTTCCATACAACAATCAAATCTGCAGAAACTATTTGCGAACAAGATTAAGCGAGTTCAGGTCTATGTAGCAACTAGTGAAAATAATTTCCAGGACATCATATGTGCAGAAATCATGGTGACTTTACGAACATCCTGTACAATAAAATGCAATAAAATCAGCTTTCGTAGTAATATAACTAATGGACACATCTGGTCAGAGTTCAATGTAGCAATTATAAAACCTGAAAAGAATTGCACCGAATGCTCTTTGGTTATTTGCTTTCTAACACACTTCTGAAAGTCACATGCAGCTTGTAGGCACTATAGACACATTTTTTCCTGCTTTAATAAGTAAAACGAGTGATGGATTTTTTCCCCACTAATTGTGAACAAACATTATATGCATATTATAATTTCATAGATTTCGAACATGGACAATGGAGTCCCCACCCCCGCGTGGGTCATCAAACAATTGAGTGATCCGATACATGTTCTATTTCACTGAAGACACCTAGTGAATTTGGAATATGCGAGGGGTATGTCATAAGTAATGACAACTGTCTAAATCTAAGATATAAAATTAAAAGCATTTGGCATTTACTGCCGAGTGGTGCCACCAATGGAAGGCTGGATGTAGGCGGCCCTCATAGGGAAGATACAAAACGCAGACATTCGGACAGCATTGATTTATTATTCTATTAGCTTGTGTTGCACATCTGCTTCAAATCCGTCATAGGACGGGTTTCCCCGCTTATCCACTGTGTTTAGCAGCCTTCAGTAGTCTCCATGTACATCGGCGGTTCGTTGCCAGTGATGGGAAAACCTCTGCCCACCTCACCATTGTGCGACAAAGCAGGGCACGCGCACTCAATGCTTTCCGCAGCTCCGTGTGGCATTCTTGTGCATTCCTACCGCGGAGAAATGCTATTTTCACACACTCACGCGATCTCCATTGTCGCTCACCAACCGAACTTCGGAACGTGCTGAGACACGCTGCTCTGCTTACAAACACCATCTGATGGCTTCATGCGAAAGTACATTTCATACACTTTCTTTCGTACATCTTAGCTTTTTCGTATTGTCCATTGTTGGCGAAAAAAAAAATAGCTGCCATGACATATGACATTCCTCTTATGTAACGATGCGTGCAATAAATCGAAGAACTTTATTTTTGTTTCGAACGAATTATTTTATGTACAATCTGGCTAGTTAGTATAAAATTATCATATGCAGTGAAATGTGACTAGCGATAGCTAAAATACTCATATGCCAGTAAAAGTCATTTTGGACATTCAGAGGCGCATCCTACTATTTCACCAAACATCGAATGCCGTTCGAAAAGATGGATTTGTTGCGTGAATCAGCTAGGCAGCACAGTCTTGACTTCCATCATCGTTGCAGAAGCGTTTGCCCTTCAGAAATTTCTTGAGAGGTCTGAACAAATAAAAGACGCAATGTGCTAGGCCAGGGCGCCCTGGAAGAAGTCGTCACCTTCTTCCCTGTACCGGTACAGGTGTTACAGACACAAGCCCATGCGCTGTTTCTTATGCATCTCAGGCAGAATCCATTGCAAACAGATTTTTCAATGCAACTACTTCTTCACAGAGCGTGAAAGATCAGCCGTTTACTGGCGTTCAGTCCAAAACATTCCAATCCTTCACTCTCGTCTTCGATACATATTTCATCATACGTGGAAGTAATGTGTTGATGAATTTTACTTGACTGACCCCTCTCCGCAGTCAAAAACTGAATTACAGTAGTTGATGCACTTTTGACGGGTGCCACGTTTGCTAAGCGCCCACACGGGTAAACGACACAAGATCACTGCACCTCACTTATCTATATAATTGCTTCTTTCACTCCCTCTCCGCTGATTGGTGCACACACAACTGAGCGAGCATGGGAACCGGGTGGGTTTCGGTTAATCACGCCTAGTACTTTGTTTTGGAAACTAGAGATCTAGTGAGACACATGGAATACGTTTCATCCATGCTTCAACGATAGTAGATTATTGTAGTATTTGAAACAGGAAGAACTGAGATTGTCCGTCCGTTGGTTAATGAAGAAAATGCTAATTTAAGGAAATTTGAAGCATTTTAGGTACTTTCTTACACCCGTTTTATTTGCCATTTTTATATTACTGCACTTTTTAATTTCGTTCTTTAAATGGTCGTTGTAATTTAAATAAATAACATCCACTTTAAATGCTTTAATTTCCATTGATAGCTTTTCCTTGGGTGGGAAATCATTTTCAGTCTCAAATAATTCTGCATGAAAATTAGCGAGTAATAGTTCAACATTTCTATGTTAGTAGTTGTTAGTTCAGATATAAATTTTTATTTTTAATGTAAACATTCGAATGTTATTGAGTCCTGTTAGGTTTACTGGTTTACTTTCAAAGTCTTACCCATGGGAAAAACCAATTTCTGCAAGGTAAGAAGGTAAACCGAGCAAAAAAGAAATAATTGTAACAGTACACTTTTAGAAGAGTCCAGCCTTGATCCACGTTTTATCAGAAAATATTTTCCTGTATTCAAAATTCTACGTTTCCTGCAAATATTGACTTAAATGCATGTTTTTTCTGCATAGAGTACAGTATTTCACTTAAAAATTACCCTGAGGTTTTAAATGTTTTGAAAAATAGTTTCTGCATTCATGAGTCAGTTTTCTTTTCTTTGCAGCCCTAATTTTAATTTTCAAAATTTTATTAACAAATTAGCAAAATTGACAAAATTGTTAGGAAAAAAATATGTGTTAAAGAAGATACAGCGAAACAGTAATTCTAATAAGGTTAAATTAGATAAAACTAGTGAATTAATTTATCTGAAAAAGTCAATGTAGATTTTTTTAGCCTCCGCGGCATGTGTATCATAATTGAAAATTATATCTTTAATGGTTAAGAGTTTTCAAAATTTCACTATGTATCTTTTACAAAACTTTGACCCCTTTTGTTTATTTTGTTTTTTTATTTAAACTGTTTCTCTTTATATTTTGATTGTTTGACGCCAAAATAAGAAGTTTATGCTTTCAATAATAATTTAATCCTATTTTATTTCAATGGTCAAAGGTCAGCTTCCTAATTACAATATTTTAAACGTCGAAATATGTAACACTTTTGTTGGGATAAAGATGGTTTAGTAAAGAAGTTCTGGACAGATTTTGAATTCATTTCAACGATTCTGATAACGAGAAAGAGGAAGAAGAGGGCTGGAGTGATGAAGGAAATTCCGCCACAGCTTCATCTAGCCAACATGCAGGAGTTTACCCCTTCCCCCGTCACCTTAAGAATTCGCACGGTAACGCCGGCAACACTGCGTGCGAGTGCGAGGTAAGCAGCTTGTTCTCTGTCTAACGTGTTTGTGACGGGACTCACTATCCATAGACTACCCGAATATGAGTCCCAAGCATTACAACCTACTCCAATTCGCTTGGTTATGAACATGCAACTTCCTAAATTATTATTGAACACAGTTCTCGGCCAAGGTCACGTCAGTCGCCTGTTACAACATAATTCCCGCGGGCAACTTGCACTATTTCTGGCATTATAACTCATTTGTAGTTTAGATGTAAGTATAATTCAATGTTTGTGTTATTACTTATGATTAACTCATTATGTTCATAAGGTAAAAGCTATTGTAGGCTATTGTATTGAAACGTTAGCATTAGAGGGCATGCTTAAATTAAACTTAAAGTCTACAAGAATAGCCTTAATTTTGAATAGGAACTCAAACAAATGTCAGGACAGAAATTGGAAGAATTACGGAAATAGAACTGTGAATGCAATTTCATTTAAGATCTCAGAAATGCGTGGCTGCTGACGCACACAGCATCGAACAAACTCTGTAACACATTTTAGTACTCGTTATGAAATGAAATAAAATTAATATTATGTACTGGTATTTTATTCTACAAAACAGGCCGCTTCCTCATGATTCCCTTTATTGCAGGGCTATAAACTACCTACCATGACAGAGTCTCGCCAAGACGACAGGGGGATCCAATTTGCCCTCAAAATAACTGTAATCCCAACAAAGCTGTTCCATAAACAATGCGCCACGGGTGGCCGAGGTCGTTAAGGCGTGGACTCGTAGGCGGGAGGTCTGGGGTTCGCTCAGTACCGTCCTTCCTGACTGGGTTTTTTCCAGGTTTTCCTCAGTCTTCATAAGTGCCAAATGCCGATGAGCTACCCCAAACTTAGATCTGGAACGCTTCCTTCCTTAAAAGTTATCCTTTTCCGATTTATCATTTCATCTCATGTAACATCAATGTCCACCGCCTGTGGTGCCTCAGTAGTAAAAACGGGCGTCAAACAATATGAAAAACAATGAACAAACGATTTATAACATCTTACAATAGGAATGTTCCAAATCCCTTGCCATTAGGCGAATATTCAGTATTACTTGTGAGCTTGTGAAATACGTTTTCAGTGCTTTGTGTTGTGATAAATTTTATATTCAACATGTTTTAAGTGTTTTATCATTAATTTTTAAACTTTAAATTATTCAGTTATTAATCGGTTATATTTTAAGCATTACTATTCTTAAGATGATAAAGAAATTATAGCTGTAACAGTGTTGCTTTATTGGAAACAAAGGAAAACCGCATGTTGATTGTTTAATGGTAGCGCCTCTGTTCCTAAAATATATAACGTAGAGCGACATTTTTGAGTGATAAATGCAATTTCATATATTTTTAAATTCTAGATTTATTTTCAATTTAATCATAATCATTATTGTAATTGGTAGCAGCAGTAGTAGAGTAGCAGTAGTGAAATCGTAACCTGGTGCCGGATTATCCCTAGCTATCATTCAAATGTGCCCGAGTACAAACGAACGATGGAACAGCCCTTGTATAGACTATGTAAAGCCTCAATTGCGTGAATGGTTTGCAATGGTTAATACAAACAAAGTTTTGTGCCATTTAAAAAAACAAAGGCTTTATAGGTATCGCTATCCTTAGTTTTTAATAATTCGGTCATAAAGTAGTTCAATGTACTGATTTCTTTAAATCCTCTGTAGTATATACTCCTTTTTTTCCTTCTATCAAACCTCTGGAACACTCTCTCCATATGAAGTATAGATGTCGATGTTCTGAATCTTTCTTGTAATTTATCGATGTTTAAACAGTTCAGCATCTATTTCTTTGGTTCATTTAGCGTTCCATATTTAGTAATTTAATCCCTTCCTGCACAAAATATAGATATAAATTGGTAAAAACATTATATTAGCGCTCATTGATTTCAATATACCGCACAATTTCCTTATTCTTCTAAGAGAAACACAAATAAACAAATAAATAAGCATTTATATATATATATATATATATATATATATATATTGTAATTAAATACAATAATGGAATAAAAATATGTCCTTTACAAAGATAAAAATTAAAGTTTTATTTTTCATTGCATTCAAATAGTTTTTCCTTTAATTTTTACATCTCCAACTTTGTTCTCGAAAAAATCTCCAAACATTAACAGACCATCATATTTAACAGCAGAAAACAAGGATGGGAAACCTCTCCTTGGGTGGATATATATTATTCTCCTGAGCCCTAAGCACTATATTTGCATTCACCTCTAAAAACACTTTAACCAATCTACTGATGTCCAGTAGTGATATTATTCAGCCTTGGTCATGCAATTGGCTTTAGCAATAGTTTCCCATAATGACACTTCATATCAGCTTCTGAAAATCTCATTTTTCGCTGTTACAGCAGATAACATCTTCGTGTTCATTTCTACTAGATCTTCCCATATTTCTTTCAAAATTTACTGCAATTCTAATGAATTTATAATCACTTTGTAGTGTTACAAGACTGTTCTGGACATGATAGCGTTCTATTGCTACCTACAAGTACCTTTATGTGGCAAATATGGGTGCATTGCACTCTACCATGAGATGGCCAGATTCTATTGCAATTTGACGAATACGCAATGATACACTAGCAGTACATTTCCACCAGTGGAACCATAAAATTCATGTATTAACTTTAAGATTACCAACAAATTGGACTGCATTCAGCAGGTTTGTGCTTCATTTGCCTCAGCCAATGAAACGCACAATTCCAAGTTTCTATAGTGTGTTTCTCTAACTCAAAAACATCATTCTTTCATAAAATAATAAAGATAAAAAGAATAGCATTTTAAAATAATATGATATTTATTTAATAATAAAACACAATCTTCTGTATAGTGATAAATCTACATGTATTTAAATGCCGATTTTATGCCTATTGAACTTAATTACATTTAATTTAATTTTACCCATTACACAGTAATAAGTGAAACTGGTATCAGAAGAGAAATGATTTTAGCAGTAATCTCAAATAACAAGATAAAATAGTCATTGCAAATGCTAATGTTGAAAGATTAATAATACTTTGAGAGCATTTATATTATTATTATTATTAATATAAAATAAAAACGTCATTTAAATAGTTTGAGCATTTCTACAGTTTGGACGAACATAAATATATTACGAAACTGGCAAAGGTGTAAGCTTTGAGCTGTATATTTATTCACGTTTCCTATTTGTGATAAACAAACGGTAATATGCGAGAAGCTAAATGTCGCTCAGGTCTGTAGATGTCTTCAAATACTTCTGTCACATTTTTATTGTTGTATTTTTTTTAATTATTTATTTACGGACGCTCTTGAACATCAAGTCATCAGCTTCAAATCAGGGCGCGAAACGGCCGACAAATTTTGCTCAGAGGTCTCATCTTTCAGGCTTGAGGTTCTTTATCGTGCCGTAAATGTACGACATGGGATCCACGGCTTTATTTCCCTTCCGAAGGAAGCCATACTTAGGATTTTTACGCCCGAAAAAAATCCATCGATCCTGACGCGATCTTGGATTTAGAAGGCAAGTATGGTTACCACTAAACCACCGGGACCGACATTTTTATAAGATAGACTTAGAATAAATATGAGAAAATAGGTTTAAATTACCATAAACTAAGGTGTGATTTTTGAAAATGATCACCTTGCACTTCAGCAGCAAGAAAATCCTTCGATATATAGTTTAATGATTCAGTATATATCACCAGAATACATGCTTTCATTATAGGAATTTCAAAGTTACTGTTTTGTCCTATTACACTTTAATAAAAGTAAAGAGAGCAATAGCTTCACATTACTGTATCGTATTTTCTTTCATTTGTTTCCAGCCGGAAGCCTCGCAGTCAACAGGGTATGCAAGCAGAAGTTTTGTAAAGCTGCCCATTAGGCTTTAAATAAAAGAGATGGGTACACACAAATGAGATTCGGTGCTACAGATGCGGACAACGTAGCTTATAATCTGACAGCCGGTTATGCCTGCTCCAGCGCTTAGAGGAAATCAATGAAAGTACATTTCAAGGGAACACCTACATAGATATCCTAATTTTAAAGTTAGCTCCTAGAAACTTGGCACAATACCAAATCGTTTCATCTGACGTTCAAAACTCTTACAATATAGCAGTGTTGGACTTTTACTGTGATTGGTTTACAGCTGCCGCACGAACCTCGAGGCCGTACATGCTGATACCGTCCGTTTAATGTAAAAGGTATTATACACAAGAGCGGTAAGATGTTCTGTTTTATATATATTTCTCAAGGTCATGATTTTGAAAGGTGTTCACAATCAGTGGAATTATCTACCAGAGAGTGTGGTTGCGTATACCAAACATCGTTTTTAATGTCAACTGGTGAGCCTGGGTTCTATCCCCGGTCAGGATATGTTGACCAGATAAGTTTTCTTTCGGAGTTAACAGCTAATGATTCTGGAATCATTTGCATTGTTGTTTCAACCATTCCATTAATCTCGAAAGACTTCGACACTTTGTGGGACAAATAAAACCTAACGAATATGTAACAGTTCTTAGTGTGTCGTTGTGATGTTGCATTAAAAATATTGCTCACAATATGCACTTGTTGTATAGGGTTTTAGTTATACATCGTTTCTGATCATGCGGTGTTTTTACGTTTCCGTTACTAGGTATACCGCAGACGGCGGCACCCGTACTTCAATTTCACCTTTCCCTTTGTCATGTTCAAAAACGTCTCTTTCCGAAAATGTTCCCTACTGGTCTCTCAGCATTATACATTCATTCTAGAAGATTTTACTCAGTTGGCTGTTGGACAACGCAAGAGTTATTTTAAAAACGAATCAGCAGGCCGTGCACAAAGATCTTTCTTAATCAATTATCACATTTTAGAACTGCAATCAAGATACTGTGTATAAATTTTAATTAACAAGTTCAGTGGAAAAAAGCAAGGTTTTACTGTTTCGAAAGCTGAAATTTGTGCAAAACTTGAACGTTTATAAAAAAAAAAAAAAAAAAAAAAAAAATCTCAAATATATACAAAGTGAGATTTTTTCGAATGTAGCAATGATAAGCATTATGGTGGTCAAACTTATTCATATCAATTAGAATGGATAATCCCAATAAAAGGCCAGTTTAGCCAGAGAAGGACAATTGCAGCAAATAAGATTGTATACACGCTTTAGGCGAGCGCCGGCAGTTACGGCACGCTTAACAGTCAAGACATAAAACACGGTGTGAGCAGATTAAGTTTGTTAATATTTATCACTAGAGGGTCTGAGATTGCCGAAAAATTCACGAATGTTATAGATGAATTTATCTGGGAATCTCAGACGCTCGTGTGATATTTATTTGCACTATTTCCCGAATAAAATAAGAGTTTAATATAATTCTCCTAAACTCGGCTTACAAAATTGTAATAATTGTATATTTTATCATGAATATTTAATCTTTTCAAGTCAGTTTGGAACAGACGAATGTCGATTATTAGTAATGCTAATAGAGAAGAGTCAAATACGAGTTGAGGTGTATTTCACGAATAGAACAAGAATAAAATTGTATTTTTTTAGAAATTCTGCATAGAATATTTACAATTTCATACTTACTTATGATTACCTACCTATTCAGAAATCGCGAGACTGAAATAGACGAAAGTCAACTGTTGTAATCTCTGTGGTTTGATTTACTAATACCAACTAAGAAAAACAAAAGAGAAAGAACATTTTGGTATTCTGAACAACGTGACTATTAAAATTTATGGTTGCTTAGGCAAGTAATTTTACTTAATTTACAAAATGATATCAGACCGTGTGGCTATATAGGCAAAAACAATTGTTTGAATGAATACACGTTCAAGTTAGCCGCTAGCAAAAGTGGTCAGTGATGCATGCTCAGGTATTATAGTGAGATTATGCAGTTGGCTATACTGACCAGAAGATAAATGCACTTCGCGTGATAAAGGAAGTAAATAAAAATTTGCAATAATTTCACTGCTATATCGGGCTTTGATTGGAAAACATTCAAAATTATGTTCCATTTTATTGGTAGATTTTATGATGGCGTCACATAAGTAAAATAATTATGCTGAAGTCATTTTCGGTACATCTCATAACCGATGAAGATTACTGTCCTAAGTACCGTCAAAAATACTTGCAACTCCTCCAAGCAATTTTTTGTTTTTGTGTAGTTGTCTTATTTTATTGTGTTATGAAGCAGGTAAGAGCAGCTAAATATTATTTACTATGCAATCCTTCGTTCAAATTAAAATATATTTGATACAGAGCTGGATTGTGTTATGCCCAATTAACAACAGGAAACAAAATAATGTACTATTATATAAATTATATTGTTTCAAGAGTGCATTAGTAATAGTAACCATACTTTCTTCTAAACCCAAGATCGCGGGTTCAAACCAAGCCAGGGGTCGATGGATTTTTACGGGGCATAAAAATCCTAAGTATGGCTTCCTTCGGAAGGGAAGTAAAGCCCTGAGTATCGTGTCGTACATTTACGGCACGAAAAAGAACCCCAAGCCTGAAAGAAGAGCCTATGAGAAAATTTTGCCGGCCGTTTCATGCCCTGAATTGAATGGGACGCTGATGACCTGAGATGTTAAAGAGCGTCCGTAAATAAAAAAGTGCATTATCACTTCAAAATAAGCTACACGATACATCTACTTCTAAGTAAAATAGCGAAAATATGAGTCCAATTTTCTTAAACTTTAATGTACCATGTCAACCTCCAAAGGTAGGAAGTTCGGAGTTCATCAAAGCGTTCTTCGGTGTTCGTCTTTCCGAGTGGGAATAAGTCATATAACATCCTTACCAAAATAATGCAATCTAAATGGGAAGCAACCCTACTAGGTAGTTAATGCAACCGTTTTGCTTGGATCACATGAATGAATTTGAGATTTTATTTTTCCAAATTTTAACTACTCGACACACTTTGACGTTAAAATAAAAAAATCTGTCTAGGAATTGAGTATTTACATTTTATTTATTTATGATATTTGGAAAAAAAAAATGTTACATAGGGTTTCAAAACAATTATCTGCTTGATAAAATGTAGCTCAAGTAATTTTTAAAGTATATGTACTATATTTTGATAATGCTTTTGTTTTTTGTTTTTTTGAATGATTTATTTACGGACGCTCTTTAACATCTCAGGTCATCAGCGTCCCATTGAACTCGGGGCGTGAAACGGCCGACAAATTTTGCTCAGAGGCCTCTCTTTCAGGCTTGAGGTTCTTTTTCGTGCCGTAAATGTACGACACGGGACCCACGGCTTTACTTCTCTTCCGAAGGAAGCCATACTTAGGATTTTTACGCCCCGAAAAAATCCATCGGTCCTGGCCGGGTTCGAACCCGTGATCTTGGGTTTAGGAGGCAAGTATGGTAATCACTACACCACCAGGACCGACAATGCTTTTAATGAAAAGCTCACTATATGTATAAATATTGCGGAAATAACTTGTAAAAATAAGTTAGAAGTAGAAAGGAGATGTTTCAAGAACAGGAACAAATAAATGGTGTGGGAAGCTTCGTTGTGATGCTGAAGGCAATACTTACGAAGCTACAAGCTTATTTATGGAGAGTTAAGAAAACTGAAAACACAATAACTTACCATTTTATTTTGGCAAATCCAGATCATTACTCAGTGGAGCAAAGTAATTGAAGTTCTAGTACAGTTATCGTTTATGAAACTTACCCACTTTGCTTCTCAAAATGCCTTACCACTTTCACATTGAGTTACAGTGCGCGACTTGTGGTTAGATTGAGGTGCAGCATGCTTACGACAATGGCATTGGTTTACATTTGACTGGTTATTAGCATACGTAACACTGCTATTGAAGCTCCTTATTAACCGCTGACTGCATCATTCAGGTTGAGTAATGTTGCTCTGCCATATCGAACAGTGGCAAGGCAAGTTTATGCCTTCAATAGTGGGCGCGTATTAGCTGCAGACTAGGCTAGTAGTAGACGTTCTGATTAAACAGTATTTTTTTTTATTCCTCCTTGCAGGACGTTTCTGATCCTACACGCTATCTATTGGGGATACTCAAGGTGCGTAACACAAATGTTCAAAAGTGTTCAGGATTTTCATTTCAAAACTTTCCAGTATGAATAACTGCCTACGAGAACATAAATACAATTTAAATAAAAAATGTCAATTAAATATTTAGGGGGAAGTTTAAAATCAAAGTGGAATAAATTTTAGATTTCACTCACTCACTTCAGCGCCCCCCCCCCTTGAAATTTTAAATTAATCCCGTAACTTTTGATTGAGCTATTTTAAAGTAGATGCAATAGTTAATGTTTCTATCATTGCCTAGTGACCTGGACAACTATTTAAATTTGTACTAATTAATAGTATGAAACCACAGAGAGTTGAACATAATTGTGTTTTGGTAATAAATTGTTTCAAATTAATGCATGCTGTATGAAACCGTTTCTCCCATCCATCGCAATAAAATATAATTATTATGTACATTTATGCAAGTCTATCATCATGCCTTGGCATTATAATTAATAATATAAATATTATATATGTTTGTGTCATAAGCTGTAATTCCAACGTAAGAATTCAAAACAGAAACTTCTTTTGGTGACTTTCCATTTGTAGTGCCTGATCTCCACAACAGCATCCATCATAAAGCTTTTCAAAGATTTTATGACGGTCGCACGTGGCCTCATTCTCAAGTTTAAACAGACAGACTTTATGTTGCAGGAAAATATCCTTGCCGAAGGATTTTAAACCGCCCAAGGAGAAGGGGACGGGGGGCGCTCAACCCTACCGACCCTACGTATCTCTTTAAATGCCCCAATAATAATATACGTCTTACATACGGACAAATATAGCGAATGAAATGTAAGTTAGGTAAAATTGAACCAGCCAATGAAAAAAGTGTATTTGAACTTTTAAAGAAAGGCGATGGATGTGGGACTTTTCTGGCGTCTCCTAGCCAACGAATTACAATTCGAATTTGATATATAAGGAGGCGATCACACAACTGGGGCAGGTAGAAGTAGTAGTAGTTCTCAGTGCTCGGCAAGCAGTAAGCAGTCCAAACAGTTACTCAGCTTCTAAGGAGAAGCAGTGAAAGAAATTCATTCAGCCAAGCTTTTCAAGAAAGAAGTTCGTGCCGTGCAAGCAGTTAGCACTCAGCTTGTTGGTGCCGCCTCAGTTTACGCAGTCATAGGCAAGCCGTACTTAATTCGCGGTCAGCCCAGGCGCCTGGCATTCGTTTGTACGCTTTCAGTCTACTTAACTCAGTTCAATTCATTTCATTGCGACTCAGTTAAGCTGTTCGCAGTAGTCATCTGAAAGTTTCATACGCGGCAACTAAGTTTATACACAAAATAGCCCAGTTCATCAAACGCGAAAACGCCAAAAGACGCAATAGAATTTGGACATAAACTACGTAAATATATATTATGCCGCATCGAGTGCTCATTTACACCTCCAAATTTCTCTCCCGGTCCTGTTGGGCTCCACTCAACGAAAGAGCGGAACAACCAGAGACATTGTTGCCTCTGGGCGTCGGTAACAGCAACGAAGCAGTCCATAATTAATCCAGAAACCACTTCACCCCATGAGGCTTACAAGAGCAGCAAAAAAATGAACAGAATGCAAATATATTAGCTAACAGTTCCGAAATGAGTTGTGTTACAATAATATTAATAAATTTAATACAAATCTTTTTTCGTTCCAAAACTAACCGAATCATTTCTTTCTGTTCTGTTTAAATTAAAATAACAACAGCTTACGAGCAATAATAGTAAACAAAAGATGTGGCAATAAATACATTCTCTTAAAAATGTAAGCTTCAAAAGTAGGAGTGTCATATAAAATTTCAAAGTTGGCGGAGGAGGGGTAAAAGCAAAATATAATCACAATTAGTTTTAAATTAGGTTGTTGTTTGATTGTTGTTTTAATTCCGACAGAGTAAAAAATAAATCAGTTATTTGTAAAGTGAAAAAATAATTTATTTTGGATAAAGTTAAAAGTGTTAATAATACAACACAGCCTTTCTCAAAACTCCTGATTAATTTGCTTTCATTACGTTCTGTGTTTGGTACATCCATTTTGAAACACTTTAGTACTAAAACACAGCTATTACATTACTCAGTAATTTTCATACTTGTCCAAATGCAAACAATAATAACAGCTCAGATTCCCAAGAAAACAAAATATATAATAATTACATCTTCCTAAAAATTGAAGCATCGAAAGTTAGGGGCACTTAGCGGGATGGCTAGGGGTGAGGGGTGAAAGCTCACATAAAAAGAGCATTGATTTTCAACTTCTCTCTCAATATCTAAATTGACATTTTGCTTATTTAAATTAAATTTAAGTTAAATAAATAGTTATTGACTCTGAAAAGCTTTAAAATGAAAATTCTGTACAGTGAATTTGCAGTGTTCCTACGTGTTCAGGGGAAATAACATAGTGCTATGGCTTGTGAAATAGTTCCAGTATGCTTTTAATAGTGTTTCACTGCTGAGGCATCAAGGGCGGTGTATACTGGTAATACACGAGATAAAATAAATTGGAAAAGGATTTTTTTTTAAGGAAGTAAACTTTCCAGGCCTAAATTTAGAGTATCTCCCCGGCATTTGCCATTTATGAGTACTAGGAAACCTGAAAAACCTCAGTCAGGGAGGACGGTCTTGGGGAGAATCCAACTCGCTCATGAGTCTTTGTCTTAACGACCTGGTCACACCTGGTGGAGCGACCGCCACGGGTGGCCGAGGTTAAGGCGCGGACTCGTGAGCGGGAGGTCTGGGGTTCGAATCCCACCAGGACCATCCTCCCTAGTTTTTTCCAGGATTTCCTCAGTCCTCATAAATGGCAAATGCCGGGGAGGTACCCAAAACTTAGGTCTGGAACGTTTCCTTTCTTAAAAGCAAATCTTTTCCCATATATCATTTCATCTCATGTATCATCAGTGTCCACTGCCTGTAGTGCCTCTGTAGTAAAAACGGGCGTTAAACAGCATTCATTCACACCTTTGGTGGTTCCTATTATGTTCCTGGATCATTAAAAGAATACCCATAACACATGAAAAATTATTCATACAGAGCAAAACTGAGAAAATCTCTTGAACTTAGCAGAAGGTGGGATGATTTCCTAAGGTGGGTATTGTTCAAAAGCACAAGCACAAAGCAGATGCCTTGTCTCAAGTGCTTGTTCATAACAAACAACATTGGCAATTGAAGAATAAACGACCCGTGAAATTGCACTGGAAGCGTATTCAAAGAGCATAAAGATTTTTAAATATTTTACCAGCACATATCGGAAAATAGGGAGGTACAGCATCGGCCCAAAAGCATTCTCACTGTGTCAACCATTGGGAATCGATTATATGATTCGCTTCTCACTAACCGTATATAGACTCAGTGTGTTCATTAAACCGCTTGTTAGCCCGCAAATTGAGCAAACCATGTTTATATTATGAAGAGGAACAGCTTTTAGACTTGACTGAGAGTTCTAAAAAGGAGTTTCATATCCGCAGGCTTATACACTACCTATACTACCCTTTGTTACATTAATGTGTAATAACATGAATTAGTTTATGATACGCTGTTTAAAGAAGTCCCACATTTTTGAAGGTGAATATATTCAATTAAGTTTTGTTAGCATATAAAACCCGGACTATAGTTCCAATGATCAAGTTTCGTTTTGTATTGTCTTCTATTAAAAATCAAATGTTCATAATTTCAAGTGAAATTCTACATAGAGCTTGTTTATAGTACATGTCAATTGAGTGTAATTCTTTAGAAATAACCTATTTTACAGTTTCAAAGTTCGGTTTCCGTTATATCTGCAACTGCCAAATAGATACAGCGAGCATTGTTGCAATTAACAAGCACCGTCTTCTGTCCAATCATCCAGTTGTTTGCTTCTTCTTCTTCGACTATTTACCTCATTTAGTATTAGGACTTACAAGCCAATGTCCGGGAGGTAAATGGGTGTTCAATTCAATGTCAGGGCCGCATCGAAGTGATTACAAATACAGAAAGAGTGATATACATGCATAGATGAATGATGAAATACAGATTGAATCCGTGGTAGAGAAATACTAACTTGGTATTTGCCCTTTCTGAAAATGCACCGAGGAAAACCACGAAAAACCTCAGTCACAACATAATTTGAACGTAGGTCCTCCAGAATATAAGTTCGAAGAGTTACCGCCTGAGTCAGGCAGCTGGGTTAGCTGTTGTCTAAGTTGATATATAACCCCCCCCCCCATGATGGAGGATTTTTTCACATTACTTGCAGAGAAGAAAGTGCCTTATGTACGAGAGCTGTTCAATAAATAATTCTATCTTTTGTCATTCTCATAATTTTGAATATCTTTCTCAGAGTAGTTCCTGTTGGATGTATTGCACCTATTCCAACGTTTCTGCCAGTCTTCAAACCTTTTTTTTTTGAGAGGTACTTCAGAATCGCCCTCGCAGCCTTCATCACTATTTCTTATGAAGTTTTCTTCAACATGAGCAAAAGGAAAAAGTCGAGCAGGGCTGAATATGGACTACAGGGAGGGCGAGAGACATATTACACACTGATTTGTGCGATACATTCAGCGTTAAATTTGCGATGTGCGGCCGACATTAACATGGTGCAACTTCCAGCATGTTGTACGGAAATTGGTCTTTTGCGTGTGATGTGCCATTGCAGAATTTTCAGGACGTCTTTGCAGAATTTCTCTGTTACAGATGTGTGCAGGTATGGTATGCTGGTAAACCACTCCCTGAATATAGGAAAATGTGATGACCACAGCTTCCCTAGCAGAGGTAATCATTTTTATATATTAAAGAATTCTTGTGGCTTCTTTAAAAACAAATTACATTGATGTCGTTGTAAAACAAAATATATTATAATTAGATTCCATCACTTTTAAACCATCATCATCCTATACACCGCAAGGATTTAGTGCAGTCTGTTTCGACTTCATGGAAAATGTTTCCATCTGTTAGCGCTCTTCCAATACTTTTTCCGATTGGCCTGCACTAAGTTTCTGGCAGTTTTTCATTTCCATTCGAATTGTATGTCAAAGTTCGTAAATCTATCGTTTCTTAAAACGTAATTTGTGTACCTTGTGTATGACGTAATCCGAGATTTTTTACCATGGTTCATTTGAAATTTGTTCAATGTGTTATTTATGTCTCTATTTTCCAAATCTTATTTTAAATATTACAGAATATTGCAAATAATTATACTGTTCTGAATCGGTACAATATCATCATACATAAAGACATTTAAATTTATGTTTTATTCATTTTAATCCCCGAATTAATTATCATTTTCCATTATAAGACGAAGCATAAATATACATAAAAAAAGAAAGAGTGGGTGAAATATTACAATTTATTTATTAATAATTATTCTAGTCTTTCTTTTCATGTATTAACAGTTATTTTAAAATTAGTATAATGCAAATTTTTATTTATTTTTATAAAATGTGAACTTTGTTTCTTCAAAATGAACGATAGTTTTTCCTGTCAACACAGTTGAAATTTTTCTCTATATTCAATAAAAGCAAGATGTATTTGTAAATTAAAATCTCCCCGTATTTCTGTTATATATTGGAATAGAAACACATTCTTCTATTTCCTTATTTTTAAATATAGTAACTATTTCGGCATGTTTAGATTGTTGTTGATTTGTTTTATTTACGGACACTCTTTAACATAGCAGGTCATCAGCGTCCCATTCAATACAGGGCGTGAAACGGCCGACAAATTTTGCTCAGAGGCCTCTTCTTTCAGGCTTGATGTCCTTTTACGTGCCGTAAATGTACGACACGAGACCCACGGCTTTACTCCCCTTATGAAGGAAGCCATTCTTAGAATTTTTACGCCCGAAAAAATCCATCGATCCTGGCCGGGTTCGAACCCGCGATCTTGTGTTTAGAAGGCAAGTATGGTTACCACTACATCATCAGGATCGACAGCAAGTTTAGGGATTCAGGTATTTTACAATACGTTCCATTTATTAATAAGATTCGATATTCTTAAATGTAGTATTACTTTTCCATATTTTAGGAGCTCCACATTTATTTTAACATGACCTGTTTGTTATCTGTTTTTAGTTCCCTTTAGAGATTACTGTACTTCATTTAGATCGATTAAAACTACACATCATCGATTTAGTTTACATAAAGAATATAAAATAATATATATATATATATACTTTTAAAAAAATCAAGAATAAATATGCAAACACAAACAGTTACTTGCATCTTCTATGAAGATGCTGCCAATAGCGGCATTTCGCTTATCTTGGTGACTGTAATTGACAGGTAAGGGTAAGATAGTGGATATTACATACGCGTGCTATATTTGAAAACATAACTGCATTACATCAGTTGAGAAAACGATGCATTATTCAGAGATTTGGAGGTGAAATTTTCGCGACCTGGTAGACGTTGCAACGCTGAGTAAACAAGCGAAATCACATACACGAGATCGACAGGCACGACCTTGATAACACGCCCCACTCGGTCGCAAAGGGGGTGGTGGGCGTATCAGCGTATACCTGGGGAATGTTACGAAACGTCGTTGCATTAAAGTGAAAGTGTTAATGCCGTGAGAAGCTACCGTACAACAGTAAAACAAAATTCGAGTTTACTTATATACGTTTTTTATTTAAGAGGGACTAAAACGATGTGTGAACCAATTGAGCTTTGTTTCGTACACAAGAATAATGTGGTGCAGAGCGAAAATATCTATAGCTCTTTTTTATTGTAAATATTTTTACTCTCGTTCCTCCCACTTTTCGGATCACTGTTACCTGTCCTCAAGTATCCGGGTAAACGAAGACAAGTGCTGCCCTTCAAAGACGTGTAACCAAAGCTTACTCGGGATTAACCGTATTCCGGTAGCTCAAAAGTACCTTAATGCAATCTTGAAGATAAAACGAAAACGTGAAATGGAGATCAGTATTATTAATATGTTAAATTAAATCAAATTCGTAACATTACATTAAATTGAAATTTATGGGCTTCCAATATATTATATATGTATCAATTCCACAATGAACATCTTAATTAAACCCTAAACAAGACTATAAACCACTTAGATTAGCCTGCTGCGTGCTCTCTGTATTGAAATTGACTATAACCAGAGTTGCCAAATTAGTGTATTTAAAATTAAATGTAGCGTTTTTCTTTTTCAAAGTTGACTTAAAAATAAAATAGTTATTTGTATCATTAGGAAATGTAAAGTCGTTTTTAATCTTCTCTAAAATATCATACCATACACTCTCACGGCTCTATAATACACAAGAAGAATAAAAATAGCATTAGAGGGTACAAAAAGGCAATAATTGGAATTAATTGTTTATTGGAAGATTTTAATCACAGAACTCCGAATTGGGGGGAGGGATTTGTCAAATCCACTATATGAAATTGTTTTAATAAAGGAAAGTAAACATTTTAATAATTCATTGTACATTTAAAACAGAATTTATAACCATTGTAAAATATTTTAGTTTACAAAAAGTTCAATTATAGTAAAATCATTAAAAAAAACTGTGCGAATATGTTAAATGAAATAAATTTTGCAACATGGTGAGTAGAAGTAACTGAGTAATCTGTTTCAAGGCAACTGACACATTTTAAACATCTTTCTGAGTGTTTTTAATGGTGTTTAACTCCCTTTGTACTACTGATGTATCACTGGCGGTGGACTCTGATGATACATGAGATGAAATGATAAATTGGGAATGGAATTTTTTTAAAAGGAATGAAACGTTCCAGGCTTAAATTTAGGGTACCTTCCCGGCATTTGTCATTAATGAGGACTGAGGAAAACCTGGAAAAAACGTCAGTCGGGAAGGATGGTCCTAATGGGAATGGAACCCCAGACCTCTCGCTCACAAGTCCGCACTTTAACGACCTCGGTCATCCGTGGCGTATTGCTGAGTATGTTAACGTGCTGTATGTCAGTAATACTGTGCACAATGTTGCTTTGATTTGCTCAAATTGTTGTACCCTTCATTTCTGATTTTAGCATCTCTCGCGCAAACGTTAAAACCTGCTTTTCTCTGCAGGGGACTTATCTCGATGGATTCGTCGCTGCTTGTTTTTCCTGTTGAGGAAGATTCTATTGACCGGACAATCTGCTTGTAAAGCCCTCTTGAATTTGTACTTGTGTCACCATTTTAGTCCAGCTTCTAGAAGGTAGAGTTTTCGCAGGCTCATTTACACTCCATTCTGGGTGTTACTTAGTAAATATGGTGTATGCATTGGTACATTCCACATTCTTGTTAGCGAGTAACACAATGAGATGATGATTATTGCTTAAAGGGCGCAAAATGCCAAGGTCATTAGCGCCCAAACACACTAAAAACTACGCCAGAATTAGAAAATAAATAACTAATCAGCACAAAATCAGTGCATAAGATAGGTAACAGTAGCACTTTGTGCAATAAAATAAAACCCCATAACAAATAACAAGGGTTATATAGTCACCAACAAACAAGACTGGTATTAAAACACAGCTGCAAGAGCTGAGAACACAACAGTCTTATAATGGTCTAAAATTGTAACAATAAAAAAACCCAAAAACAAATAACAAGGGTAAAATTGTCAACAAACAAAAGACTGGTACAAAACACAGCCACAAGAGCGGAAAATCACAACAGCCATATAATGGTCTAAAATTGTAACAATAAAACCCAAAAACAAACAACCAGGGCAATATGATCAACAACAAATAAAAACTGGTAGTAAAACGCATCAACAAGAGCTGAAAACACACCAGTCTAAAATGGTAACAATAAAACCCCAAAACAAATAACAAGGGCAATTTACAACACAGCGAATAAAGACTGGTGCTAAAACGCATCAGCAAGAGCTGAAATCACAACAGTCTTAAAATAATCTAAATATGCCGTAATGAATAAAATAATAAGGTATATATACCTTACTCCAAAAACCACAACCACGGATAAAACGGAGCACAAGCTCAACAGCAAACACATCATCTGCAAGTAAGTCCTCAATAGAGGAGGGCAAACCTAGGGAAAGTCTAAAAGCTGCCAGATGGCATTCAAGTAAAATGTGACGCACTATAAAGGGGTGCTCACAGAGAGGGCAAGCTGGATCTAGTTGACCATTAAAAAGGTGCCGGTGACTAAAACGGCAATACCTAATTCTGAGACGAGCTAAAATTACTTCTTCGCGACGAACTGCGCGAGAAGTCGTCGACCAGTTAAAAGGGGTGGATTTACATTCTCGAAGCTTATTGGTTGGTATTCAATTACACTCATAGTGCCAGCGCGAAAGGATGCCTCGACGTGAAGTATGTTTAAAATCCCCGAAGTAAAACCGTTGCTCGTACTCAGCAGGGTCTAAAAGGGCGGATTTAGCTGCGACATCTGCGGCCTCGTTCCCTGGAAGTCCCACATGTCCAGGTACCCACAGCAGTGTTACCCTGACGCCAGCGCCCAGAAGCGTAAACACTGCACCCTGGATCTTCTGTACAAGAGGATGGTAGCTGTACAGCTTTTTCAAAGATAAAAGGGCACTCAAAGAATCGGAACAAATAACACTGTTACCCAGCCCCTGGTCAGTAACAAATAAAATAGCCCTATAAATAGCATAAAGCTCCACCATAAAAATAGATGTCGCATGGTTAAGACCAAACATAAAATTACCTCCATTAAAAACAAATGCACATCCTATTGCTGTGTCAGATTTCGAGCCGTCGATATATATAACATTGAGAGATGCCATCTCTTTTGTTCCCCTCATTACTTTTTTTAAATAGTGTTTAACGCCTGTTTTTAATGCCGAGGCTTCACAGGCGGTGGACACTGATGATACTTGAAATGAATTGATAGATTGGGGAATAATTTTTAAAAAATGAAGCGTTCTGGGCTTAAGTTTTAAAGTACCTCCCCGGCAGTTTCCATTTATGAGGACTGAGAAAAACCTCAGTTAGGGAAGACTGTCCTGGTGGAAATCGAAACCCAGACCTCCCGCTCACAAGTCCTTGTTTTAACAACCTCTGCCATTCAGGTGGTGTTCTTTTTCTTGCACGTGTACATTTGAGTCGTTTGGTCTTCCTACAAAGTTAGTGAATTACATATCAAAAGAACACAAATATGGTTTAGAAAAACATGGTCGTGTTTACGATTTTTGCCCTAATAATTCTAATTCTAGAAGACTGATGCTCCATGTTACAGATACATAATGCTACTTTACGTTGGAAATGTGGGACACAAGTAAACAATCATTCTCGAGAAGTAATTCACTTTTTGGTCATAGAACAAAATGTTATCATCACTATAAATTTGTACTTTATCTCGGTAGCAAGATCTTGCATGTCTGTAGCTTCTAAACCAACAGAAATTGCGAAATGACTCATGGTGACAGATGAAGAGAAATTCTTAATTTCCATAACGAACGCCGGGGAGATGTGACAGTACATACATAAAGCAAGAATAGTTTCAAGAAGAGCTTGTCATTAATATTTGTGCAGATTAGGTGGTTTTTAATTATTGGGACCTGTCATATCTCCTTTGACAGTGAGCGGTACACTAGATAAAACGACGTGTTTATGTGTTTACACAGAACACATTATTATGTTTATCTAAAAGTCAAGCTACTGATATATGTATGTTTCTTTCTTTCTTTATGCAACGCCCACTCACGTAGGTAGAGAATTAAGGCAATTACTTGATTATAGGTTTTAGGTTACTGGATTGGTCGCAGAGATTTCATTGTATAGCTATCATATTTTCCAGATCTGAACCTCTACTGGCCTCTTAAACCCAAGATCGCGGGTTCGACCCCGGCCAGGACCGATGGATTTTTTCGGGCGTAAAAATCCTAAGTATGGCTTCCTTCGGAAGGGAAGTAAAGCCGTGGGTCCCGTGTCGTACATTTACGGCACGAAAAAGAATCTCAAGCCTGAAAGAGAGGCCTCTGAGCAAAATTTGTCGGCCGTTTCACGCCCTGAGTTGAATGGGACGCTGATGACCTGAGATGTTAAAGAGCGTCCATAAATAAACCAATCAATCAAAATCCAGATCTGAACCTCTACTTTGCTCATAGTCCTCCACAGTAGAAGACCGCCACGGGTGGCCGAGGTCGTTAGGGCGCGGACACATGACCGGGAGGTCTGGGGTTCGAATCCCGCCAGGATCATCCTCTCTGACTGAAGTTTCTTCCGGGTTTTTCTCAGTCCCCATAACTGACAAATGCCGGAAAGGTACTCTATAACCTAAACCTGGAACGTTTCCTTCCTTTACAAAAAAAGAAGAAGAAATCGTTTCCAAATATATCATTTCATCTCAGGTATGACCAGTTTTCACCGCCTGTGGTGCCTCAGTAGTAAAAACTGGCGTTAGACACTATTAAAGAAAACACTACAATAGTATACAAACAAAAGAAAGTCACTTTGAGTGTATCTAGTAATCTTCTCGAAACGTTAATTATTTGTCAGTTTCTCTCAGGTCCGAAAACTGGCGTTAGACACTATTAAAGAAAACACTACAATAGTATCCAAACAAAAGAAAATCACTTTGAGCGTATCTAGTAATCTTCTCGAAACGTTAATTATTTGTCAATTTCTCTCAGGTCCGAATTTCAATTTCATTTTATGTTAAATTAAACTACACGTTAGCATTATGCTTTGTGTGCAATAATTATTAATATAATAATTGGAAAATGTTATTACAAAAGGGGTGAATTAATAAAAATTGTACAGTGAAAGTAAGAACACCCTTTCATAGTTGATTCATGAATGCTTTGTAAACAAAAAGTAATTTTAAGTACAGGTTGTGTGGTAATGAACTTTCTTACCTTCCTTGAGCGACTTTGAGGCAGGAGTAAATTCAAGTATCTGTCTCACACAGCATCTTTGCACATGTCAAACATCAAGAAACAAATCCCTTACCATGGAGGAAAGGTTAAGAGGTTTAAAAAGTCTATAAAAAGCAAAAGTTTTCTTCTTTAATGAAGCTCGCTAGACATCTACACACCATCCATTTTATTAGGGTACCTTATTAAAAGGTTCGAGGCTACTTATAAAAAAAAAAATAGCCAGTCCTTGCTGTCTTCTTCGGTCGCAAGCTTTAAAATTGCCATTTGCAAATATAACTCTTTGCTTTAGTTAAACATGTAACAGAGTTGATGAAAGTCTAAGGCTAAAGAACAATAAACTAAGTAAGGGAAGAAAAACTGTAACAAAACTATACAGGATTTTAGCAAGGAATGCGTAATTTTAAATAGTGGAGTAACATTTGAGAAAACGCTATGATGCAAAAACTGTACGTTAATTGAAATTTTCATGAAAAACGATTTTAAAGTCACTGATGTAGACCTTTAAACGTCATAATTAATTTCGGATTATGTATCAGTTCCATTTTTATATTTTTTAAGATGATTAAATATCTCTCTGATTTAATGAATTTAGCAATTTCCTATATATTTTGAGCCAAAAAGAACTGATTATACATTAATATGAACTTTGTGCTGCATGCAAAGATATTTCCTTACAGACGATATGAAAACGGAAATGAAATGACATTTGGAAATGATATCATTGATATATCTTGCAGAGAAACTTTTAGCTTTCTTAAAATAATTCACTCAGAATGAAGCATTTTACATGTCAAGCTTTTCCTCAAAATCTTTCCATTTGAGTTAATGGAATTATTGTCTTATGAATAGCCCAAGCTACAATTAGCCTGAAAATTTGGGAAATATTCCAGAAAAAAAATATATGACTCAGGATGATTATATTTTAATTTTATTCACATTTCATGAAATCAGGAAAAATTACACCTCTCTTTGGAAGACACCATTTTTGCTGGCACGAAGCAGATCAGAAATGGCCCACCCTTGATAATCTTCAATATTCCTTATTCCTCCCATTGTATGAATATTTTACTCCTCTGGTCCCAGTAACTGCGTAATAGTATTCCCATATATGTTAATAAACCTACAGAATCATGAAAGAGTCACTGCAGTTGCCTAATGCATGTTCTGAACTGAACACTCCAAAAGAAAGAATCCCCTAACACTTCAACGTTCCAAACACGTTTCAAATTCTCTGTGCTTATTTGGTACTTCACTTTCGTTTCTAGATCGAACAAGAAGGCCATTGAGGAACCCCTACTATTATTTTGGGACAGAGGTAGCAGGATATTACATTGTTTAGTAAGTACAGGTGCCATACTATATTTTCTCTTATAACGTTTATACTACTGAACATTCTTGGAGAATTAGACGCAATAAGAAAGAGTTGAATATGGATGCATTTAGTAGCAGAGTATGCCTACCTACGTCTCTCCATGTTACAGAAGGTGTACTCCAAAACATTAGAAGTCAGAGGCTCAATTTCCTGCCAAGCGTTTCCTTACGATTCCACGAGAGTCCGTGGGTAGCTGCGGTACGCTTTCTTTCTCAGTATATACCATAGGAAGAGATCTAGTGGGCTAAGGTAAGGCGACCTTGAATGTAGAAACGCTTAAACAATTTCAACCGTGTTGGCATTAGAGGTACGGTAGGTGACACCATCCTAATAAAATAGAAAGCACGGAGTTTCTCGTCTTCCAAAGGACAATAAAATAGGCTGCTCCGCTTGGTATCGGTTTATAATGTATTGCACGTACTATATTGTTTGTAACACAAAGGCACAATGTTCCCAAATGACAGCACAGTCATGCATCATATTACTGTCGAGGAAGCGAACAAACAATCGGCCGTATGAGACATGAAAGTACGGCCACCACCCGTGTCCTTCCGAAAAATATGCTTCTCATACATCAAGATGAGCTGGAATAAAAGTTCACTGAATTGTGCCCAATATTTAGAATATTTTAATGCAACATCGGGGGCCGAGAACGAATACAATAACAGAATCTAGAAAACTTTTGAACATACCATACACATTTGAGATAATATTATGTCCGAAATTCTGTGAGCATTTAACAAAGGTGTGTGGCATACTATGTTCTGTGTAGTGGTAACTATACTTGCCTCCTAAACCCAAGATTTCGGGTTCAAACCCGGCCAGGATCGATGGATTTTTTCGGGCATAAAAATCCTAAGTATGACTTCCTTCGGATGGGAAATAAAGTTGTGGGTCCCGTGTCGTACATTTATGGTACGAAAAAGAACCTGGGCAAAATTTGTCGACAGTTTCACGCTCTGAATTGAATGGGACGCTAATGGCCTGAGATGTTAAGGAGCGTCCATAAATTAAAACAAATCAAAATACTATGTTTCTGATGGTTGTAATTATATATATATTATATGTAATGCGATTTTATGTGATAGTGTTTCAAAACCTAATTCATTTTTAAATATAAAATTCAACTAAATATGCAAATATTGTCACTTAACATAATGTTCCTACTTTTCAATATACTTCTCACACCATTGCACAAATCTTTTAGTTTCATCGGGAAAAAAAACAACAAAAATGGTGTTTTCCCTTCAATCATGAATGAATCGCTTCTTTGACCTTGTCAGTACTCGCAAAAGTTTTTCGTCTTCTCCAAGCGTCCTTCAAAGGTTCAAACAAATTGTGATTGAAAGAGCGGGATCGGGGCTGTATGGGGGATGGTGTTAAGATCTTAAATGTCACTCCATAGTCCGCACTTGCATCGTTGTGTTCATTAGTGAACATCCTAGGCACCCACAGTGCACACAATTTGCAATACCTGAGAAACACTAACAATTGTAGGAGCGGATTTGTAATTAGTACTCAATAGCAAGAAATACGTCTGTTTTCAAGAATTTGGCTTCATCAGTAGGTCTCGCAATTTCTAAGCACTTGAAGTTAAATGCTTAAGAGTTACAATGCCGTACTGGGGCGACCAAAGCGTTGTCCATCAGTGACGTACGCCCACTTTTAAACGCACTTATACACTCATACAGCGTTCACTCGCTATTACAGCTATCTCCATATATTTCTAATATCCTTCTAAGAATTTCACGCGGTTTCACGGCACTTGACTACAAAAATACAAATTTAAATAGAATTTTCACCCATCATTTCCTATTATCTTTTATTATTACAGCCATAGTATTAATTCTAACTATTCGCTAATTTTAAGCAATGCACATAGCCAACGCCACTGTCATATTGTTTAAATTGTCCTTCCCATTCAGCAGGTCATATCATCTATTAATAGTGTCAACACCTTAACAATGCATGCTTCTTTCTTTCGGGTTATAGTGTAAATTGGCTGTTACTTTTTGAAAGGCCGTTGTAAATGGAATGAAAACTTAAAAGGTAAAATATTTCTAAAGTAAGTTGTTATTTGAGGGATACCTGACAATATTCATGATTTGCAGGAGCGTATCAGAGCCGCCTTGCTAAACATCACCACTGACACACTGAGGAGTATGCACAGAAAAACGAACTATCAAGTAGATGTCTGTAAAGTAATAAAAGTCGCAATGTTTACATTGCACATTAAAACTTTCGAGAGATTTTCTGCACATGAAAACCAATTTGTGTTTCTATCTGAATTATACTACGAGGACTGTTCGATAAAGAATTGCAGTACATTTTTTTACATCATATCTGTGCTCATCCTCATAAGTATGATCATTTTTCTCAAAGGAATTCTCGTTGGTTGCAATGCACCTGTCCCAGCGTTTCTATCAGTCTACAAAGACGTGCTGGAAACCATTTGACATATCCTTTAAAATCGCCCCCACAGTCTCATCACCGCTTCTGATGATAGAAAATGCCTCTAAAGTGTTTCTTCAATTTGAGGAAAAGGAAAAAGTCAAGCAGGAGTAAATCTGGACAATAGAGTGGAGGAGAGACAAATTTCACTTTCATTTTTGTGAAATATTCAGCAACAGCATTCGCGATATGCGGCCGTGCATTATCGTGGTATTGTGACCTTTGCGTGTGATATAGTCTTTCAGAGGTTTCTGGATATCCCTGTAGTATTGTCCAGCTACAGTTGTGTGTGCAGCTACGGCATTCCTTAAATACAAAATTGAGATGATCATAGCTGTCCCAGCAGAATCAGTCACTGTTTTGTGTGTGCGTGTGCGTGTGTGTGAATGTGTTGGTGATAAATCGATTTTCACACAGAGCTTTGCTGTTTGCTCTCAGGATCAAAATGATGTATACAAGTTCCATCAGCAGTGATTTCACTTGAAAAAATCTGCATCTTCCCGAAACATCATCTTCCACTGCATGCAAACCTGCACGGGAACTCCTTCTGTTCGGGAATTGGCAGTATTGGAACCCACCGGCACAAACGTTTCAGATTCTAACGTATGGGTGTCAATTAGTGAAATTTTCGGAAAGTTTGAATATGCTTTGAATATTTTTAGACGATTCTCTCTCACAATGACATAACGGTGTAAATGTTTTCTTCCATTACAGCACAAACTGGAGCACCTGGACCAAACTTCCTTTAAAAAAAAAAGTTTTCCCTCTTAAACATTTTATATCGCCTTCGAGTGTACTATAGGAAAGAACAAACGCTCCATACGCCTTAGCTGAAGATCTGTTGAGAAGATTTCAGAAAAGCACATTGTTCGTCGCGTGTCACCTGTAGGCGGAACTGAGCATGTATTAACTTGCACATCTCTCACAGGCAGGAACGGGAAGTGACAACAATGAAACTAGTATTATGTGTGCATTACACACTGAGCTAACAAAATAATATAAAGTTAAATTTTATTCCGAGAAATTATATTTTTTTTTAAAAAAAAAAAAAATTGATAATTCTTTATTGAACAGCCCTCGTAAGTGCTATGCTTTTTTGAAATGCAACAATTTTTTTAATAACCGTGTATTTTACCTAAGCTTCGTCAATACTTTTTTATGATCAAATGCAACAACTGGAAATTATATGGCGCAATCCGTTTTCAAGTCCTGCTTACCACAACTATTTCTTATCGTGCTGCTGCGCCGTAGTCTGCAGATTTGAAAGATTTCATCCTGTTTTGTAAAATTAATCCTTTATTAAAGGAACACAAGCAAATTCTAAAATAACCATAAAGTGCCCGATCTTGTTTATTCGGCGTAAACCTATAGGAAGCACGTTGGAGGAGAGAATACTTATATTCCTGCGAGATATTTTGTGACATTCAGGAGTCGATGTGCGAGTAATATACAATCGCCACATTTTTGTTTCGCCTTAGATGACGATTATTGTTATTATTGATTAGGTTTATGTATGCACCCTCTTTAACATCTCAGGTCATCAGCGTCCTATTCAATACAGAACGTGAAACGGCCGAATAATTTTGCTCAGAGGCCTCTTCTTTCAGGCTTGAGGTTCCTTTGCATATGCCGTAAATGTACAACACGGACCCACGGCTTTACTTCTATTCCGAAGGAAGCCATACTTTGGATTTTTATGCTCAAAAAAAAAAAAAAAAAAAAAACGTCGGTCCTGGCCGGGGTCGAACCCGCGATCTTTGCTTTAGCAGGCAAGTAAGTATGGGTACCACTTGATCACTAGGACCTACCTAAATGACGAAGCATGTGGAGCAGTGCTACCGCTCAGTTTTTGCTGGAAGCTGCGGGGATTCCCAAGGGAAAACAATTCTGTACACTCAGCAAACTTTCATGGGGCAGTTGATTCATCAGTTCAAAGATGAAAGAAAATTTCCGAATAGTGGCTAACAAACATTCCACGGTGCACGGTTGATTGTGGTGGGTTATTTGGACATTTCTGCCAAAACTGTGTCCTTAGGAGCAAAAACAACTCCGCGTTGAAGTGCACCAAACAGGGTCGTGAGTCTCTGAAGACCGTGATCACTGCTGATGTCTCCAGATCTGTAATGACGTTCAAAAATCGTAGCACAGTGTTTAAAATATAAAAATACAGAGTTTTCATATCAAAATATTCCCGTCTAAATAAGTTTCTATTTAAACGAAATAAATTTTAAAAAACGCAAAATATTTAAATGCCGAGATGGAAGTTTAAAACCAATGTTTATTACATTTTGGGTTTCACCCCTTCGCCTCAGCCACCCACTTGGAAATTTAAAATGTTATACCAGTCTTTTGATGCTTAAACTTTTAAAGAGACACAATTATTCTAAAATATTTTGTTTCTTATAGTTCTCTGGCAATCCGGGCTATTATTAAACGTGGACAGAATAATAATATGAACATTTAATGTAATACTTGTGTTCTAGTACTAAATCATTTTAAAATTATGTATAACCCATAAGAAAGAACAGAGCGTAAGTTAGAAGTCGAAATAGACTGTAATATTGTAATATTATTAATTGCAGATTTAGCTAAAAAAATGTTTTCCATCCCCCAACTAAGTAAATAGAGTTATTCTGTCCAAATTCAAGCAAAAATTCCCACAGTCCAGGTTGCCAGGAAGCGATAGAAAATAAAAGATGTAATAATAATATAATACACTTTAAAAATCAAGATATAAAAAGTAGAAGCGCTATTTAGAATTTCAAGTGAGGATGGTTTGTCACAATAGGGTGAAACCTAAAATTTAATGAATAATTGTTTTAATCGTCCTCTAAAATATCCAAATTGGTATTTTTGTTTAAATTAATGTTAAATAGGTAGTTATTTATGCTCAGAAGCTTAGTTACAATTTTAGTCAACAGATTACGCTAATAAATATTTTCATCAAATGATCAGTTAATAATGTGAACTTTCGGATAAAACTATAATAGAAGAGGAAGTTAAAGGAAATACATACCAACAAGTAGGAATGGAAGAATGTATTTAGTGAGAATAAGAATAAGTTAATAATTAAACATATTCTGTTCGTATAAATCAGTAGCGTGAATGGCATGCTCTCTACCCGTACATTAAATTTGTAATTATTCTTAAGGTTACATTTCATGTTTTTTTTATTATCACATGGTAGTTAGCAGTCATTTTACAGCATGGGAATGGAGACAGAGGTGCACGAAATTAATACCTAATGTTCTGCTTTGAATTTTAACTTAAACATATAAATTCGGAACTGTAGTAGTATAACATTTGTAGATCTTTGGCTTATAACTGTGAATAATTTATTCCTATTTGCATCTGGGGATTTTTTTCCACCAGCAGCTGCTGTTGCTATAATTATGATGTATTAACCAAGAGAAACTTGACGTTTATTCTGAAGACAGAGGCCGGATCTTAACTGTTTAGCACTGCGCGTGATAATAACCTTAGCCAGAAATCAACATATACTTTTGGTTTCGATGGGACATTTTAACTACATTTAGCTTTAGAGCGTTTGTTTCTAAATGGCGCTCTCTGGATGACTCTTGTTTCCATGCAACGTACCTTCCTGCTAGAGAAGTACGTATGTAATGAAACAAGTAATTAAAAGCCTTGTTACCTAAATAAAATAGTTTAATATCACTATACCCGTGAATTGCAACATCCTACCTTTTTAATTCTATAAATCAAACAAGACTTTCTCAGTTCAAGCAACTTTTCCCTACTATGAAGCCTTTCAGGAATATGTTCAGTTACTAGTCTAGAATTTTATTTATTTATTTAGTTCAATTACGGACGCTAAAATCTCCGCTCATTAGCTTCCTATTCAATTCAGGGCCCGAAATGACCGGCAAATTTTGCTCAAAGGCCTCTTCTTTCAGGCTTGAGGCATATTTACGTGCCGTAAATCTACGACACGGGGCACATGCATTTGCCTCCGTTCCGTAGGAAGCCATGCATAAGATTATCCTTGGCCGGAATTGAACTGGCAATCTTGGTTATACGATGCCAAGCATTGTTATAATTTCAATGAAATACCGAGGGTTCCAAGAATGTATACACTCTTTCACGGTAGATATCTATTTAATATATTTGAACCGAAAAACAACAGAAATGTGCAATTAAATGTTTTGTAAACAGATATGACTCACATTCATTATGATAGCTTTGCTACGTGACAGGTAAATCGACAATGAGCAAAAGAAGCCAAGATTATCGTAAATCAACAAATGAAGCCAAAATTATCGTATGATGTTCTGTAAACAGGTGTGGATTCACATTAAGTTATGCTAGCGTGGCTACAACAAAACGGGATAAAGATTATCGTTTGAACAGCGGAAAGCAATTTTGAAGTGGTATTGAAAAACCGAGAATGTTGATGAAGTTCAGAGGAAATGGAGACGTGTGTACAGAACAGAACCGCCAACGCGAGTAACAATAGCACGCATTCGAGACAAATTTGAGAACCATGGTACCGCATACGATGTTCCCAAGGCAGATCTGGGAGACCTCGCATAGCAACAAACCCCGCGCACTGGATCCAAGGCACTGGATAGGAGAAATAGGTTCGATTGAGTTTCCAACGCGTTCTCGAATCTAACTCCGTTGGACTTGAACTCTTTAGGAAGTTGCATACCATAGAAAACCAGCTACACTGGCAGCACTTCGGGAAGAAATTGAAACGGCATGTGCTGCCATTGCTGAGGACACTTTCGCAAACGTTGCTCAGTAGTTGCTCAGTAGTTCAACACATTCAGAAGTGTGTCGACGCCGATGGTGGGCATTTTGAGCAACTGTTGTAACTGTAAAAGTCTAAGATGATTAGTGTTCATCATTTTCTGTTTGTATGAATTCAGTTTTGTTATGTTAACACAGTTATTTCTTTGCTTGAAGTGTATATACAATTTTTGGCACCATCGGTATATCGTGGCCCTTATTTGTGAGATCAGCATAACCATTATTAATGGACAAAATGCTTAATAACCTTAAATTACCCTAAATGTACTATATTTACTGTAAATAGACCTAACTTAGGATTCCAAAAATGAAACAACGATTAAAATATTGAAACTACATAAGTTAAAATAATAATACATTTATTTTATAATTGGAACATAGACCCGCAGTTAAACAGATGAGTTAATAATGCAATAACATATTTAAATTCATGATTTTATATTTAACACATTTTAGTCTAAATCAGACACGGAAAATTACTTTTTTATATCATTGAAATATTTTATTTATAGACAAAATTCGAACTCAGTATACATTTTCAACGTAGATTCAATATTTTAAACTTTCTGTTAACCTACAAGTTTTCAATAAATATTTACTCACCTTATCTGAAATTTAGTGAGAAGATGCTCTTGCTCTGGATGACAGAGGTTTAAAGTCAGGAACCATAGAAGTTAAATAAAGCCTCACATCATTTCAGCTCAAAGTTTAATTGCATTTAAATAAGCGTATGAAAATAAAAGGTTCTGGCATAAACATGTAGATTAAAAAGGATAATAAGGTCATTATTACTTTATTCCCTTTGATATTTCAGGTGTAAATTGTAATAATATAATTATAATTAAAATCACCTAAAGAAGAAAGTTTGGTAAACCCCTTGCAAGACTCCCAAACCACAGTTTGGAAAACACTGTTCTGGTCATTTGCTCATCCTGAGAATAGAATTTTCATGTAGGTAACTTTACATGCAGACGGACTCTCGCTTGGAGACTTGAAGACCGTGGCAAATCTAGACTATGGTTATAGCAATGAGCTGGAAAATAAAAGTTTTGAAAGTTGAACATCTTCCTTATCTATTACTACATATCGATCCGGGCTACACACGTTGAGGCACTACGGAGGGGATTATCGGCTGCTACGTTGGCCTTTAGTCTCACGCTATTGAGTATATTGTCATTTGGGGGGAGGATCCGAAACGTGTCTAATCATTGAATACAGCCCAATAAGAATACCAAGTTGCTAATAATTGGCCTATGTACTCTACTCCACAACAATTTTATTGATACTTTAGACGAATTAAAAATGGCATCTGCCAAGAGATGCATTACATTTCTCTAAGAAAATTAAGAAGGATAATAAGTCATTTCGTAAGCGATGCCATAAATTTGCCAAATGAGAAGTTAGGCAGTTCCAGAATCTCCGTGAATGACACGACTAAATACAACGCTTTGCTAGTGCAATTGTCACACTACTGTTTCTACCACTGACTGTAGTATAGCCCAGCTGAAAGTTGGTAAACGCTTATCGGCTGATGCAGTCACAACCGCCGCATTGGCCATCAGATAGTTGGATTATCGGTATATCCACTTTTGTTTTAATAATATATTGCAGCAAGACAGATTCCTATAACATGGCCCCAGTGTCCATTGCCGGCAAGACGTGATAAATATATGTTTATTTATAAAGAATATATGCATATATACACTAATTCCGTTCACTTACGGATATTTTCAGAACATATTTTCTGCTACATTCCTGTTGCCTTCATAAATGAATGTTTCAAAATTTGTATTTTATTAAGGTTACTGAACTTATAACATTATTTTATTCGTTTACTAATTACTGTGTTATTTATGTACAGTGTATCAGGTTTTCTATGGTATAAAACATGCTTAAGAGTTCCCCTTAGGTAGAAGTCCAACGGAATTGGATCCCAAGAACGCGGTGGGAACTCAATAAGACCTCTTCATCCTATCCAGTGCCTTGGAAGACTGTTATCAAGGTACGCAAATACGTCTCGATGGAAGTGTGGTGGTGCACCATTCTGTTGGAAGTAAAATTCTTCATTTCCATACGGTGTATGAATGGTGCGTGAGACGGAATTGTTATTTGTGTTGGCGGTTCTGTACACACGTCTCCGTTGCCTTTAAAATTTAACAACATTCTCGGTTTTCCATACCACTTCAAAATTGCTTTCCGCTGTTCAAACGATAATCTTGGCTCCATTTTGTTGTAGCAACGCTAGCATAACGCAATGTGAGTCACATCTGTTTACAGAACATCATATGATAATCTTGGTTTTATTTGTTTATTGCTGATTTACAATAATCTTGGCTTCATTTGTTCATTGCTGATTTATCTGTCACATAGCAACGCTATCATAATGTGTGTGTGTCACATCTGTTTATAGAACGTCATACTGCACATTACTGTTGTTTTTCGGTTCAACTTTGAAATATATTAAATAGATATTTACTGTGAAAGCGTGTACACATTTTTAGCACCCTAGGTACATAGTATTTAATGGAGAAACACAATATACATCCAGCATATATATTTTAGTTACTATGGTGTATTTCAATAGGTCTTCATAGTTACATTGGGTATACTATTATTGAGATATAATATGAATTGTTATAAAACAAATGGTTGTTTGAAATAAATATTCAATAAAATGATACAAAACATTCGATTTGGCAGATTCCCAACATACGCTCATATAATATGTGTACCTGTCTCTTTGCTGATAAATGATCACGCACTTCGCGGTTGACCACATCCTGCAGGATGTTTGGACCTGGGCAACGTTTTTGGAGTGTGCTTTAGAATTTTTTTAACAGTGTTCCTCATTTTCTTTTTCTGTGCCAAGACTTGTAAGATTCAAACGAAAATCATATTAATCGCTAATCCAGGACGACAGACATGTGAAAAATCAAAATTTCCATTTTTCCCTTCAGTTATTAGATCCATATTTTACATGCATCAGCAAGATATTCTTCCAAAAACTTTTTGTTTTTCTTGGAAGTGATTTCCTATATGAACTGCTGTTCCCTGAACGTCCTCCACTGGTGACATCACTTGTACTTCATCCCTCAAGTCACTGTTGCTTTCCTCATTTTATGCTTCATCATTAAAGATGTACAAAAATTTTATATCACATTCTTCTTGAAAACGTTATTTCTCTATTTGTTGGAAAATAAATGCTATCAGTGCATCTTCCGAAATACCAAAGTAAACCAAAAGTTCCTGTCACATTGTAAAAAAACACCGTACTGTGCAAAATGACCAACTCTGTAAACACTTCTGCAGCACAAAGACATGTGATTTACTACGACAGACAACACACAGCTCTCTTCTGACCGCTGCACTGCTTGCACTAAGAGGGGGAAACCAACTCGTTCCCCTTATTTCTCCCTCTCCTGTCAACACCGTTGAAACTTAAAATCTTTGCAATCATTTTTATTTGTGATTCTTAGCAATACTAAAACTAGGCTAGAATCTGTTCTTCCAGTTTTCCGAAATCTTAACTATCTGTTAAGGAGACCATAAACACAAAAGAATAAAATCATTCAACTTCGGGTAACGTCGTTGCCACTCGGTAATGCGGAATTTAAAGTAGGGCGAATTTGTTTTCGTTCGCTTCGTTTGCAGCGAATGTCGCGCGGGTGTCCTAAGTTCATTTATTATAATATGATTAGCCCAGCGGTTAACCAGGAAGATTTGGTGAACAAGGCCCTGTGCTGAGGTGGACTTACAAGAGTCAAACTAATTTTTGTCTTAAGACAAGTTTCACCTGTAACATGAGGTCAATATTTGATTTTGGGGGACAATCTAATATACTAAATCAATTTAAAACGTGCATTCAATTTAAAATGTGCAATTTAATTAATAATTTATCATTCAAGTGTATATTTTGGAGGTATGAATATTTTCTTCACGCGCAAACATTTGTCTGTAAATTGAAGATTAAGTAATATCCCATTAAACTTTATGTTTTGTGATTGTTATTGTCTATCGCGTTAAATGCCATATTTAGTACTTTAATTTTTCTGCCGTGTTTTGCTTTAAAATTAACCATACATAGCCTATGTTCTGGGTCCTTAGCCCAATACCTTCCTCATTAAACCGCTTGTCCGCAGACAACCGTGACATTTCCAACAGGAATCTTTGGTTCGCCATATCGACTTTGTAATAAAGGAGGTGTATATATTGTAATGTTTTAACGTAATTTGCATTTTCTTTCCCCCCCCCTTTTTTCCTGTTAATTATTCCAACCCTCGCCTATACAAGAATTGTATGAAAGAAGTACTAGAATCTTTAGATGGTTTGTATTTAAAAATAAGCGTTAGACACAAACTTTCATTTCTAGACAGCTAAACGCAAGCAGCACGGTCGCCGATGGGTTCCCCTCATTTCCCTAATCGTACTACTTTGACCAATAACAGCGTGCACACAGTGTTATATATATTTTTCCTAATGGGCATTAACATGTGTTATAAGAGTGTACGATGGCATCCTTCTGCATTGAAACACAATCTTGCGCGAATTGATGTAAACAACAGGTACATTTATTTTTATAAGTTACTCACTGCTAATAACTGTTTCCCTCCAATTCTGCACGGCATTATTGACACCCAATATTGATATTGTTAATTGAAGTTATTGCTTTTATTGATTGTACTAGAAGTTAAGCAATTTGTTTGTGTTTCTACCTGTTTTAATATTTTATTTACTAATCATAATTTTATTCATAATGGATATCGAGCCTAAGAAGAAAAGTAAGGTCATAATCCTGCATGAATTTCGTAATATGACACAAGAGACAGATTACAGCTGAATGTAATGTAAGTTTTGGTGATTTTAATATAATTGGAAGGAAAAATAAGATTGGGTCAATTTCACCTCAAAAGAAAGGACGGTGCGGCCAAAACTAAAAACAAAGACAAAAGAAAACATTCCAGGAAAGATGTCTATATAATAAGAATCAGAAAAATTAATTTTTAAAGGAACAGTTTTGATTTACAAAGAGATTTGGAGGCTGCAGCGGTGAAAATCGATGCTTCAACAGTGCGTAGGCAACTTCTAGAAGCTGGAAGGAAAGCTCGGAGACCGATCAGAAAACGTCTATTGGCTTGTCCTATGAAGACATTGACTAGAAAATATCAGAACTGGACACAAGAAAGAGTGGAGAAGGGTCCTGTTTTCTAATAAAGTGGGGGTTGAACGTCTCGCATGTAAGGAGAAGCGATGGAGAGGGAATCTCGCCAAAGCACATCAAAAAGACGAAAAGTTTCCAAAAAAAGAGACGATGTTTTGGGGCTGTTTTATACTCACAGGCCCTAAATGTTTGATTTCTATTGACTGAATGACAAACACTGACAAGTACATGCCAATTTTAGAGAAAATAACCGCCCCGGAACTGAAGAGATTGGCAGAGGAACTGCACACACTCTTAAACAGTAGATAGATATGCCACAATATAGTCGGAATGATAAACAGCGACAAGTACATCCCAATCATGCTTTGTATCACTTTAATAGCTGGTAATAGAGTTTAACGCCCTTTTCACTGCTGAGACGCCAGAGATGATGGACATTAAATGCCGGACGTAAAGTTGGTAATCAGCTAGCGGAAACTATTTTACCAAATACTAGTCAAACTACTCGAGATCTTGCTGAGTAATTTAGGATTGCATCTTCAACTAATTGTGACCACTTCCAGGAAAATTAGAAAAAATGGACTCTACATAAATAAACGGAATAAAATGGTTGTATTTTTGAAGCATGATTTCACTGCTGTTGCGCAACAACGTCGATCTTGGGATGAAAGATGGATTTCCTACGACAAAGATCGGAACAGTGACTGAATTTTGACGAAGCACCGAAAAAATTTGCCGAAGAAAAATTACTCTAGAGGAAGGTTATAGCAACTGCACCATGATCCACGTGTGGTTTAATTCACCAGAGATTTCTCTAACGTGGAGGAGGAATTACTTCCGAAAATTATTGTCCACAAACTGACAGAAGCTTCAAGTAAAACAATCAGGACTAGCAAATAGAACAAGCCTATTCACGATAACGTCAGGCCTCACCATCTCGCAAAAAACACCCTAGAAGTTGAATGAATTGGGCTACGAAACTCTGCCTCATTAAGTATTAGTTTTTCCCAACTGACTTTCACTTATTCAATCACCTGGACAGTTGTCTGATGAATAAAGTGGTCAGTTACCAAGCAGAAGCTGAGACGACATTTAGAAACTTCATCGCTCTAGAAGGTACGATTTTTATGGTAACTTACTACTGATTGGCAAACATGTATAGATGCGGATGTGGGTTATTTTGATTAATAAAGCTAATTTAAGACATACTGGTGCTTTATTTTAGTTTAAATCACAAAACCTTTATTACTTTAAGAATCTCCTAAAAATGTAAGCATTCACAGCATGTGATTTTGAAAATTAATCGTAATTTAGAAACAAAAAAGTTAATAAAAGCTATCATTAATTTCATAATTACATAAACCATTGCATACCCAACCCCATAATGAAATAGCTTGCCATGACAAGAAATCAAACATTGGATGATAAAAAATCTCGCATAGGCAAGATAGGATTTTCCGGTGACGAATCTTCTGCCCTATTAGAAGTGCAATTTATAAAATGTCTGCCTTTAAGGTTAAAACAGTTAATCTAAAGTATATGAAAAAAAATATTAATGAGCTTTAACTATTGCATGTTGTTCATATTAAAAGAATTCGTGACTTTAATGCCGTACTGTTGTATTAAAATGAAATAAAATACAACGTACTAACCAGCTACGAAGCTTGCAAACATTTTTTCTTTTAGTAGTTCAAATGAGAGGTTATCGGAGAACTTTGGGGACTATGGTAAACGCTGCATTCACAACGTGCATGCAGCGATTGGGACACTGCAATGAGCGCTTTGCCTGTAAACGTAATGCTCACAATCATTAACATCTGCAAAGAGAGCGTTAAGAGTGGACTAGCGGTGGCCGAGCGGTTTAGAAGACATTGTTAATGTGCGTAAGCTCCTACTTCAAATCCCTATGTTTTATTTTTTCTTATGGGTTTTGTAAGTGTATATGTAGAACATCATGTTCCTTAATATCATATTACGTTTTAAAGTATCATTTAAGTTTTATGGCATTGCCTATGCACAGAAACTGACCACCTCCTTGGTCTAATGTTTAGCATTGCTGACTGCTGTTCGGGAGGCTCGGGTTCAATTCCCGGTACCTGCATAGGAATTTCCAAGTTAGGAAGCTCTGAAACAAAGCCCAACCAGCCCTGTGAGGACAATTGGGAAGCTGCCCGATGGAGAGGTGGCGTTCTTCGCGAAAGCCGCGTTATAGGCAATCTGCGGGGTACCGGCATGCTGATCACATGCCCCCTGCAATAATGCTCTCTATCAATGAAGTCGTAAGACGGAGTTAGAGGAAGCAGAGGTCGCCGTGGCCGGCGGGCCAAGGCTCATCCCGGGCTGTAGTGCCAAATGAGAAGACCTATTCATCTACAAGCACGTAATCACAAACTAGCGTGTTCTTCACAAATAACTAAATAAATACAGGAACAGAAACATTTATCTTCTAAAGTGAAAACACACAGAAATAATCACAAATTGATATTGGGTGAATGGCCTGTGAGCACGTATAACTGCCCTCAATATTCCGGAGCATAGATGATGTCAGATTTCTACAGTATTGTGGACGAAAGGCTACAGCATCCCAGGCTTCTTGAATTTATGCCCATAAGCCATCTTTTGTTCTTCATGCATGTTCAGGGAATGCGTATGCGGTATATTTTATTTAGTTTGAACAAATACTGAACAAAATATTATAATATAATTTGTTATTGTTAAAACTTGCTATATGAGAAAAAATATTACGAAATTAATGTCATATGTTACAAAAGTTTGTTAAAAAAAGTGCTTCATGCCGGGAGACGAACCTGCGCTCTTAACCACGGTATCACTGCACACTCTGCCGCAGAGCTAACTGAACACACACATCCATGTCATATAACACAACTGCTACAGTGGCTACACAGCCTTGCTGGGTACTTTGTGAACCGCGCACTGTAACGAGTAGGAGAAGAATTTTGTGTTCAAGAAATGACTCATTTTTTTTGTCAAAGGCTGTACATGATCGCACGGCTCGAGTTCCTTGTTGGTAAACACTGATAAACAGTACGCTTAAAGTCTGCCCGACCGTTAATTTGATAGACTGCTACATCCAGAAATTGGTTAAAAAGTTACACAAAACAGAATGTCTTATTACTCAACATGAAGGACGCCGCAAACAGCCTGAAAAAATAATAAACAGTATAAATGAGCGATAGCTGACGTCACCATTAAAATGATCACGATGACTTTTCCAAGAGACACTGATCTCCCTTATATTCCATGTGCCAAAGAGACAGAGAGAGAGAGAGAGAGAGAAAACTAAATTCCGTGCCACGTGTTCAAGAAATGAATGTGACAGCACAGAAACATGCTTCGTTTTATTTATGCTTTAAGAGATATTTTTACTCGGAATCCTAGAGTTTAGAATTTATTGGTTTAAAGATGCAGCATGATTTTATCCATGCATACACTCAATGAATCGGCGTGTGGTGTGGTGTGGCGTGGCTGTTAGACAAACGATACACCTTCTTTTATTAAACATATAGTTACCTAAAAGTCTACTACTTTGTGGCCAATTTTTTTCCTGGTCATATGGTCTGATTTATCCCTATTGTCCCATCCACAAAGTACACAATGTATTGTCTTGTTTAAATCTCTCAGAATTTCATTATATGCATCTGCTCAGTGAACAAATAATGATAACTGTTATTTTCCATAATACCGATTTCTGAAAAACTGTAGACCGATAAGAAAAAACTAAACCTGGTATGAAAGATTCCATGCAGTAAGGAATCAGGAAACATGAACAGTTTTCATTCAGCCAAATGGTGTAGACCAGTGTTATAAATAAATCATCCGTGCCTAGTAACTAAAAGGTTAATGAGCGGGGCATGTATAGGTAGCGACTTTTCAGTTAACCAACTAATATTTAAACATGTTATAGTTTCTAATGTGTTCATAAACCGCTTAAGAGTTTTGAATATAGGTACCCTTAAATAATTTTATGCCACTGTTTATGACGCAACTAAATTTATTTATTACTTAAGTGGGACTTATTGGGCATTTATCAATTTAAATGTAAGATAACGTAATCATTAAAACTCCTTCGTTTCCAAACAGGTAAGTTGCTGCTGCAGTGAATTGGAGAAGTGAAGGAAAAGCCGACGCGGTGATAAATAATACACATACACACATATATACAGGCTGTTCCAGGATTCGCATACTGACGAATTCTAAGTTTAAACCTGAACACCCTCTAATACTTTTCATGTCATAGACTGATTTGTAGGACTGATATTGTTTGCTGACTGAAGGGAGACTCCAAGACCAAGGCGATAGTGTGCCTGACATCTATTCTGCCTGGTGGCGGCAATGAAATGCAAACAATAACAAAACAGGAAAAACGTTTAACAGACTTCCGTCTGAACGGAGTGTTTACAACATAGAAAGCATTCTACTGTTCTCTAGAAGTTTAAAGAGAGCAAAAACAACCCACGCGCATATGCGTATGATATCTATCAATAGTCACCGCTTAACGTAGACCTTTTGGCAAGAATATTTGCTTCTATTATGCAAATTGAAGAACGCCTCATAAGACCAGCTGGCATGTATAGCACCAGGTTGTAGAGAGTTTGAACATCTTCTATAAGTATTGTTTGTGTGTTTCATCATTCATAACTTGACTCTATAATTTTGATAGCAATAGCAATACAATTATGAAACGTAGTTTTGAAAGTTTGAATAATATATATTTTATTTACTTAAACTACCCTGAGCTAGGAACCTAAGTTGACTGCGCCATGTTTTTACAATATACAGATTGCCACGATGTTGTGGTGTACTCAGAGAGAGTGCCCCCCCCCCCTACCCTGGATGGCCGAGAGTTGTGTGGTTTATCACATTTCCTGCCTCTTTCAGTGACCGGAAGGCGTGGTTGGTGCTAAGGTAACATGAAATGTTGACTTCTTGTTCGGTTAATTTTATTCGTTAATTACTGGAGGACTATGTCAAAGAGAAATTACTTCTAATACATTCCTATTTAAAATTTACCCGTAAAATATGATGCTGCACAGCTAGTGTGCAAATTATGAGACATTCTGTAGCAAACGAAAACCGCAATATAGATTATACGTATTTCAAACAATATTTTGCCCACTTACGCATTATATTGATTTTATGAAAATACTATTTTGTGTAAAATGCATTAATATGACATCTATAAAATTAGTACAAATACTTATTATGCACTTAATAGATTGTGAATCAAATTCCTAAACAAAATAAAAATATATGCATAATATTAAGTCATTCAATTATCTAATGACCGATGAGTAGGCGGGGATTACATAGGCCAACAAGCCATTGCTCAGGCCAGCCAGGGTCAGTGAAGGCGGGCCAAAAAAGGAGCCAGCAACATAACATCAAAGTGAAAGTCTAATAAATTCCAGTGCACTGAAAAGGTTAAGTATTTAACCATGTTACGCAAGGAAATACTGGAACTGCCTGCCTTCATTTCTGGTGTGTATACCCCTTTCGCTTTTTTGATATCTTTGAAAGAACAAATTGATCTATTGACGGTTTTATCCTTTAGTTCGTTTAAAGTGCGTGGATACTAACAATTTTTGAATCGCAATAGGACCTGGAACTCGATCACCTGGAATTTTTTTTCAAATAATTTACTGACAGCAAGAGCGGAATTGGTACAGACATGCGAATAGTAAATATAAATTCAGGAATAGATTAGTATCAGTATTTATCGTTATTATTCGCAGCAAACTTTACTTTAGGATTAGACACGTGATTTTTTTCCTACTATTCAAACTACACTAAGTGGCATGAGCCTCAATACCAACGTAGTATTTCATAAAAATCGCCCGCCAATATGCCTCGATTGTCCTTGAGCGTTGGGTTATTGACATATAGTCCCCTACCTTCCCATCTGCCATTATATTGAATGGCCAAATATTATAATGTATAAATTGGCGGAATTTTTGGGTCTTCCAATGTGAATTCGAAAACAAGACAAGTAAATCTCATTTCTACCATTTATTTTAGCATTTACATCTGCATAACATTGATATGCAATGACTTTGTTCCATTTATTTATTTGTTCCATGATTTCTCATTTTACTAGAAATGATTGTGGGCAGTTTTCCTTTAAAAGCCTTGCATTTAATATATTTTGACACCAAGCAGGCTTGGCCTGTGTAGTGCTAATATACTTTCGAACAGACCTATAATATTAGCCGAAGAGAATAATGTACAACATTTGTCATACTGTTAAAATTTTAAACATATATCACATCATCGGCTAATTTTTAATGACCTCGCCGATGAAACATTAGGAAGTGTATGTGAAAGTGACTCTTTCTGCCTTATCCTTTGATTAATTCCAACTGCATTGTTTTGTTTCTCAGTGTTCGAATCATTGTACTGTAATCTTGTGTAAAATATCTATATTTCTCAATACATATTGAGACTGCAGTATAATTGCCTCAATAGTAAATAAAAGGTTTTTTATTTTAACATTTATATAATTGATTTGTCAAAATCAATAAAAAGTTTCGCTACTACTACTCTGTGCGCTGATAATACTAGTATAACAGTCTCTAGCAATGACTTTGAAAATTCTGTGGAAAAAATATAAAATATATGCCTATTATCATGCGCAATTCCCTATAATAACAATAAGAATACATTTTTATAGAACAAACACCATAAAATTCATAACAGACAATTTATCTGATTCCACATCACATTAAGTATGATTATCACTAACTAGATCAGTGATATCAATTTCTAGGTATTCAAATTGATCGACATTTAGATTATAAAGCACAACAAGGTTATGATATGGCAAAACTAAAGTTCACAGACTGCATGTTTGTGTTGTTTATCATACAAGTCATGAATGTGCCCTCAGAACAGCTTATTATACCTATTTCTCATTTATGAAATATGACTTAATATTCAGTATAAAACCTGTTGGAAGCAAAAGTGTTATATTCCAAAATAAAATAATACTAATAATATATCTCTTTAGTTATAAACCTTGTCCCCTCACGCGCTGTTTTACGTCTCTGCTATCAAGCGTACCGTAGTCGGCGATGGCGACATTTTAACTAGCGTTCCCTCTTGCCATATCCTTGAACTTCACTTTCTAAATCTGTTTCTTGCTGGTCTTACGTCAGTGTTCATTCATTCATGAAGAGAGTTAGATGTTTGGATCTAGGATAGCGCTGTGTACAAACGTTATTTTAAATGCAAATCAACTCCTTTGCATACAGAATTTATTCAGAACTTTTCTGTTCAATTACCTCTTTCCAAAATCGCAAAATCAGGATATAGTGCACAAAATTGAATATATTAATTCAATATGAAACAGAAATATATACATCAAAACGTGCAGTTTTAACAGGTGTAACTAGACGAACTAGACCCAGATCTTGAACGTTCTAAAAAAATCATTCCCGAAATTGTACAATAATTAGGATTTTGCAATGTAAAGGAAAGTATTAGCAACGAAATAAGAAACATTACGGAGACTGCTTTTAATCGTGTCAATCAGTGGGGTTTTCCCAATTAAATGCCTGTTTAGCCAAGGCAGACGACAATTGTATACAGGTTTTAGAAAGTGAAACGAAATTATGGGCGCATTGCCAAGACATAACAATGATATAATTACCACAAGTAATATCACAAGAGGGTCTGAGATTACCGATAAATCCACGAATGTAGTGAAAAACTCAGAACCTCGAGTGATATTTTTAGGTCTATTCACGAATAAATTTAGAATTTAAATATAATTCCTCTAAGCTTGGCTTACAAAATCGTAGTAACTGTATATTTGTATTTAACCTTTTCAAGCAATCTTGCGACAGAAGAATGCTGGTTGTCAGTAATGCCAATAGAGAAGAGCAATATACGGGTTTAGGACTATTTCATGAATAGAATAAGAATGAAAGTTTTATATATATTTGAAATTCGCGCACAGAATATTAACACTTGTATAAAATATTATGCTTATGCATGTGTATTCTATTCAGAAACTGTGAGACTGAAATGGATAAAAGTCGACTATTACAATCGCTACCGTCCAATTTTCTAATACCAACTGAGAAAAAACAATAACATACATTGTCTCTATTTTTCTGTGTGTTCTGTGATTTGGAGTTCCTAATGATACAATCAATTTTCACATTTGACGCAGCACCAAAACGCTTTGAAGAACCCTCCATTTTGTGCTATGATTGTTGATTGTCCATGCTTTTGTTGCTATCACTTCACCGCCTCTAGCAAAAGTGGTCAGTGGTGCGTGTTCAGGAATTATATAGTGGAGGTATAAAGTTGGCTACACTGATCACAAGACAAATGCACGTCGCGTGATAAAACTGATTTGATAATATTTTTTTCAATAATTTCACTCCATAATCCTGAAGTGATTGCTCATAATTCAAAATTGTGTTTCGTTTCATTGGTCGATTTTAAGATGACGTCACATGGGTGAAATGGTCATTATAATTATAGGAATATTAATAATAATTATTAATACAATAATCATTATTATGATAATTATTAATATAATAATTTATACTAATTATAGGTATATATAACTTATATTAACTATATTATAATAATTTATATTAAATATAAATATAATTGTATTATAATTTATTTGTTTATTTATTTTCCCTGAAGTTAAGACCGTAAGGTTCTCTCTTCCACTTCAGAGACAATTACGATTACATTATATATAATACAGTTAATGGCATTTACAATTTGAGCATATTACTTGCTAAATGCTGCATTATCCAAATAAATATTCTTAGAGCAATATTCTAAATTGTAACCGGCAGACCTTGATATGAAACAGCAGAGTGTTTTAGAGACAGTAGTGACAACTATGAATGAAGAAAAGAGGTTCGGTGTAAGGGTATAGAGAGAATGGAATCATTATTTGATCGGATGTCTAAATGAATGTGAAAAGATAAGGAGTGAAAACGTGCATAGAATTGGGCGCAGAAGAATGAGGGAGTGCAACTTACTTCTTGCATGCACCCGATGCCAGGATAACAATTCAAAAGTTGCAGTGATACGGTGTGATTTACGCAGGTTGCATATGTAACGAGCGCAGGCATTGTGAACACTTGTAGTTCATATCAGAGATTGGTCGTGATTTCAGTTAACAGAATGTCGCAGTAAACAAAATACTTCATAATCAATGTTGTTACAAGTATTTTTTTTCACATTGAATGTGGGAAAATTCTTAAGCAGTGTCAAGCAATAGAATATTTAAAAAAAAATTACATGTTTCTTTTGTTTGAATTAAGTACTAAAAAGTAAACAATCGATTATTAATTTCTTGTGATTTTTTCGGATTTATGTATGATAAGGTCGTTTTGTTTAGCCCATATTGATACTGAGCCTAGGTTTTCTTAAGTTCAACCGTGGAGTTGATAAGTAAGTCTGGTCGTGAGTGCATATACAGTTGTACGTCATCTGCATATATGGCATCTGCAGTGCTTAACGTGTAAGTGATGTCATTTATATATTTAGAAAATATTATTGGTAAATATACTGAAAATTATGCACTCCACTCGAAGAAGAAAAGCGACCTCCTTCTGCAACACACTGTAGTCGAGTGGAGAGAATGGAATGGAGTGAAACCACTGGATTGGGTTCTCATATTAATGCAATGACTTATGCAATTTTGAATATAGTTTATTTATATTAGCTGAGTCGAATGCTCTAGAAAAGTTAATAAGAGTCAGAACAGTCAATTCATTCACTCAGTCACACCCATAGCCTCGCGGATGTCCTCAGTGACTTAAGCAAGGCATATTGCTTAACGTTACCTTACTGTAACCACCCTCAGAATGCTGAATGGTAACTGTCTGGTAGGTTAAGAACATTAAGATAGTAGGTTGCTTCCCAACTATCCACTCCAGTGCTTTCGATATAGCAGGCAGGACGCTGAAGGTCTCTAACCTTGAGACAAAGCTTTGCGAACAGACAATGTTCATAACTAAAGCTCATTACCTGGAAAGAAGTTTATATAATACATTGTATAGATGTTAAGGAAGTTCCTTAATGACCGATATTACTGATTATAAGATTTGGTGTTTGACTTTAAAAAGTAGCGATATATATGGTTTTTTTTCTCCAAAATACGCGTCCTGCTATAAGAACACATTTAGTTTAGTTGTTAATTTCAATATTAAGATTAGGTTAATCATCACTAACAGAAGGATTATAATTTTTATTCCCTAATACTCATTAAGCTGTTAACACACTTCTACTGACACAATTTGAGGAATAACAACTTTGTAGGATTTTTTTTCCTTAGGCTGGGAACAGCCATCCGCACAGCTGTTGTGATATGATTCCTTTAAGACTCTTTTATGCGTGCTATAATTGCATAGCAGATATCAAACTGTAAAGGAACTCGGTTTATTATCATTATACTCTCATTTTGTCAAACAAAAATATCAACGCAATAATTTAACCCCGTTTGTAGATCCTCCTATGGAACGAAACCGTGCACACCAGCTGATGTCCTTGAGCAGTGTCCTTCATATACTGCAACCACTCTTGATAAAGTTCAGCAGAGGAAGCAATTCCACATCTAATAAACAATTTACATCACTCATCTCTTGAATTTATTATAAATTCATAATATAAAATTGGTTAACATTTATCATCAAACATACAGTACATATCAAATAACACAGAACTTTCACATGAAAGATCATAGGTTATCTACATACGATATCAATATTTCCTTAAAAGCCTATGCTCAAAATTCCTTGTAGATATAAAGTGTCACTATATTTTTACCATTCTATTCAGTATTCAAAAATAGCCAAGTTTTAATAAAATTCTGCAGAAAGTCTGCAAATATAAATATCTCAGTTATTCTAGACATTACTTATTGAATACAATACATGAATAAAAATAATACTAAATTTCACCTTGTAATATCTTTTTGTGCTTGAAGAAAACTCAGGAAAGTAGCTTGATGCATCTATGTCCATAAAATTAGGGATACTAAGACTTCTTTACAGTCCTAAAACCTTTGTCTTGTTAGTAATACAGGAACCACATGGCTTTAGGGAAATATTCTAATCTTATACGGACAGTACAATCATGTAATTACATTTTTTCTTGCGTCTATGAAAGTTACATGCTTTGATTTAGTCCACTATAGTTACACAAGTCCAAAAAAGTTTAACTGGCATCTCTGGGAATTAATGTCTGACTCTCATCTTCTGTCGTTTAAAGTACCCAATAATTACCTTCACTTCAAGCTCCACTTAATAATAAAAAAGGAAACAAAATATCTATTCTGTATTCTTTCCCTTTACATTCTATTGCCGAAAAAATAGTTACAGAAATCAACGAGTCTCAAATTTTTCAGAAAGATTCATCAGCAGTACTTTCTATCAAAGTCTATTTCAATTTTTACTTTTGACATTTATTAGCGCTCCATATTAAGCACCTGTTTTAAAATTTACAACTGTGGTTATTGTAAAATGTTTTTCATTGTAAAATGTTTTTCTTGGTTCTTCATATTAACAAGTAAATAGCAGGAAAAATATGTTCACTAAGAAGTAGCATTACGAAGGTGTATGCCTAAATACAACTTATGCTGACAGCAGTGCCCAACAAATCAATAAATATACACACGTAAAAGTTTTCCAAGAAATAACACGCCTTTTGAGTAAAATTCTTGGTATATTTAAATAAATTACAATTAGTTAGTAAATATGGGTACCAAGTTCATTCGTTCATTTATAAGTAATGTTAGTATACTAATAGTAGTAAATTATTTTATTATTATTATTATTTTATTGATAATGAGTAAACAAATTACCTATTTATATAAAAACCTAGCAACTCTATTAAAATATTGGGAGAAACGTTAAGAGACGTTTTCAATAAATGAAATAAATGTTCAACTATGTCCTTTAAATCAAAATGAAAAGTTTATGGTCATTTTAATTATTAGAAATCTGGTATACAAGTTACGGCTCTAAATATTAAAACAGACGTTTTATCCCGAATGTGGAGGCAATATCAAGAACTTAGCAGTGCAGAAGAACAACATTTAAATAAACCAAGAATTACAACTGCTGCACAAGACAATTTTCTGTGCCTAAGGGTCCTGAGAGAAAGGAGGTCGACTGCTGTCATGTTTAGACGCGACCTGCAGAATGTCGACCATTTAACTGTTTCAACTCAAACTGTTAGAAATAGACTGCACAAAAGAGTAATTCATTCGCCGTGACAATCGGGCACAGTGCCGGGAGCATGTCAATTGGCAACAGGAGCAATGGACCATGTTCTCTTCACAGGTGAATCACGCTTCGGTCTGCATCCAGATTTCAAGAGAATATGCATACGGTAACTACCATTTAGCGCAGAGAGACCGAGACATACACAGGAAGTTCAAAAATTCATAGGAAGCACATACTATCATGACTAGGAAAAGATGACAAATAGAAAAACATATTTCCTTTTGATAAGTGGAAAAATGAATGCAACAGATACATTCAAGGTATTTTGCAGCCCATAGTCCTTTCTATTACCAAGGCGTCAGGCTCTGAATTCCTCTACATATATAATAATGCCAAAACACATGATGCAGGGTATATGTTTCTTTTAATAGTGTTTAACGCCCATTTTTCTGCTGAGGTATCACAGGCGGTGACACTAATGATACACGAGATAAAAATGATAATTTGGGAAAGGAGCAGGGTGCAAATGTACATGATTTAGAAAGATACAGTTTTACAATAGAGCGGTCTGCTTAGTTCCCATCAACAGTGGGGATACTTTAATCGAAACTGTGAAGTTTTCATCATCACTGGCAGAACAAGATAAACTTCATCACATTTCTTCAGTACCATGGAGGTGTCAAGCAGTATTTAATGCAACAAGCTGTAGTACAAATTATTGATGGCGCAAGCATTACGGGGAAACTTGAGAAAAAAGACAATTTTATATATTTTTCTGATTGTATGTTAGCATCTATACAATAAGAACAATTTTGTTATTTTTACCCAACTATTATGATGAGATTTCATTCATAATTATTAAACATTTAACAAAAATACTGTGTTCTTCAGACAATTTTAATGCATGTAAAAATCACGCATAAGGCAGTAAATGCTCACATCAAAGACAGTAGACTTTAAGATTAACAAACTGCTTTTCCGGTCTTTCAGTTTTTCCCGTTTCACTATTACACTAAGTGACAAATGAATTTTCACTCACTTAGGTCACTTCAATATTCCTGTGCTCCACTAAGAAGGGCTGACGATTTTCCTTTTTAAAAAATGATTATTTAGAAAGACTAAAGTTTTAAAGTTCCAAGACTGATATTTTGAAAGAAGACTAAATTTTTTTTTTTTTTTTAATAATATACAGGATAATCAACTCGCATTGTACTCACTGTGCCGAAATTTTCAAAAATAATTTTTGTAGTCTTCTGTATTTATGATGGTTTCTTGAACTTTTATTTCCTTCTCAGTACTTCTAATAGCATTTTCAGGAGGAATGAAAGAATAACCCACAAGATACCATTTTTATGTCTTTAATATAAATTGAGATTCAGTACACAACAAACATGAAACATACCAACTATGCTATATATCAATCCTGGTGGTGTATGGTAACCATACTTGCCTCTTAGACCCAAAATCGCGGGTTCGATCCCAGCGAGGACTGGTGGATTTTTCCGGGAGTAAAAATCCTTCGGAAAGGTAGTAAAACCGTGGGTCCAGTGCCGTACATTTACGGCAGGATAAAGAACCTCAAACTGATAAAAGAGGTCTCTAATCAAAACTTGTCGGCCATTTCACGCCCTGGTTTGAATGGGACGTTGTTGACCCGAGATATTAAAGAGCGTCCGTAAATACCCAAATCAAAAAATCACTATGGTATTATTATTGTTGTCCTGATCCGCGCAACCATCGGAAAACAGATCAATTTCGCCACATCTGCAAGGCAAATATGACAGTCTTTAAGGAAACTATTTCATTAACTTTTTTTATCTCGAGAAGGATTTAGTTATTTGCATATAAAAGTATTGTTTTGTTTTCCTTATTTGGTGTATTTAAGAATATTGTTTAACATCTGCGGTTATTAGTGTCTCATTCAATTCAGAGAGTGAATAGCCGATAAATTTTGCTCAGATACCACTTCTTTCAGGCTCGAGGTTCTTTTAAGTGACACGGAATTTACGGGTTTACTTTCCTTTCGGGGAAAACAATATTTAGAACTTTCACGCCCTAAAAGTCCAACAACCCTGGCTGGGTTTGAACCCCCGATCTTGGGTCTATGAGGTAAGTATGGCAACCATTAAAACACTATAATAAAACTATTTTGTTTGAAGCTCATGAAATTATTTCATACCGATTATAAAACTGTACGTGTACATTGCAGCGTGATCCGGTCATTTTGAGATCGGAAAAAGATAATAATAAAGACATTCATGATTTAAGATTGGAACAATAACCGGATGTTGATTATGATTAGTACCTCAGGAGGGTGACGTCAATTTTTGGAACAGTATTGGAATGGTATTGTTAATAAAGTTGGTGGCGTCAATTTGGAACGGCATTAATATGGTGGGAATGGGGTTACTTATTATTCGTTTGAATGAATGAATTAGGAGTAATTATGAAGATGTGGGTTAGTGTGGATATGACGTCGTTGATTCAAGTCTTACACCTATGATTTAATATGCGGGCCGCTGTTACTTGGGCCAGCTGTATTGATGTTTCCCCTTTGCTGTTGGCTCCACCTGCATGGATTCTAGTCGTGCAGATGCCTTTATATATATATATATATATATATATATATATATAACAGTCGAGGCATCTATATCTATATATAATTGATTTTAGGTTTCTATGCTGGTTTTATTGACCCTAGGTCAATGAGGAGAAGGAGATGGATTGCTGGAGTGAAAGATGACACTTCGCTGAATAGGTGGCATAAACAGTACGTTGGTTATCTTCTCGTAGATCCCTATGTGCCGTCCCGTTCACCATGAAAACGAATAATGTATGAATGTTAGGTTAATTAATCGTCACTACTTGATTTCTGTACACCAAATAGTTCATCATGTCAAATCTCACGAGGACACTTATCGCTACTAGCTGTAGTCGGAATTTGAACTTTACGCGCACGCACGCACGCACGCACGCACTTTCACTTGCTAGATCCCGCGTCTTATCTCTGCCGAAATAACACTTGCACTAACACTATCTACCACAGGCGAAGATAAACTTGAATAATTACGTGGCTGGTAGCTATCAAAATGATATCTAGAATTATCAAGGTATATTCAAGACTTTAAAGTGACACAGAATATCATCCTCTGAGTCGGAACTCGGAGATATATGGCCTGCCACCTCGGAATCAAAACTTAAGAAAAATGCGGTCTGCGGACTTCGATGGCCCAACTGAAAGTGCCGCTACATACACAAAGTTTCTTCTTTGAAACTCAACAGTTAGGACGCTTTAGATCCCGCCACGCTTTATTGATGGAAGCTTTTAGAGCTTTAATTCGAACCCAGCTCTCTGACTGGCTACTCTTGACATTTTATACGGCTTGTCTGATTCGTGCTTTAACAGATCTTGCGTAAGGTCTTTGCCTGTACAAGGGCATTTAAACCTTTGGCGGTTTGGGTTCCCTCAACCCTCAGAGTTGTTTACTACTTCCACGCATACGTAACTTTCACAAAAACGACAACTTTTCCTCTAGCAGTCGGTCCTGGTAGTGTAGTGGTAACCATAAACCCAAGATCGCGGGCTCAAACCCAGCCAGGATCGATAGATTTTTTCTGGCTTAAAAATCCGAAATATGGCTTCCTTCGGAAGGGAAATAAAGCCCCGACTTATTTACTGCACGAAAAAGGACCTCAAGCGTGAAAGAACAGGCTTCTGAGCAAAATTTATCGGCCGTTTCACGCCTTGAATTGAATGGGACGCTGATGATCTGAGATGTTAAAGAGCGTCCATAAATAAACTAATTCAACAAAATTCCTCTAGCAGTCCCTTTAACAGAACGGACAGTGTCTTAGCTTCCTTCTTAGTACAAAGAAAATCCTTGGCTTTACCCTCGTGCACGTGTTAGTTACACAAGTTCTGTCTACCTGTAAATACATAGAAATATACATCATTACACTTTTGCAGCTTAGTCACATATTATACATAAACGCACACATGTTCGCAATGGCAAAAATTCAACTATAATATTGCGAATAATGGAATTAATACACACAAAATAAGTTATATGTCTAGTAGTGTTAAATATGACACTAACGAATCTAATAATTGAGATTATGTTTAAGGGTGAAGTCGGTAATACCGCTTGAAGATCATTTCGTTATTTTCTTGTTTTCTGTAAGTGTCACAATCTGCACTGCTAACTTGTGTACTCTTAACACTTTTCATCCTATTAATTTGCTGTTTTTCTTTGTAAATGGATACATATGTCGAATTCTAGAAATAATTCAAATAAATACTTATAAATATTTGATATTTGGAAATAAATCATATTTTAAATTTATTATTCCAATCCAAAAATAGTGGGTTTTAGAGGACATGATGCTATTTATTACAAGTATATACAAGAAATATATGAAAAAGGCAAAAACTTTTTTTCTAAAAAGGCTGTCATTTGTTGCTTTTGAACTACATACCTCAACTGATGAGCTGAATAGCCCATGTATAGAAGGTTGCAGCATTTCGGGGGTAACGGTTATGTTCTGGGCTATATGTACATCTGTCATGGAAACAGCACTGCGGAAACGTACAAAAAGGATATCGTTAAGGAGTGTCCGACTCAGTGCCACAAAGTCACTTTTAAAATTAAGGAAGACTGTCCAGCATCACTCATAGGATTAATATCATTTGTGAAGTAACTGCCGTTCCACTTCTTTGTCGGTTACGTCATCTAAACTCTATAGAGAATGCTTGCAAAATTACGCAAATCCAGGAACTCCACTGGCCCCAGGAGAATTAAGCGTGTTATCGCACGTTTATAGCTAGCCATTCTCATTGAGAAGCTGAACAACATTGTAAACAGTATGCCAAGAAGGGTGTAAATGTCATCTAGATAAGGAATAAGTGTATTCTGTACTAGAAACAGACAAGTTTCCTTTTTTTTTTTTTTCTCGTACTTCTTGTCGTATTATTAAAACTAAAATTATGTATAAACTATTTAAACACTTATAAATAAATTAATTTTATATTTTCATATATTTTATGTAACTCATTTTATATAATGCTATATACTAATTAAGTAAAAAGCATTAAACAATTAAACTTCGATTACGAAATGTTTATATTTTATATGTCCTTAACATTTTCACTAAGTAATGACTTGTTTGTTAAACAGAATTTCCACTCTGGGTAGAAAAGAGATCCAGAAATGTATACCGGGTGAATCCTCTAAAACTTGCATTGTAACTATTTCTGAAGTGGGAGATGCTAACGGTGTGCTGCTTTCACAGAATTTAAGCTTAGAAAGAGGCTCCTAATTGCAGCCCTGCACGGGTGTTAATAATTATTAGAAGTGTATTTTCAAATAAAGCAGTTTTTTTTTCAAATAAAATAATGCCTATTGCCATCCAGGAAATAAAACTAGAGAAAATTAGAATGTCAATAGTGTTCTTTGTATGGTTCTGGTGTAAGCAGTTTACGAGCAATAGCAATATGAACAGTTTAATTATTTATAGTCGTCTGTCTCATTTAAATGACTTTACTAGGACTTCCTTAAAAGTACTTTATGATATTTGAAGTAGGACGTGATAGAAGATGGTATTTACTATTACTGAAAAGGCAGAAATGGAAAATGTAGAAAGAATGCTATCTATAATGTAATGTGTATGCTGAAAGATACCCCAAAAGACGTACTACCCTTGTCTTTACCGATTGTTTCAAAACCGTTGGATTCGACGATATGTTGGCCTGCCCGTTCACCAGATTTGACCCCTTTAGACATTTCTCTTTAGAAAAGCAAAAAGACACTGTCTACAAGAACACATAGACTAAACAAGAAGATTTAAAGCGACGTATTACAGCTAGTTCTTTTGAAAATACTGCTAAGATGCTACAACACATGCAGCAATCTTTACATAATAGACCGGAAGATTTTATCGCAGCTGGTGGTCACCATTTTGAACACAATCTGTGAAGACTAGTTTTCGCATTTCTTAAGAGAGAGCTGACACATAGCGCAGTAAAAACACTAAGTACAAATTGTAACATGTGTTTTTTTTTTGGGGGGGGGAGAAGGAGATCCAAAAAGAAAAAACACACAAAATAAGAAACGTAAACATTCGAACATCTTAGCCTAGTAACTAAGCAGTTATATGGAGCAGACAGCTATAAATTATTTAAACTTTTCATATTACGATAGCTCGTAAACTACTTGTTTTATAATCCTGCAAAAAACGTCATTCGACATTCTAATTTCCTCTAGTTTTCATTTCTTGATGTCAATAGGCATTATTCCATTTGAAAACTGGAGTTTTTTTCAAGAAATACACATTATAATACTTATTAATATTTGTGCATGGGCTGCAATTATGAGCCCTTGTCTAAATTTCAAATTTGTGAAAACAGCATATCAATAGCACTTTCCATTTCAGAAATATTTGCGTGCAAGTTTAAGGTCATTCACTCTGTATACTCCTATCTTATCAGGCTTTCCATTGTTTTACTACATTCTCTGAAAAATCAGTTCGTCATCTGGACTCTTGAGGTCAGAATATGTGTTTGTGTTTGTTTCTTCTTTTTATATGGTAGATAATCTGTTTACAGCTGTATCTGTGTGATAGAGCAGCTGTGATCTGGATTTTTGAAGAAGTGGAAAATAAATGGAAGAAGGGGGAAACTTTTTGATAAAAATAAATTGGAAAAAGTAGTACATGGAGAGAAAACACGTCATTTGAACCACTGACAACAGTTCATCGAAGTAGTTGTTGGAAATTGTCAGTGATGTTCTACAGCCTGTGAATCGCTCTACAAACGATGTGAATTGCTTATCGAGAATTGAGGCATCCTGTTTGAACATTATGTAAAGAAATGTTAAAAAAACAGCGTTTCTGAAACTACATTCACGCACCCTTTAATTAATTTAAAACATTTTATGTTTAACCTTGCATTGCCTCGTTCGAAAGTAATGTTATCAATATGGTTTTCCATTTTTAAGTTATATATAAACCGTCTCAGAATTCAAGCACTAATTCTTCACTATCATAATCTACGAGAAAATCAAGTAATATGTGCAAAAGAACCTGTCCTCTATGTATAATACTTTCAGTTTTATTACCGCCACGGGTGGCCGAGGTCGTTAAAAGGCGGACTTGTGAGTGGGAGGTCTGGGGTTCGAATCCCACCAGGACCGTCCTAACTGACTGAAATTTTTTTCATGTTTTCTTCAGCCCTCATAAATGGCAAATGCCGGGGAGGTACCCTAAACTTAGACCTGGAAAGATTCCTTCCTTAAAAATAAATCCTTTCCCAATATATAGATTGCCAATATGTTCATTGCCTGTGGTGCCTCTGTAGCAAAAACGGGTGTTAAACACCATTCATTCATTCATTCATTCATTCATTCATTCATTCATTCATTCATTACCATTTCCGTTTTATTTTAGCACTAAATTAGGAGCATTCCACGCCTTAGGAGCTGCTGTTGCCATAGGAACGTTTACAGCTTACATCCCGGACAAATTCACAGGGGAAAGCATTGTATTTGTACCTCAAAGAAGGCTCCAAGGCTAAGTTGATAATGTGCTGTGATCTATTCTGTCTTATGCAACAATGAAATGTAAACAATAAAAAACAGAAAGATGTTTTTACAAACTTCCAGTCTGCACGCAGTGTTTACTTAAAGGAAAGCATTCTACTATTGTCTAGAAAATTACAGAAAGAACAAGATGCAACTCCACTAATTCCAATGGGCATATGCCCCACCACCAAAGATATTACTATGATTATTATTATTATTATTTATTTATTTATTTTAATATTCCCAACTTGAATTTTCAGTGCTATTAGCAATAATGTATAGTACAATAATAAACGTGAGATTTGGAAGTTTGAATATTCCATATTTTATTTACTTAAAACTACCTTTCTTAATTCAACACTAAGCTATTAATCTTCGTAAACAGAGGGGACATTGGCTGTACCATATTCTTAACAATAAACAATTTTCACTATGTATTGTTTTCGGAGAAAGGCCATTTTTAACATTCGCTAGTTCGAATACCCCTGCAGAGCCGAGAGTTATGCAGCGCATCACAACACCTCGTGTCGAAATTTGGTAGGCCTATCTCGTTAACCGGGGAGCGTGGCTGGTACTAAGGTAACATGGATTCCTGGCTTCTTTGGCTAATTTTAGAAATGTTTGATGACAATGGAATACAGCGAATTCTTGCTTTTACATTCCCATCTCAGATTTATCGGTAAAACACAATACTGCAGAGTTAGTGCGAAGTTCTGGAACAGCTTTTGTATAAGGTAAGCTTTCCAAATAACGCACCAAGCACTTAAATTGCTATACATTTGCAAATAAGATGAATACGAACAAGAAAACGACATAAAGAATATCAAATTCAACTTAATTAGAAGGCTTGCAAACTGGTGTTTTTATGAGTGGTTGAATCAATTAATGCCCTATATTTTTAATAGAGAGAATTAGGGATTATTTTTTTCATAACTAACAGTAGGCAACCATAATAAAAATTTTCAGCTAATTATGAGTTTCCGTTAAAAATTATAAATAATTCGCTCAATATCAGATGAACATTTTTCTTAGCCTGAAGATGAAACATAAGACGGAATATAAAACATTTTGAATTTGCTTTTAAAAAATTGACTCTTTTCGGCATATTCTGCATATCAAATAAATAGATAAAGAGAAAAGGATGACCCCATCTAAGTGTCTTGAATAGCCTAATGTACATGTGGGCCATTAGCGCCTTCATGACCTTACAATACAGAGGAGCCATTTTTAACATTATGCGTCTGTTTTGCTAATATTTTCTATATTTATCAACATAAAATTCCTTCTCTATATTAAACGATTCAAGAATCAGCAGAGTATATCGTTTTATACATTTATTCTTAGCTGTCAACAAAATAAAATAAGTTTCTCTTCTCGTAATTAATTATATTCGGAACATTTCAGTAGTTACAATAGCAAGTGACAGAAATAGCAGAAAATAATACATGTTTTTCATAAACTCGATTTATCACTGGATTGCACATGAATTGACTTTATTCATGCATTTCCTCAATCTGATATAGTTTTAAAGAATTAGTTTAATGGCGTTAAAGGTTTACATTGCGCATTTGACTTTGTCACTTTATATGTATATGTCTGCCTATGCTTTTAAAAACATTAATTGCAATATTCTTCATTTTATATTCTAATTAATGCCTAGAAAAACTTTTTTCAATAACTAAAGGATATTAATATAGTTTTATAATAGTGCAGATCTATAGGCTATTTGTGTTTTAGAATAAGAGTTTGTATCACCCCTACTTCATTAACTGAAAAAAAATTGAAGTCTTTGGTACTTATGTATACCTATTTAGGAGCTGGAGAGTTGGCTAGCGACGTATGCAAGGAAAGGAGAGTTTTATCTGGCAAGTAAAATTTTACGCACTCCATGTGTATGTATTGAAATACTTACGGCAGTCTGCTCTCATTGCGTTAACGAAAGCAGAATATTAATAGCGAGCAGCTGGACGTTAATTGCAGGTTTTTGTTAAGTGTTAGTGTATAGTGTTAATTATATATTTGCCTAATTATATATACATACAAATAATGGATGAGTGTTTTTTTTATTGATTTATATATGGACGCTCTTTAACAGCTCAGGTCATCGGCGTCCCATTCAACTCAGGGCGTGAAACGGCGGACAAATTTTGCTCAGAGGCCTCTCTTTCAGGCTTGAGGTTCTTTTTCGTGCCGTAAATGTACGACACGGGACCCACGGCCCGTGGGAAGTCATATTTAGGACTTTTACGCCCGAAAAAATCCACCGGTCCTGGCCGGGTTCGAATCCGCGTTCTTGGGTCTAGGAGGCAAGTATGGTAACCACTACACCACCAGGACCGACAATATAATGAATGTACCAATAAAACGAAAGAAAGGAAAAATTATACACAGTAAAGCTCGAGAAATTGAGAATATTTATAGCTGCAGGTGATGAGTACAGGCAATAAAATTTAGATTAAAACATTTAAACTTGCGTGTATCCCACCATATCAGTGTGTCAGTGACACACAGGGCAAGAAGAGAAGGGGTTGAAGCCGGCGTGCCTTCTGTGTTTATTCCAGGAAATTGATCAGGGTGCACAAAAGTGAATTCAGATGTTTTTGACCAGAATGGGATACACTGCTGCACAGACGATATTTGCTTAGTGAAAAAGTTAGTTCCTACATGTCCAAAATTTTATAAAATATTTGAAGAAGAAAGAATTGCATTTCCTTAAGGGTTCACTCTCTGAGATGAGTTCTTAAAGAAATGAGTTGCAAATGGTAAAAGTGCCAAAATTAAACTAAAATCCCAATTGAAAAACCAAAGATAAAGGAAATGACACTGCACATATCTGAAAAGAATACACCGTTCTAGGGGACAGAATCGTGCTATTGTATATATTTCTGCTTCTCTAGTTCTTGTTTCAGTTACTTTGTTCCAAGAGTTTGTTCATCATTTTGTTATACATATATTTTAATGAGATTTGGGTGGACAATAATTTAACAATTAGGAAATGCTGGCAAAATAAAAATCAATCATGCTCATTGACTAAGTCGAATTTCGGTAACCGTCTCATTGTCTTCCATGCACGATCCAAAATAGTGTTTGTGATGATTTCATTATTAATTTTTCAACCAGGCAAAAGCTCGGGAGATTATCATGGTCAAGTGAATTTCAGAAACTTTGAGTTTTCGTATGACAATTAGCTTATTTCCAAATTCCTAGAGGAGAGTGTTGTGCTTGTGGATAATGTTCCGCAATATTCAGGAAAACAAACACCATTCTAAATATGTCTTAAAAGAGGAGGTGGAATTATGACTGCAAAATTGCATTTATTCCTCTTTCATCAAGAAACGGAAGAAAACCTAAACTCTACATATTGATAGAGATCCATAACTGGCAAGAAAATGTGTTTCGAATTGATGAAATATTAAAATTACATGACCACGTTTGCCCATATACATGTGTGAACTGAACCCCACTGAGCTTACATGGTCCAAAGTAAAACTCTTGCTTAGAGAAGAAATATTACTGGAGAAATTAAAATGCAAGCGTTATTGAAACATACGCTTATGACTTTTCTTCTTTCACTGCTGAACATCGGCGCAAGACTTCTGTTATATATTGGGGGAGGGGGCAACCTCCCTTTCTGATATTTGTAAACACCACATCAGCGATATTAACCACAACACAAAGTTCATAAATGTTCACCCAACTGCAATTAAAAATTAAATCTCTATTAATAATAATCATTAATGAAGAGACAAATTAATATTAAGTAACAAGTTTATGATATGGAGTGACCTGAAATTAAGTCTTTTAAATTTGTTCAATAATATTTTATTAATTCGTTATGAAGTTAGGAAATATTAGGCATATTGACTTCAGCCTGTAAGTAGTCAATGTTTTCTAAACGCAATATAACGCAAGCACAGGCTTTGTTTACGATATGTGCGTTACTCGTGAACAGTGCAATCCTTTAACACACTGCGTTATCAGCACATTCCTCTGACTAGCCAACTCTCCAGCTCCCAACAGTATGTATATCAATGAAATGGATGAAATTGCCGGCCCTTGTATAGGTGTTCACTGTTTGTTCTGAACTCCATAAACGTGATCAACAAATTTTTTCATGCTTTCTTTTTCCTTTTATTATTTTTTTTTCTGAACTATTTACAGTGATCTATTCATTTAATTTTATTTTTCTCGTCTTTCTCGGACATTGCTCGATTTAAATAAATGAATGTTCACTGTAAATTCAGAAGGACCACAAGCGCAGATCGAGAGTACCACGGTGTATTGCGCGAAACATAATTAAAATAGAATGCCATAAAAGATAAGAAAAGTGTTTTTCTTGTTAACTTTTTGGGGGTAAAATTATTTCTATCTCCCCTAACTGTTAACTTTTCTTTGATAAGAAAGGAACTTTACTGATATTTTGACTTTTGTCATTTATGCTTGTTTTTATCAATATTGCGTGTAGTGATACAAAATCTGTAAGCTATGATATAAGACATTTCCGCAATCACCTTGAACATAATTATATTGCGGAGGATGAAAATGCATTTCATTTTGTATACCAGTGCAATATTTCATTTCATTAAGATGGACACGGCGCTCATTCTGATATATCAGCAATGTTTTGTGTGCACTTTTCTCAGTTGTAGCTGTGAAAAATGCATGTAAAAACGTAAAGGATATAATTTTGGAGAACAGATTTTGAAAATCAAATATTATTTTGTAGAACGACGCAGGATTCCAGCTTTATTATTTCCTTTACCTTTTCTATTAGTGCCTGTTGTAACGCAGTTTCTTCTTTAAGTCTTTTTAAGTTTGTAATATGCTTTCCCTACTTCAGAAGGTTCTCTTGAGCAATTTATAATAACGAAACGATAAGCTATGTATATTTAAGGGCTACGAACTTATTTTTATTTGCGTATTAGTACATAATACTGCGTTATATCAAAAAATAAAACAGGGCTTATATACAACAAATTATACATTTGATTTATATTTTGCCACCTTCCCTTTTAAAGGAGAGCCATAGTGCAGAATGTTTTTCACTTTGTAAAAGCTCCGTGGAAGGTCTCAAAGCGTATCAAACACCTCCTACAATTCACTGCGACCCACACGGCTAGCTGAGGTCGTTAGGGCACGAACTCGTGAGCGGGAGGTCTTAGGTTCGATTCCCGCCAAGACCATTTTCCCGGAGTGAAGTTTTTTCCAGGTTTTCCACAGTCCTCATAAATAGAAAATACTGGGGAGATACTCTATTTACGGGTTCAAAACGGCGATCTATAGCTCCTGGAAGAGGAAGAAGTCACAAGTAGCCAACTTTGGCGAGTAGGACGGGTTAGATAGTATATCATGCCGTTTCGACCGAGAAACTCGTTCGCTAATAATGCAGTGTGCACGGGCCCGTTGTTGTGATGGAGCATCCATCTCCCTTTGCACACATTTCATGTCTTTCACACCAAGTATTCTTCCGAAGTCGCCTCAAAGCAGTGTTAGAAATATGTCCTGAATGAATGCTTTTTTCCCTCCCTCCTCGGTGCATTGCTTATGGACAGTCTTTCTGGTTTCTCGTCATCTTCCAGATATGTTCTGCCATTCTAGAAGCTCGAGTGCCATTTAGAACACCTTGGCAGATACATTGCTTCATTGCCATGAGCCTACCGAATAATTTCAAAACTTTCTGTTTGAAATTTGCACAGTTCCATGTTAACTGTGTGCTCTAGTTCGCAGCACACAATGAAATCCCAAATCTGCCTATGCAAGAGACAATAAAATCTTGTGTAGCACAGTCTCCGATATTCACAGCATGAGGCAATTCAGTATATTGACAGTTGGTCACAACTCAAAATATTTGCGAATGCTAGCGTTATAGACCCTGTCTCAGAACTTTTTCATAGTACTTAGTACACGAAGTGGTAGTATAATTCATACTTAAATATGTTTAAATAAGTATAATTTCCTCTGTTAATGACATCTTTTCAAATCTTATTCCCCCCCCCCCAACACACACACATATGTGCAAAAATTCCTGCAATTTTCCTCCGACATATAGCAATACACGTCGTACAAATTGGAAGTGTATCCGTTAAAAGCTTTCCAGCATTAAAAGCAATCCTATGCACTAGCTCGTCTTTTTTAATATACTCGTATAACAAACGAAAAACATTATTCTGTTTAAATGATAATGCGCTGGCATTTTTCAGTTGCACGATAGAGGAGTCTGACCTTGAATGGAGTGGAGTTATGTGAGGCGGTATTCTGAACTTCTCAGTTGTTAGTAATTGCGCGAGAGAGGTTTTCCCAGTGACTTGATAGGGCAACAGCAAGCTTCGGTCGGTCCTGGTGGTGTAGTGGTAACCATACTTGCCTTCTAAACCCAAGATCGCGGGTTCAAACCCGGACAGGATCGGTGGATTTTTAGGGCGTAAAAAGCCTAAGTATGGCTTCCTTCGGAAGGGAAGTAAAACCGTGAGTCTCGTATTGTACATTTATTGCATGTAAAAGATCCTCAAGCCTGAAAGAAGAGGTCTCTGAGCAAAAGTGTGGCCGTTTTACACCCTAATTTGAATGGGACGATGATGACATAAGATGTTAATGAGCGTCCTTAAATAAACCAAATCAACAAAAAGCAAGCTTCAGTTGGGTTCTTAGTTGAATATATCTTGATACCAGAAACTTATTAGGAGCAAGCTGTGTTAAAAACTCAATTTTGGGTAACACAAAAAAGGTTATAGTTATAAAAGCAAAAAGTTCATTCAAATGTAAAAATAAGTATAAATTTCAGTATTTCTTTACAAAGCATTGACTCTGTTCATGGCCATGTAATTCAAAACAATCAACAGTTACTTAATCTTACTATGATAATTTTGAAAAACATTTTAAACAGAAAAAGTTCGAGGTCACGCCTTGTTTTAATGAATGAATTCTGCACCAAGACAATGCTCACATCATCGATTGCCGACGTTCAAACAGTTATCGATATACTGTAAAATATACTATTATCGCCAGGTTTAGCTTCCATTATTTCAATTTATTTCTTTATTGACAAACGAGAATCGTGGACGCCATTTTCTTAATTGATAGTGAAATGATTATACTGGTTCGCATGTACTAAACAAAAAGGGTGGGTTTCAATTAGTAGTTTACAAAGCGGAATAAACCAAAATGTTCCTTTATTTATTGATACGCCTAAGCAAATATATAACATCTAATGCATCAATCCAGGCCAACATTTCTCAAAATATTTCCAAGCATTTTTTAAGCTTGAGACCCTTTTTTTAAACTAAAAGCGTCTACGAATTACGCAACTCCTGTCTCGTTCTAAAGTAATTTTATCATAATGTGCTTTTCAAGTTTAAGATATACAAATCCCTCAATCCGCTCCGAAATCTGAAATTGATTTTGTCGACTAGAAGTTACTGCGTGATGGCCTCGTCACTTGCCGAGGAAACTCATGTCACGCGGTCGGAACTCATTTTTGTTCTTTCGTTATTTATTAGCAGTAAGTAGCAATTAATATTGTACTCACCATTATAGTAGATGCTCGAAGTGCTGCACTTCTCTTTGACAAGATTTTGAGACACTCGCCACAATTCATCCTCCAGAATATTGTAAACTGCTTTCCGGATATTTTATTTCGGCTCCTTCACCGGTTTATTTCAGGTATAATAGTAATTTATATAGATGAAAATGCAGTAACTGAGTAGTTTTATACGCACTGCCGACAAATAAATTAACTTACTGCTCAAATCATGTTAAGACTTTCGAGGAGAAGTTCATAATTGATAACCTATTTCACCAAGTTTCCCAACAAATTTTTTTCGGCATGGGTTTCCTGTCAATGAAAGATCCTCGAGTTCGAACATTCAACACAATGAAAATAGAACTTCCCGATGGAGATGTTAATGCTGAAAATGTAGGGTGAAGATCTTTCCCACAGTAAATGTACGATTTGTTTTTCACATTACAATAGTAGTAAATAAATATTCTTTGTTATAAGGTATGAAGCCGGAAATAAGGCTGCCTTTATTAAGTTAATAACTTGAGGCTGCAAAGTTATGTTTATAAAAGCATTAGGTTTGATAAGGATAATTATTATGTATACATATATAATGAAATAATAGAGATAGGTATAACAGGAATTGATATAATTTGTAACTTGTACTTATATGTATGCCATTTGACAGGTGATTGTAGCGTACAAAAGGGTTTTGTATACATTTTGTGGTAAAAGATGTGAGAAAGAGACAGAGATGTATACCTGACTCCTCGTCCGCTGACCGCTCCTTAGACAAGGCTGAGGAAAGGGTAAACTATCTTTTGTTAGGTCACGAAACTTTTGCCCAGGAATATTTAGAAAGTTCACAGTAAGAAAACATGTGACTGTAACGGAACAGTATTTGAACAAAGTCAGACATAGCAATAATTTAAGAGAAAATGGAAATGTCAGAACGGAGACGAAAATGCTTTATTATAGGAAAATGCCAAAATTTATGAGAGACTGTTCTTAGAACATTCAGGCTCGTGGGAAGACATTGTAGATCAGGAGGGAGAGAATAATTCTAGTCAATGGGCATCGGATAAAAGTCAACGAATAAGGAGAACTTAGATACAAATAAATCTTTTAAAGATAGCCAATGATGAACATATAACACGAAAATAGGATAATTTACGAGGGAATTTAATTTAGCGAGAGGCGTGGCGATGTGGCAGAAAAATAGAGGACAGAAGTCAGAGAGGGATACAAGACGAGAGACACGAGAGTTACGGGGCAGTCGCTGAGGAGACACACGAGAGGATTCACTCAAGAGAGATATACGAAAACAGGCAGTCTAAGTCATTCGAAAGCAATCAGTGTAAGTCATTTTCTAAAGTCAGTCGAGGGCAGTCTAAATCATTCTAAAGCGGTCGAAGGCATTATAAGTCCTTCTAAAGTGATTCTAAAGTCAGTCTAAGTGAGTAGTGAAGTCAGCGACGAGCAGTCAGTAAATAGCCCCAATATTTTTACGTGTGAATAAAATATTTTGAAAGTCAACCTGGTATATCTTTTGGGCAACACATTTCTCGTTCCCGTGGATCTATACTGATCCACGAAACACTCCAGTGGACCCTGAGACCAAGTTCAACAAAATTGGAGCAGACGTCATCAGTGAGCAGCCCGGCCTAACCTCGAGATCACGACCGCCAGCCCAGCAGTCAACAACATTATGCCCACGCCATCCCCCAGCACCCATCCCATCCTGCTCCAGGTATATCTCACTCTGGGCATACTTCACAATACACAAATACCAAATTCAGTCGTCTGCATAAGCAGAATTGTAACTCCAGTCTCACGAGAATCGCGAGTCAAAGGGTTTTCAATACTGTATACAAACTCCGATTCCGTAGTAGAATGAGGACACAGTATATATGCCTATATTTTTTAAACATCATTAATTGTCTTTTTTGTTTTATTTTTGGAGTAACAGCTAGAATAAAATGCAAATTCATTCCTTGTAATAACTGATAAATGTCAAGGTTATTGTATAGTAATGTAATCCTATAAGTCATTTTAGTTTCATAATATAATTTTTGTCACCTCTATTATTAAGTGAGCAAATAAAATGAAATTAACTGGTACTTATATTAATGAAGGAGATGATCGCACAGTTGTTCAACGTTTCCAAAAGTCATAAAAGTGTTTTCTTTATATATTTTTCAACTATACAGTTGAGTAAGCAACTGAAACATTGCAAATTGCTATTTCTAAAGTTCTGGATGTTGGAGAAGGTAGAGTACCCAGTGATAGCAATGCAAGTAGTTAATGTCCTGTTAAATTTTCAACCACATATATGTGTTAGCTGGGCTTTTCGGCACTAACAAATATAAGAAAAAGCAAAGGACTTTTCTCAGCTAAACAGAAAACGCGTGTGGGTTGTGTTCAATACCAACACGAACTAAACTTTAGTGTGAGAAATGTGAAGCTCAAGTTTCTGTCTATTATCTCAAATTTTGTGCAGAAAAGCATAAGTCAACAAATTCCATGTAAAATATATACGTTTAAGGTCTTTAGTGTTATTTCTTTAATCTGTTCAGAATAAACATTAATTGAAACTATGTTAAATACTTTTACTAGCAATATTACGAGTTTTTGCATTTCACGACATATTTTGTAGCACATCCTTGAGAACTACTCTTCTTGAGGACCATAAGGAAATACCTTAAAGACCACTTATGGTCTGCGGATAATAGCTTGATAAACAATTATATAGTTAATAAAAACACTTTATGCTGAATTAGACACTGTTTAAGGCTGAGTGCACATTTCCAGCTAGTATTAGGTAAAAATACTAGGTTGGTAGGTTATATAACCTAAATAGGTTAATTGGTCAGTGGGTTTCCCTGCTATTTAAGAATCGTAGCTCTCAATTAGAGATTCTATCTCCATTTCAGTTATGGTGGATTTTAGTACGCTTTTCTCGTCTTTATGTTGCTCCACATTATTGGACAGACAGATAAGATGAGTAGTGCTATGGAAACCCGTCACAGTGTACAGACGTTCCAAGAAAATACAATAAAATACATCCTTAGGTATAATGCCTGACTAAGGCAAGTCTCCATATGGAGCAGGAAACATAAGAATTGTCCTAGTATTAGGATGCAACTCAAGCTACTTTTTACCTTTGTATTTTACACAAACCCCAGGCGCTGCATTTTATCATTGATTAGCAGAATAAAACCTAAAGAACATCTAGTTAAGTGTTTTCTTTTTGAGTAGTGTTTAACGTCCTATTTCACTACTGAGGCACGACCGGCGCTGGACACTGATGATACATGAGATGAAAGGATATATTGGGAAAAGATTTTTTTTAAGGTAGGAAGTGTTCCAGGCCTAAGTTTAGGATACCTCCCCGGCATTTGCCATTTATGAGGACTGAGGAACTCCCTCAGTCAGGGAGGAAGGTCCTGGCAGGATTCGAACGCCAGACCTCCCGCTCACGAGTTCGCGCCTTAACGACCTCGGCCACCCGTGGCGGTAGCTAAGCGTAAAATCGTCTTGGAGCAAGTAAGAAACTATTCTAGAGCTCTGAGAGAATATAACTAGATATAAAACTAGAATTCTTGATAGGTTAGACCTTTCGCAAAAATGAAAATTGAATTTTTGTTTAATATTATAATTTTACTTATTTTGTTTAAAACTTATAATGGAGTCAATACACTTTTATTCTATAAATATTACGATTATTTCATATAGTTGGTACAGCGCATTCCTAACCTGAAATAATAAAACTGCATTTGTCACTAAAACATACATTTCTGTCGATTTTGTTTCCCGAATTTTAATTTTGTACTATTAAAACGAGCAAACACAATTTAAAATTGGTGACTTTACTTAATAACATATCAGTTAAGTTTCATGGCAGTTAATGGTGTAGAAAAGGTGTAATAAAATTAGAATTTTACATAATTTTATTCCTCAAATAATTTACATGAACACGAAATATTTGAACTAGTACCTTTAACTTTTAATCAGTGGGTATATGGTTTTGGAAATTTTTAAATTCAATTAATATAAAATGCACAATCAACAAGGCGTAAGTTTTTAATATTTCCCCTGCAAACTTAAAAGTAACAGCATTAGGCAGAATTCTCTGAACTGATTTAAAACGTTTAATGCTTGTTTAAAGCGAACGTGTTTTTGTGCACTAATTTTAATGTTTAATACATTAAAATTTAATGTGTTTTATTCTCCACACCACGGTTTTCAGTGGTCCGCGAAACAATGCAAGGGAGTTCAGAAAGCATTACATTTTAAAAATTATTCCACAATGCATATACAGGCTAATGAACTACACCAAAATAATTTCAGAGCTTGCCTAGGGGTTTCTGAGACAAGTAATTTCAGAAGGGAATGTATGGCCTGCCTATTCAAATTTCGAAGCTATGGCTGTAAGGTTCACCTCACTGGCTACTGAAGATGTCATTCAATAGACTGGAAAGGAGTGTGATATGACTGTCGTCTATAGGGATATCTTTGCCTGTACAGTTCTGCAGTTGCTAAACCATTATTTCTTGTTTCTCCATTAATAAGATGAATGTCTTCAGGTTCAGAGAAGGTTTAATTCTGCCTCACAGACAGTCCGCAGCGTATTAAAAACAGCGAGTCTAGAAAAAGGAAACAGTGCTAGATATTATGTACTTACCAATAAAAAGCATGTTCTTGGATATGTGCATCGCAGCGCCTCTTCCGTGTTACCATATTTCATGTGAAATAGTAATAAAAATGTATTTGCCTCAAGAGACTCGAACCTGTGACCTTCGGTACATTACCTTCGCATTATGCATTAGGTCACGCAAGCAAATAGGGACCTACTTCTAGACGATGCACACAACACAACAAGGCAGTTAGTGGATGTTTAGTGGGACGCTACCAAATAAATTCGAGATTTGAGAGATATTGTGGCACTAAACGTTGATAATGAGCAACTAAATATGTATTTCTATGCTTGCAAAGCACTTTGAAACCATTTTTATCCAACCTTGCTTAAAGACCAACTTATCAGCATCTGATGACAATATGCTTCATTGAAATGCGCTATTTTTGTCGAGGACCCTGCATTCCCCATCTCAAATTGCTTGCATACAACCACTATACCATCTCCGAAATTATTTCGGTGTAGTTCATTAACATCTTGTATATAAAAAAAATTACAAGGAAATGAAATATTATACAGATTTAACATGTACGTTTATTGAGGTAAAGTAAAGTAGAATCAAACTAATGGCCACTATTAGTTTTAAAAGGAGCTTTCGAAAATGTTGACAAAGTAGAACATTCGTATGTATTGCCACAATTCACCCGGCATCTTTCGGCTGCGAACTGCGCAGGCTGAGGGTTCACCTATCTATCTGATCTCCAGATTTTCCCAGGCAATAAAAGAAGCCTATGAAAGCATGGCACGCTTTTCGAAACAACTGTGTGAAAACGCATTCTCTGCACTCATTTATGTAATATATATATATATATAGAAAGTGTTTGAAAAACTTATAACTAGAACTCAGAATACAAAATTATCCTATTAAGCACGATATATGTTAGCTTGTAAGTAAACTGCAGCATTATTCCTGTACCAGGAATTAAAATTCACGAATAACGTAGTGCAATCATATAGTTTTAATAAATTAAAATATTTTAACTTTTTATAAACCTTTTAATATACCATTATTTCTATGGTTGTTCTATTCTATAAACATACACTACAATAAAAAGGAAATTGTTGAAAAAAGTTTATTTATTTATTTGTATATTTTTTTAGTTTTCGAAATTAGCCTAGAACTTAGTATACATATAGAATGCAAATTTAGCTTTTTAAACCTTGAATTAAATCTTTTAGATCCGCGTTGGCCAAAAACATTCTTTTTAAAGGTAGTATCGTTTCGTATGCCAGGAAAACATTTGAGAGTACGGAATATTAGAACTGAAGCAGAGAATTGGTTGAACTTTTATTTTTAACACCCTGATACACGTTGTAATTTTTATAACGCTGTGATTAATAAACGTTGATACTGGGTATCACAGTGCATATAAACTGGTGTTTAGTACTTTCGGAAGTGTATCTAACAGCAAAACATTTTAAAAAACTCCATGTAAATATATCTCTGATAATCCTTCGTTTATGAGTTACATGACTTTATACCTCATAAGCCAAATAATAGCTCTAAAGGAATATACAATGAACAATTATCATAAAGGTAGCTTACCAAAGCAGAAGTTCTTTGGGAAGTTTTTGATTTATTTGGACTTCATCATCCGAGAAAACTCTCGTAAACTGAAAATAAACAAAGTATTTAATCTTATTTGTGTGTCTTTTTCAGAGTGCTAATTCCTAAAGCCTAGACATTTTCTCAATCTAGTACTTACTCTTCTATGCAGTTGTTCAGTGAGTGGACGGGTGGCAAGGTTTGTACCCAACCAACAAGCAATGTTGCAGCTTCATAACTCAAAACCTACTGTATCACCCTGAAGTGGTGCAACAGAATGAACAAGGCATTATACGGCTAGCATCCCTCACCATAATGTCTTTTACTCAAAAAATGTGACCTCAAGAATGACAGTTCATCAGCAATATAGCACTAGTACAAATGAATTTATATTTGCACTAGTAAAAGGAAATATCCCCAGGGGTTAAAGGCACTAATAAAGATAATAATAATTACAATAATAATAAATTAAACCATATACGTTACAAAAATTTCTCAAAGTGGCATCCTCCCTCTTCAATGCGTCACCTGAGCTTACATTCCATGCTTTGACATGCTCTTTAAAACTCCTCAAGTGTTTCGTATATATTCAAATCCGTTTTAAAAACGCTCTCTCAGAACCTCAACATCAGATACAGAAGTTGCATTAACTAAGATCATTTAAATGTTTGCACAAAAAAAATCATTGAATTAAAGTCTGACGATCGGGCAGAAGATTCAATGAATCATCCTGGACCAATCCACTCTTGTGGAAAGTGGTCAATCAAACACTGACGAAGTTACAGAGCAATGTGAGCTGTAGTGCCATCATGTATGTACCACAATCGTTGCACGACGTTCAGAGATGCATCGTTAATTAAACAGTGCAATTCACTCACGGAATACATTCTATGGTATGGTAGTTCACCCAGCAAACAACAAAAGGCAATCACACAAAAGAAAAATGTCATGGTGTACTTTAAAGATTAAGTTTTACATGCTTTTGTCACTTATTTCACGGCAACTGGCGGGTCAGTAGTCAGAGCGGTAACTCCCGACAAAAGTAACACGCAAGCACGCACGCACGCACGCACGCGTACATGCACACACACAGAGTTGATTCAAGTTCTTGCAATTACAACAACAATTTCAATGAAAATAAGCACGTACCTTATGACAGAATATTTTGGGAACGTTGCCTTCTACACAATTTTTGGCACATTTTTAGAAAATTACCATTCACTCCGAAATAGAATTAATTTAAACTTGAAAACATACAAAAATCACAGTGGTCTGCGAATTTCAGGCATATATCCTCATATTTTAGTAAAATTCTGCAATTGGATATTGTGGAACGTAAATGATAAAAGTAATTAATCAAATCATGCTTAATGTTCTATATTGACAAGCATGGTTCCAGTATATGGTCACGTTTCGACGTAAAATATCAGTTATTGCAATACAGAAAAATTTCGATTTTATACACGAAACCTCCTTGCATCACGAGAAAATCGGTGTACGGTGCATAGAAAATACATACATTCTAATAAAATCGGTCTTTTTCAGAATACCATAAATGCAGAAACATACACGAATGAAATGCGAGGACAGGTCCATAAGTTTCCGGCCTAACCATTTTGTAGGTATGACAAAGACAAAAACTATATTTCCCCTTTCAATATAGTTACCCTTTATTGCAATACACTTCTTACATCTTTGAATTAACGTTTCAATCCACCCCCCCCCCCCCTAATAAGTCAAGTTTTGTCTACAAAATGGGTATAAACAGCAGCCTTCACTTTTTCGTCATACTTAAATTTCCTTCCTCGAAGGTCATTCTGGAGTTTTGAGAAGAGGAAATACACTGGCAGTTAGATCTGGGCTATAGGTGGACGGTCGATGAAGCCGCATTTTTCACAGCTTCCTTTGCAACAAGAGCTGTGTGCACAGGCTCTTTGTCGTGTAGAAGGCGCACACCACCACTCAATTTTTCCTGGCCTTTTCTCTTTGATGGAATCACGTAGTCTGTGCAGTAGGCCAGTGTACTCCCCATTTACTGTGGCGTTTTCTCTCCTTGAAGTCAATGAAGAGTATTCCTTCACAGTCCCAAAAGATTGTGCCATGATCTTCTTGGTTGGCTGAGTGACCTTGGCCTTTAGAGCGGTGCTTCGCCATGTTTGCGTCACGCCATTGATTCTCTTTTGGACAAGGGAGTACAGTAGAAGACCTAGCTTCATCTCCTGTAACAATGGATTGCAGAACTTCTCTCTCTTAGCCAAAGTAGAGCTCCAAAAATGCCTGACAACAGAGGACTCTTTGTGTTTTGGACCGAGGAAAGAAGTCTAGGCACCCATCTTGCATTACCCTTATTCGTGTTTAATTGTTCATGAATAATTCGAAAGACTGTTGATTTAGAAAGGTCCAAACTTGCTGTCATTTCTGTAAATTTGAGCAGCCGGTCTTCCGTAGTTTCTCCTTCCACAAGAGCGATGTTTACAGGAGTGAGCACCTCCAAGGGCTCTTCGTCTTCACTGCTTTCTGAACCCATTAGAAAAAGTTTGGGCCATTCTGTTTCGGTAGAATATGAGGGGGATGCTTCCCCATTTACACCGTTCAATTGCTGTTTAATTTCATTTGGAGTAAGTCTTTCTTTTGTGAAGAACTCAATAACAATTTCTATACTCCATTTTGGAAATGTCACAACCTTCTGCTAATAGCCTTTTTTATGCAACTATATCTGAACTGAACACAGCGGAGGGAAAGTTACAACTGCAATTATTTACTTAATAGATAGGGTATGACATCAGATAAGGGTTTTGTGAAAGCGATAATCCTTATCGGCGAGGCCGAAAACTTATGGATGTACTCTCGTACCTGCACCATTTTCTTAACAAAAGTCAAATATTGAATGGTGATCTGGGAATTTCAAACAAGATCCTGCCATCGCGCATAGAGCTAATGAGTCGTTAAATTTAATAGAGGAAATGCTTGAAAATAGGGTAATTAGTAGGGCATCATGACTCACCCGTTTCCCTGATCGACTGTACGTGACTTTTATCTATGGGGGAAATTGAAAAATATGTACATGGAAGAAACTACTACACCAGGGGTAGGGAAATGTTCAGTCAAATTAGACGTTTTCAACCCAGCTATCAAGAGTTGTCATAGCATAACGGCATCAATTGATAGCGCTCAGCGAATCTTTGCTGCTGTGCTCTGTGAGCATATAACTTAGCTTTGAAATCCACCCCTACACTTTAGAGGAACTGAAAGAAAATATCACGCTAGAAATTGACTCAATTTCGGAAGATGAACGGATGTGCATGAATTAACAAATTTCTAAAAATATTAGATAAATATATAGATGTAGGACATTTTCTATAATAAGATTGCTGATTATTTTCATTACATTGTAGTGTAATTGCGAAAACTTGAAACAATTGCGCTGATAACACAGCCACTTCGCCGGGATTCACTACTTTGACTGCTGACCCACCAGCTGCCGTGAAACGGGCGACAAAACCATGAAATATACAGCATTGCAAAATTAAAGCAATTCGAGTCGATCAATCTTCAGGTAATTGTACGGAAAAGAAACAACTCAAAAACGAAGAATTTTCAACATTTTGTTAATCTTCTTTTGTTAGAAACATGTCCCCATAAATATCTGACGCCGATTTCTCTGAGACCCGTGTTTTACAGGTCTCGTTGTCTTTCGGCGCTGAAAAATTATTTAGTTATATTCAAGCTAACAATATATTTATTGACTATCAAACTCTTTAGTCCCCTTTCTAAATTTTTACATTAATCTAGTATCTAGTGTTAGAAATGTGCATAAAATCCTAATTTTAATAAATTATAATGACAACTTTTTGGAACATAATTGTGATATAGAACATGATTTTACTATTCTCAGATTTCTATTATGACATAAGATACTAAATCTCTTATGGAATAGAATGATTTTCTTAACCCTAAGTTTCCTCTACTTCTTGCTAAATACTACCACCTTCTTTCTCAAAATCTGATTCTACCATCCATTCCTTATAAGTAAGATAACCTATTCTCTTCTATACAATTCAGGTATATTTTATTTTCGGAGCAAGAAAAAAAATTTCTGATTTGTGAATTAAACTTGTCCCTGCCAAATAGGAAAAGAACATTTCCTGAGCCATAGAAATATATTTCAGAATATTTCATATCAAAAGTCCTATATGAATATTAGGTACTTTACTGTTTTGTTTAATTGCAGAATGTGAATCTAATTATAGCATTCTTTCAACACTTTTACACCCCTTATTAAAGAACGTTTTTGAGATGATAGAAATTTTCAGGGATCATGGAGAAGAAGAAAAGCATCAATTTCAGAAAAGCTTTCATTTTCAATCATACATTTAAAGCAAAACCGTACTAAAATGAGAAAAGAAACTTTTAAAGTTGTTTGTTTGAAATTTTTAACGATAATAATAATAAAAAACAAAAACAAATATTTGATGATATTCAAAATGTTTTTTCCCAATTTCAATAGATGTGACAATCTAAAATGCTCCCCCGTAGCCCATCTAATATGCCTGAAGTCATTCTAATGATGTCATAGATAGCTGGGATTCTTACAATGATGTGCTCTTCTTTCTCAACAGATAAGGTTGTTTACGTAGAAAAATCAAATTGGGCGAACGAGCTAAGATGCAGGATCCGCTCTTCAGGTAATTTCTCATTACCGCACTCGCCAGCACCATCTATACCCAGCACATTCCATTCCAAGTGTTAGAAACACGCCTGACCTTGTTCTTCTGCACACATTTATTTGAGAATTTTTTCACTTCCATTCAAATCCCTTTATCGTCTCTTGCAACTGTATTTTAGTCCCTCTTTACACTGTTTTCCTAAAATAAACATATATACATATAAGCGTCTCTCTTCCATTACCTGATCATGCTTCATTTTGTAATCTGGGGCTCTTTTTATATCATTTCAAGTAATAATCCGATTGCATATCTAATGTATAGCTTCAGTTATTCCAAAATCAGTATAAGAACAATATGTAGATAGATACCTGTCACAGTACGATATGCAATTTTCTTATATTCATACGGTTATGACCAGAGAACAGGGTCAAGGTAGTCGGTCCTGGTGGTGTAGTGGTAACCATACCCAAGATCGCGGGTTCAAACCCGGCCAAGATCGATGGATTTTTTCGGGCGTAAAAATCCTAAGTATGGTTTCCTTCGGAAGGGAAATAAAGCCGTGGGTTCCGTGTCGTACATTTACGGCACGATAAAGAACCTCAAGCTTGAAAAAAGAGGCTTCTGAGCAAAATTTGTCGGCCGTTTTACGCCCTGAAATGAATGGGGACGCTGATGACCTGAGATGTTAAAGAGCGGCCGTAAATAAACCAAATCAAAAAAAAAAAAAAGAGGGGTCAAAGTATATTATTTTCAATCATACTACTGCTAGTTCAGTACACAATTATGAACAATCAACAAGGAGGCTTACTCTCCTTATCTTTGGAAATGATGCCAAGGTAAGCTAATTGGAAGATGACTATGCTAAAATCGAAATACCGGTAGCTTCAATCCAGATCACGATATCACTGTGGTAGGCTGGGATTTATGTACAAATTTCCTCCATTCAATCGACATTATTTGTTCCATAGATTCCGAAGATTCGATCCAGTGAAAAACAAAAGGATACCCTAAACTTCTCTTCCAAAACTTGGCGAGATAACTACGGATGGGACATCAGTCATTTATTGCCTACTTTTTTCTTTCCCTTGTGCTAGAGGTAAAGCGTTCTTTCTTATCATTAATAGTAAGCATCCTCCCCCCATTCTGTCTCCTTTCCTGAACTGTTCACTCCCCTTCATGTTAGAAGGCGTTTCCGCTTATGATCGGTTGATTTACTTGCCCACAAGTATTGATCGCTTAGGGATAGTGACTTCATCTTTTACCTTACTAAATGTTCTACCTGCTATGAGTTCGAGAAGTTGGCCGAAAGACAGAGAATGAATAAATTGTTTGAACTTCTGGCTATGCTCGGCAGGAGCCATTGGCAGATAGCTAGTGTTGGTACAAAGAAAACATTTCTGCCTGAACGATGTCTCCTCGCCGGAGTTACCATCTAAATTGTTGGGGCTGGGCTGTCTGTGCTTTATGCGAATTACCCAGTTATTCATTGTAATCCTGTCAATTGAAATTCTTCATTTTTATTAGGTTTTCCAGAGAATGTGCATATATATATATATTCAGAGCTGGTGTTTTTAGTAATAACAGTAATAATAAAATAAATAGTTATTATAAATAATAATAATAATAATAATAATAATAATAATAATGACATTTCGTAACAGTTTGGTAAGCTTAGGAATATTTTTACTGTTCCTAGTTGCTTTCAGTAGTTAAATGAGCAAATTTTCTGGTTGTACTATTATCAAGTGCATATATATGGGCAAATCGTTATTTATTCATTTCATGATGAAAAGCACATTGTGTGTAAATAAATGTTTTCAATTTTGAATTGTTATGGCACACATAAAGGTGTTTATAAATTATTTTCTATTGGGCGAAACCTAAAATTCCTTGGTTCGATATTGGGAGTTTGAACTGTCCAGTACAGCCACACTATAAAATTTCTTCGTGTCATACAGTAGCTATTATGACAAACAATGTTTTACCACTTACAAATTCATTACTATAATGTTTTCATTCAGAATAGGTGGGTCTAGACCATATGCCTCGTTTCGTTTGCCATACAGGTAACCCCCCCCCCCCTGCTACTGTTTTCCTTGAACAGCATGTCACAAGACAGCTCGGATTGGTCAGTTGCTAGAGTGGGAACAGGAATGTACCCATATGGTCATCTCTGGCGTAAGCAAAGAGATGCTTAGAGTACAATATTTCTTGACATTGAACAGCTTATGCTAAGCGAAAATACTATAGCACAATTTTATTATCCAATAGAAAGCGTTATCTAAAATATGCTAACAGTGGAGCATGACATGAAAGTAGTGATATGCATTGTAAATACCCTCAAGTATCCTCATCCACTCGCTATCTTTTGTTCAAAGCTTTTTGAATGTCAACTCCTAAATACAGCGTTATTCCTCATCTACAATACGGTAGCTTTATCTGAGTATTCGTTGGAACATTTCTGCAATCTTCTTGATATAAGAAACTTTAAGTCTTTCCACATCGTCCATTTATCAGAAGTTTCTTTCCTGGCAAATATCCTTTCAACATAAACGAGTTAAATCTCTGATTGCAGGGGCAAGTTGGAAATATACCAGGGAGGAGTATAGTGCGTATTTTCCGATGATACTTAGCAATGTATCGTGTTCATGAGATTAATTCTTTGCACACTTCTCAAATGCTAAGTTTGTTAAGTGACAGCATATGTACCTACTTATAATGCTCTTCCTTTTCTTCGATACCTAGAAGGTTTGTGACTAAGTTGACTAATATTTGTTAGATTTCTCCTCTAGGAACAGGCACTAATCTCTACTAACACCTTTTGTGCATGCATAGGATAGTTGAGTGAAAATATTGCAACCTTATGTTTTAATACCTTGCTGATGACAATGAAGCATCTAGCGTTTTCAATATGGATAATGCGCCGTGGATCTTCAGGTAATTCTCGTCCATCGCAATGCTGAAGTCAGGATTCCGTTTGCCAAGCAATGGTTGGCATCAGTTCGAAGGTTGCAACTGCTGTTGTTCATGGTCTCCGAGGAACCACGTCTGGGTTAGAATGTTGTTGCTTTTCCCGTCTTCGGCATGTTCTGTATGTGCGTAATTGTGCCCACAGTTGAAGCATCATGAGAGTACATTCTTCAATTCAATTTTCCGGAGGTAAAATGTACTGCCATTAGGAATTATAAAAACTAAGAACCGTTCATGTCTGACAGATTACCGCCAAGGGTGACCGAGGTCGTTAAGGCGCGGACTCGTGATCGGGTAGGTCTGGGGATCGAATCCCGCCAGGACCGTCCTCCCTGACTGAGGTTTTTTCCAGGTTTTCCCCAGTCCTCATAAATGGCAAATGCCGGGGAGGTACCCTAAACTTAGGCCTGGAACGTTTCCTTCCCAAGAAAAACAATAATCCTTTCCCAATATATCATTTCATGTCGTGTATCATCAGTGTTCACCGCCTGTGGTGCCTCAGTAGTAAAAACGGGCGTTATACACTACTCAAAAAAAAAGTCTGACAGATTATATTTTAAGGACACACGCAAGTTTTTCTCCGAATTGCAGTAATTAAGTACTTTAATATTAATAATTTTAAGTAAATCGTAGAACGATATGGTTGGCACGAAGACTAAATGCTTGACAATCTTATTCCTTAAACAAAGATTGTTAGATTTTTCTTTTTTATTAGTATATAGGATCGAAACTTTAGTAGCACTGTTTCGATACCTCAATTGGCTAGAACGCTGCTTTGCGACGATCGTTGACTCAGTAATTGTGGAGGAAAAATTAGGATTTTCTTGGGGTTCTCTTCCCGGTTTCATTCCACAAACGCTCTCGCTTTCTCTCTAGTCTCATTTGTTTATTTTATCTCAATAACTGCTAGACAGTCTGAGGGGTCGTTCATAGGCTCGCTATGTCTTGAAATTTTGAACATCTGCCCAGAGTCATTGTTCAGGTGATGGAGGTGCGACCAGTGCCTTTTGGATGGTCGGGCAGTATGGTCCAACGGGGAGCTAAAGGAACCATCACATAGCAAAGAGGGCCCTCTGTAGATAAAAAATGTTCCACTTCCCGAGTTAAATTCAACTTTGGGTAATGTCGGTGACACTTTGTGTGACTGCATTAATTTGTTTTCGTTCGCTACGTTTCCAGTAACACACGCACGCACACACACACTCGTACCCACCAAAGCTTACCTAGCATACTACAGCCGATTAACCGAGCGGTTTCCGAGAAAGGTTTAACGAATAAGACGTGCCAAAGTGGATCATTATTTTGTCTTAAAGTGTACAATAGACCTACAGACCTCAGACCCAAAGGGATTGCTCCTTCCGCCGCCAGTTACCAATCTCTAGTATGCGAAAGTAATGCCAGGAAAATTCTGCTCTGCGTGTATGTTAGCCAATATCAAATATTAGTTGGCCTGATTTGAATATATCACTGAAGATGAATAAATTAAAACAAGAGATGTTCATTTTAGGAAGATATAACCTAGTGCGCATAAAGAATATGCTGTATAGATTATTTTATCTATTATTATAAGTAATCTAAATTTAACATTTAAGATAATTTGAATATTCATAACTCCAATATCATTGGTAAGCAATGGTTTTAAAACAGTAAGGATCACTGCCCGCATTCGAAAACGGATCTTTTGCCCTACGTGCGTATGCTCTAACCAACTCATCTACCGTGTCCTCTAAGCACGGCCCCTCTCATCTGATTCTGCGTACCTCGGAAACCTCCTTGAGGTTTCTCTACTCTTGAGAGATTTGTTGCTTTAGAGGCTACAATGCTACAAATACTATGACCCAGGTTTTGTGTTAGGTTGGGGTTTGTAAAGGTAAGCATGTCTTAAGCAAGTTTAGTTCTTCTATGAAATACATCAGACACAGTTAACATATCTGTTTTTTACTGATTCTGCAGTTTCTGCATTTAATAACTGTATCATCCTCATCATACCTCAAGATCTATCCAATGTTCCTTTTCCTGAGTAATTGATTATAAGATATGGAACGTATTCTTCCACACTAGCCATGTTTAGAATATTACTTGGAAAGGAAGAATCAAACTTTAACAATTCCAGTCATGACAGGAATTCGAACCACGGATCTTCGGCCTTACGTGCTGACGCTCTAACCAACTGAGTTACTGTGCCCTCCTCCAGGCACAGAACCACGGACCTCTCTCTAGAAACCTGGGTCAAAGTATTTGTAGCATTGTAGCCTCTAAAGCAACAAATCTCTCAAGAGTAGAGAAACCTCAAGGAGGTTTCCGAGGTACGCAGAATCAGATGAGAGGGGCCGTGCTTAGAGGACACGGTAGATGAGTTGGTTAGAGCATACGCACGTAGGGCAAAAGATCCGTTTTCGAATGCGGGCAGTGATTCTTACTGTTCAAATCTGAATTTTTTCTTTCTCTCTGATTGTGAAATGATCTTTATAAAAAGCTAAACTGTAAAATAAACAAAGATGCACATTATATCCTAACTATAAACCTAATTTGTGCTTGTAGTTGAAAATGTGTATTTATAACCTTTATGTGCACACAACTAAAAACAGAGAAAAATAATATTATTTGCATTATTTTCACGTGTATCTTAAGTATTCACTTGACGAATATGTGAATATTTCACGGAATTCAAAAGAGCCGGATTGAAACAAACACTCTCGCCTCATATCTGTTTAGTTCATTAACTCTCTCATGAAATTTTTCTTCCAGTCAGGGCAGACCGCTAGAAGGACTTGCTCTGGATGTGACATTAAAATGTTTCCATAGGTTGGTGCGGCTTGTATTACTGTTGCAAAAGATAATTTGTTCTTCTATCTAGTCAATATTGCAGGTGCACACGTTCTTATCGGGAGAATGTTTCACAAATGCCATACGGTATTGATTTCAAGATAACTTAATCTGAGGTGGGGGAATTTGTTCTCCCATATAGCTGTAAAAGAATTATCACGGGTTGCAAGATGTGTGCTTAACTAGCATATGGAATTTCAGGATAAAGTTGCTAAAATATAAACATTAAATATGAAACGTAATAGTTCAGTCTGTGATTGATGTTGGTCCTGATGATCTAGTGGTAACCATACTTGTCTCGTAAACCAAAGATCGCGGGTTCGATCCCGGCCAGGACCGAATGATTTTTGGGCGTAAAAATCGTAAGTATGGCTTCCTTCGGAAGGGAAATAAAATTGTGGGTTCCGTGCCGTACATTTACGGCACATAAAAGAACCTCAAGCCTGAAAGAAGAGGCCTCTGAGCAAAATTGATCGGCCCTTATCAAAGATAAACATGTTTGTTTATAAATGAATGAAAAATGTACTTTTTATATTTGTCAAAAGTAAAAAACAGATATGTTAGCTGGGCATCAAGAAATCGTCCAGGTACATCAGCATCGTCCGTCACTGACATCGTTAAGTTGAAAACGCTGTAACCATTTCTGCCAAATGTCTAAACCGGGAGCAATAGGAAGAGCTCATCCGCGATTTTCTTCACGAAACTCTTTAATGGACGAAACAAGTAGTTATCTTCAGGCCGAACACGTTCGGAGCTTACAGGAACCATATGGTGAACCTACATGCGGTTTGCAGAAAGACACTTTAGTATTAACCCTTCTTTCCGATGAGCTTTCATTTTCACCACGAAAGCCTTGGACCTCCCTTTTAAGATGCGTGAGGCCCGAAGAATATAATCACAATATATCTGCACTGTGTTAACATTATAGACAATAGCCTTAGTTTTCTAATTGCACTTACTGGTAACAAAAACGTCATACCAATGCTCCTTTCTCATTATGTTGAGTTGATGGATGACTTATTGCATGATATAAGCTGAACACAAATATTTTCACGAATTGCTTTTATAGTCCATGCACAGGGCAGCTATCGATTTCTTCCTCAAGGATTTTCCCCTGAAAACATCACAAGGGGACGAGAACCTGCCAATCTGTTACACGAACTATATGCATACCTTTTGTGCAATAATGTTAAAGAGTAAAAGCGCGTCTTCAAACTGAAGTGCTACAGCGTTTAATTGAACATAAAATAAATATAATTCAAAGTGCTTCGTAAACTAGCTAAAGCGTTAATATAACCGAATTCATATAGTATAATTGTAAATACCTAAGACTGAATTATTTAAACGAGTCCAGAAATAACTTCCTATACTATTTAACAATCCTGTTAAGAATTATATTCTTTGCCTTATTAGTATAGATATCATGGCAGAGAATAAGTATTTTCAACGATACTATGTCTACCACCAAACGGCATCCCAAATAGAAATTATGAAAGTTAAGTTATCAGGGTAACCGCCGTTAGTATTCCACCAGACAGTTTGGAAACCTTTGTTAATTAATGCTGCAGAATTTTTGTGTTTTTTCATGTCTAGGTACAGGAACTGGAAATATAAATAGCGAAATACAAAGCTAGCATTAAGAGTACGATAAAGAAAATCAAAGAGCCCAACGCTTTTCTCTGTTTCTGCGGTAAGTAGGTAAATATTTCATTTTCACGAAATATCGGTTCATCCAATTATTTGATAATCGACACTGCGGCAGCCATCGCCCAAGGCCAGAAGTGCTTAATCTTTGAGAAACCAAATTGATCTCTTGATGTTAAGGATAGCTTGAGTAAGATATGAGGCTACTAATTTACGAATCGCATTTCAATCATTCGAGAATTTCCCTAACAGCACTAGCGGACTCGATACGGACATACTAATTATAAGTAAAAACACATTGTGCAATAGATTAGGAAACTACTTATTTGTAATTTAGTATTTTATTTAATTTACTGTAGGATTAAACATGTGTTTTTGCTTTCACTATACTTGCGGCACTGAATGAGTGGGCGAGACTCGGGGTCAACGTAGAAGTTCGGTAAACCTCACCCTTCGCCCATCCCGATTCGTATTATTCAACCAGCCTTGAGCGATGCCTTATCGCCCGATGCACTCCTCCGCCTACGCATCAATCGTCAGATAATTGGATGACCCGGTATTTGACGACAGCACCGATATGACTGTTGTGATTATTCACTATTAACATACTGCTAATAATCCGCTCCTCCAAACTCATGATTAAGTTTAACCTGCTGTAAACATCACGGTTGTTTGTTTAACATTTGTTCCATTGACAGAGAAAACTCGCCCCTTTCGTTGACTCAGCGATGGCACAAAAGTATGTCGAAACGTTTCAATTTATAAAAAACTTACCGAAGATCAAGACTTTCTTTGCCCATCCATTATTGCAATCCAATACACTACATGAAAAGCAAAATACACTGGTCATTTTAGTCGCATCTTTCGAAATTCTTTAACTGCTAGACACTAAACTTTCTTACATCTTAAGTATTCAGTAGTACCTTTAGAGTTCATTGCAATATTTTTCTTTGTATATTTGTTATTTTACACCAAGTTTTAAACACTCCCACATTTTTCAACAAGATGGAATTAACATTGGCATCTAGGTACGGTTATTGTTGCTTCATTGCTCGAGCATTCCTCCTTATGCTTCTTATTCCTTCAAATAAGAATAATTGTCTATAACCTTCGAGCAATATAAAGACTACCGAGTAGTTGATCATTGCATGAAATTACTCCAGTACGAATATATATATCTTGAAAGTGTTCTAGTGCACACTTTCTGAAATAATGGTTGCTTCTCGGAAACGAAGAACACTTCGTTCTTCCGAACATAACCGAAGTCCCTGGGAGGTTCCTGCAAGCGATGTTATTGCATGATGTGATTGCGAGTAGGATTGACTTAAACATGTCGGTCCTGGTGGTATAGTGGTAACCATACTTGCCTCCCTCCTAAATCCAAGCTAACCCAACCCCCTTCTAACAACAATATTGTCTAGCTTCTTGCCATTGAAGAACTCGAGTTCGAAATATAGCAATTTCAAGTGTGAGTTTATCTGTTTTATCCTTTTCTACTTTTATTATTACTGTTAATTTATATATATATATATATAAATCGGCAGCTGTTTTTTAATAGGAAAGCGCATTGAAAAGAACAGTTTAGGCGCTCCAACCTCAAAGTATCCGAGAAGTTTATGGCATTGCTTAATGAATTACATGAACGAAGTAATGTAGATTCGAATTTCGCACAATTTTTACACTTTTTAGTTTTAATTTGTTCGTTGTTTGCATTACCAGCAACTCATTATTGAATTTATTTTTAAATATAAGAGTAAGTTTTATTTTATGCGTTCTATTTTTAATGTTCAAATGCGCTTTCATATGGATTTTGTTTCAGAGCAAACATTTTAAACGCTTAAAATAAAAATGTGTGCAATATTTTTACGCACTCTTAGATACCACGTCAATTCACACCGACTGCTCTCTTTTGTTATCTTTGCACCCATTGGTATAGCAGATGATGCGCTTTTGTCGCTAGCACTTGTTTCTGACGACAGAATCGATACCACAAAGCTTGGCAATTGTCATTTGTTCTTGATTACGGTAGTGTGTCTTTGAGTTTCAGCATACAAAGGATAACCGTTTTCGAAAAGGGGGTAATGAATTCAAATGAATGGCATCTGTGCTGCGAAAAGAGGTACAATTTAGAATGAAAAGCATTAAAAGTTAAAATATATCAAACATGTTGCCTATACTATCAATTATTACTAACCATAAAAAGCTATATCTTTTTTTTCAAGGTGTAAAAATATACCTAAAACAGAAGAGCTACAATTAAAAGGTGTCACTTAGAGAAGATTAGGTATGCCACGCGAGGTAAAATGTCATGCTTTAATGAGCAGGTATAGCAGAATTTGGAAAACCCCACTGCATAGTCTTTATGAGGATTTAACGTCAGCTGAAATACAAAGAACGAGGCAAGTTACAACTGGTAATCGAAGGTCGCGTTTTCTGGTAGTGATTAGGCACACTAAAATGATTGGAATATGAACCTTTTAGGGCATAGGCAGGTTATTAGTAAATTGAAATTGCTCGTTTATGATCCATAGCTTTGAATCAAATTTTATCCTTATATGACCTTCACGGAAACGAGAAGTTCAGTAAAACTGCGCTATGTTATTCCATATTATCCCAAAATTTAAGCAAACATCAAGAATTTCGAATGTTTTTATTTTAGTACAGGATTACTTGTGTTTCGGGAGATTCAAACGTACTCATTTCTACCTTCACTTAAAGGCAGTCTTAAAGAACGACATATTAACAAGTAAACACAAACACGTTCTATACTCTATTCTTGCTCACAATAGGCCCGAAAATCGGGAGTAGTGACTCCAGGTTACGGGCCAAGCATGGGCAGTATGCAAACGTTGTTAAATGACTCTTACATTTATGATCATCATAAATAATACAGTTTAAGGCTTTAGAACTGTTCAGTCTCCACATATTTACTATCATCTTGAAATTAGTCAATCTTATCTTTTCGTAGGAACGCCCGCATTATTTTTTCTTTTAATTTATAATGAACAGTATTTTATATGGTGTATTTAATTCCAGCCTATTTATAAGTCCATACTAATTATTGACATGATATTTTATTGTTTTTAATACGTTTATATTCAGTACTGTCGGACGTATTCATTAATTTTATGATTCAAAAGAGAGTTATCACTCCAAAGGTCTCAGTCTCATTTCTACTGCTTCAATTCTCTTCTTCTTCTTGTTATTAGCGCTCACATTTCTGATCCGAGAGAACAGATAACCTTATACAGGGTTAAACCTGTATCTCCTCTAACCTATCCATTTGATGTTCTTTGTGTTGTAACTATTAGTTGATATTTGGGAAGTTTTACATCAACATCTTTTGAATATACGCATGTCACTGTGCGGTTAAGGAAGTTAAACCGAAATATAAAAATTAACATAATTTGAAATATCCGGTCTCTCAAACGTCACGTTGAATTTTATTAATTTGCTTTAATAATTTTGTTATATTGGCTAATTTTTACGTAAAAATTGTTACACAAATTTGACAAATACTTTAAAATATATTTATTTAACACTAGAACCGCCGAAAAATTTTATACACATAAAACCGGCGATGCTGTCATTTAGACCGCTAATATTAATTAAATATTAAATGTGTTGTGTATTAATGTCTCTATACTAAGTGAGTTGTTGATTTGTTTTATTTACAGACGCTCATTAACATCTCAGGTCATCAGCGTCTCTTCAATTCAGGGTGTGAAACCTTCGATAAATTTTTCTCAGAGGCCTCTTCTTTCAGGCTCGAGGTTCTTTTTCGTGCCGTAAATGTACACGGGACCCAAGGCTTTACTTATCTTCCGAAGGAAGCCATACTTAGAATGTGTACACCCGAAAAAATCCATCGATCCTGGCCTGGTATGAACCCGTGATCTTGGGTTTAGAAGAAAATTATGGTTACCACTACACCACCAGGACCGACTATGCTAAGTGAACATTAATGTACCACTTTACAACTTATTTAATAATGAATACGTAGGAAAGTAGAGCAATAAAACACCACAGTACGAGCATGCCTAATGCCTATGAAAAACTTTATTAATATATTCTCCAAAGTGTATTTGCAATGTCGTGAATCATTTCCCTATAATTGAGTTAATTCTCAACACTTAATCACAACAATAATAATGAAATAATAAAGTGTTACAATGACTTACAACAACGGAGTTAAAACAAAGCAAATAATATTGGTCAATATGGCCGCTTGGCTGTTTTAAATATAATATCCAGGTACGGCATCAACTAATTCGGTATAAATAATAGTTAAATTACCTAAATGATCGATAAAATAACCTAGAAAATTCATAACAAAATAAAACAACATTTACAGCAGCAATACAAGTTTAACATTTTTGAAAGAGATCATGGTATCATGTTACTAGCGTTCAACACAGTCGACAAAATTTTACTGTATTCAAAGTTGTGGGTTGTTTGCACTTGATGTGTTTTCCTTTTCTGTGAAGAAAGACATTTAGTGCACGTTTTCCTGTTTTCCAATCTCCCGCTCGGCTTTTCTTTCTCTTGCTGTTCTGGATGATCCTCGTGGATTCTTCATTACAAATGCTCTGGTTTCTATAGCGAGATTAGGAACCCAGAAACTTATTCTTAGGTGCGGCTTATCAACTGCATTGCTAAGCCCTTGATGAAATTGAACGGAGAAATTACGGGATTGCTTCTGGAGCAAAGATACAGAATAAAGCAGTTGACACAGCTATGTTCACAAGAATGTGAAATCTTATCATAATTATGTGAATTTATTTCAGGAGTGGTTTGTGCATATGCTGTAAATCTACGCCAGATTTTGTAGCATTGTAATAGCAAATCATTTCAGATTTTTTGTTATTATGTCTATTTCTTTATTGTAACGCATTGTGGATATTATAATTGCTGATTTTTTCTTTCTTTTTGGGAGCAACAACTACGTATAGTAATGTCAGAAAATTCACATAATGCATACCCCATTAGTTTAAGTCAGGGTCTTCCAAAGTTCGTTTGTACTCGGACACTTTTGCATAATAACAGGCTACGTGGGCGCAAGGTTACTCTGTTGATTTGTTTATTTACGGACGCTCTTTAACATCTCAGGTCATCACCGTCCCATACAACTCAGGGCGTGAAACGGCCGATAAATTTTGTTCAGAGGCCTGATCTTTCAGGCTTGTGGTTCTTTTTCGTGCCGTTAGTCTACTGCGTGGGACCCACAGCTTTACTTACCTTCCGAAGGAAGTCATACTTGGGATTTTTACACCCGAAAAATTCAATAATCCATGGCCAGGATTGAACCCGCGAACTTGGGTTTAGGAAGCAAGTATGGTTGCCAGTACATCACCAGGACCGACTTCGCCAGGTTGCATTTTCACTACTTACCATACTATGACTAATAATAATAATAATAATAATAATAATAATAATAATAATAATAATAATAATAATAAGTATAAGCATAATAAAGATAATGATCATTATAATAATAAATCTAGAATTAAAAACATATGAAATCATATTCTTCAATCAAAAATGTCGCTCTACGTTACATATTTTAGGAACAGAGACGCTAGCATTAAACAATCAACATGCGGGTTTTCTTTTGTTTCCAATAAAGCAACACTGGTCCTCCCATTCACTGTTACAGCTATAATTTCTTTATCATTTTAAGAATAATAATGCTTAAAATATAGCCGATTGATAACTGAATAATTTAAAGTTTAAAAAGTAATGGTAAAACACTTAAAACTGTTGAATATAAAATTTATCACAACACAAAGCACTGAAAACGTATTTCACAAGTTCACAAGTAATAATGAATATTCGCCTAATGGCAAGGGATTTGGAACATTCCTATTGTAAGATGTTATAAATCGTTTGTTCATTGTTTACGGCACTGCTTTGTTTGAATTAAAGTTATTTTGAGGGTAAATTGGATGCCCCATGTCTTCTTGGTGAAACTCTGTCATGGTAGGTAGTTTATGCAATAAGGTGAATCATGAGGAAGCGGCCTGTTTTGCAGAATAAAAATGCCACTATAAAATTTTCTTAAGCTTGAGCACGATGCTTTTAAAACGAGAAGTAATAATCTTTATTCAAATGGAAAAAAGTCTTCAAATATTTATTAAATTTAATTTGGAAATTAGTTGCGAAGGACGCCATAAAAGGGCATAGTGGGCGCCTCACTGGACAGGGTTGGTTTAGACAAAAATTCTTGTTGAATTTCAGGTTTGCTTTTTTCATTGTTCCGACGTCGCCAGCCCCCTCTTCTGTAGTTCGTTTGTTAGTTTCAATAATGAGAACCAATTTTTGGAGGTAATGTTTCTTTAGTGCCTTCAATCGTTTTTGCACAAATGTACTTATTTTGGTATTTTCAGTTTCTCCTCTTCTTCTGTCACTATCTCTTCCAATGTAAATATAGACATTCCAGAGGTATGAACTGTTTGAATCTGCTAAACGAATGACCATATTTCTGGTTTTGCTGGTTTACTGGAATATAAACTCAAAACGGACAGTTAACTCTGAAAGGAATAGGCATATCATTCATAGTAACATCATCTTTCAAATAAAACTGCTGACAATTCCAAATAAACATATCTAATTTTTTTTTATATCCTTGCAATCAGTCTGGTCTTTTTCTTTCATTTTGATTATTAGCATTAACAAACCAAAGTCAAGCAATTAGTAACTCAAAAGGTTTCACCACAAGCGGAGCAATCCAATCAGGCGACCAATATAAGCATTTGGCAATAAGGATAACATAACTCCGTGAGGGGTGCACTACTATTTCTTCTGAAGCTATATCACAAGCTTCTAGCATCTTAATAACTAGAATTAACAGTCATGCTTGAGGGGTTGAACATAAACAGATAGCGAGAACTATACAAAAATGTCGCAGTAAGGCACTAATTTGACCAAAACTATTTGTTCTCCCGATTTTAATGATGACAAATTTGTCGATGACTGTTTAAAGTCTGGAATCTGCAGGATGAAGTCCGTGTCTACAGAAAATATTGTATACTTCGTATGTTTTGAAATAACGGTTTGACTCCAGTTTTAACTCTTTTCACAACCAAAAAATGCTATGTCAGTGCGTACATTGTATTCTCTGTTTGTCTATAGATTGACGTACAGGAAACACGTAATCCTATCCACTTTGTTCTGCTAATAGGATAATTTCTGTAATATCATTTTAACGTCTAGCTACTATTTTCGAATAGAATTTATACCCGTATTTAGAAAACGTATTCCTCTATAATTTGCGTTGGTTCTGGTGGGTGGTGTAGTGTTTACCATACTTGCCTACTAAACGCAAGATCGCGGGTTCGAACCCGGCCAGGACCGATGGATTTTTTCGGGCGTAAAAGTCCTAAGTATGGCTTCTTTCGGAAGGGAAGGGGGAAGGGAAGTAAAGCCGTGGGTCCCGTGTCGTACATTTACGGCACTAAAAAGAACCTCAAGCTTGAAAGAGAGGCCTCCGAGCAAAATTTGCCGGCTGTTTCACGCCCTAAATAGAATGGGACGCTGATGACCTGAGATGTTAAAGAGCGTCCTTAAATAAACAATTAAAAAAAATCTATAATTTGCATATTTTCTTGGTGTCCTCTGTTATAAAGCGGTATTACAATTCCCTCTTGTCAATATATATATATATATATATATATATCGCTCATCCAAAATAACTTGTTACAAAACCTTTGTTTAAAACAATTATTCATTTGACACATCAGATAAATATTCTTTTGGGTGAGCAAAAGATAAATGGAACCTCTCTCTCTCTCTCTCTCTCTCTCTCTCTCTCTCTCTCTCTCTCTCTCTATATATATATATATATATATATATTCCAGCTGATGTTTCTGAAATTCGGTTATTTATTTAACAGATCTTAGAAGACATACTTAAATAGTACCATGTTAATCGTCGGTCCTGGTGGTGTAGTGGTTACCATACTTGCCTCCTAAACCAAAGATTGCCGGTTCGAACCCCGCCAGGATCGATGGATGACTTTTTCGAGCGTAAAAATCATAAGTATGGCTTCCTTCGGAAGGGAAGTAAGGCCGTGGGTCCCGTGTCGTACATTTACGGCACGAAAAAGAACCTCAAGCCTGAAAGAGAGACCTCTGAGCAAAATTAGTCGGCCGTTTCACGCCCTGAGTTGAATGGAACGCTGATGACCTAAGATGTTAAAGAGCGTCCATAAATAAATAAATCTAAAAAATCCACGTTAATCTCGTCTAATTCCGGGGATTTTCGGTTTTATACTTTTTAATGTGGTTTGCAATTTCTAAATTGTTGGGTACACATGTTCATTAACTACAAAATATCATGATTGTTTACTGTAGTCCATAGACTAGTATGGGAAATGATTAAACCAGTTCTCCTCTGTGGTGGCGTTTATATCTATTTCATATTTTTCTGATTTATTTAATTGTTTTATAATTTAATATGCTTTTGTTTTCCGTGCATATACTCTATAGCACTTATTAATTTCTCTCAGCTTTTCCGTTTAGTTCTTATTTCTCTTTTTAAAAATGTTGATTGAATTAAATAATTTACTGTGCCAGGGCTTAGATATTATGTATATATGCTTATATACAATAAATGAAATATAAAACAAATATAATTAGTTTGTATCCATAATTCCATAAATACAAACGTATATATTTTTTTTCTCTAACCCACCTAATGCAGTTTTCTTCTTATTTTTGTTATTTCTTCTCATTCTTATATTTTATGTACACAATTTAACTGCTGCTTAATTCTATTTTGATATTTATTTGCAATTAAATACTTGAGAAATTCAATTACTACTTTTTTCCACACTCCTGAACAAGGAAACAAAAAGCCTAGTTATAATTAGGAATTTGCATCCAAAACAATACAAGTCCATCATTTTAAAGATGGTTTCGGTATAATTTTACTGAATTCTATTGATATCCATATTGAATTTCAATCAAATTTGAACAAATCCCATTGCAAAGCGTCATTGGAATAACCTAATTTGTCCACAGAAATGTTGAAAATTTAAACATTTACACCTTTTCAGTCAATACTAAACAAGTCGTGTATGAATGCATTCCAACGAAAATTCAACAGGTCCCTTTACAATTGTCTTTGAAAACACTTGTTATTTTCAAACTATCTGAACTTGTCTAAACAATTTCCAACCAATGCTAAACAAATGCTACTTTGCCAAATCAAAGCTGCAATACTGCAGATATAGCTCAATGGTGTTGTGCAAAATAAAATGTGGTTTACAATATTAGTTTAAAGTCGGTCCGCCAATATTATTACAAAATATTAAATTATATTTGATGATATGAATGTCATTTTCAGTATTTTCCCCTTCCTGTAAAATTAGGATTGATCAGTGGCGTCCAGGTATGATACGTGTGTGGTAGTCCCCTCGGCCCTCTTACCTACTCCTACCGCCATTCTCTTACGATAGATAGTAAAAGCCAGTTGTAGTGTTGGAGCAGTGGGCGAGTTGAGTTTAAAAATGTCTGACGCATTGAGGTATACATATATTTCACATTTAATAGGATAAATTTGATCCATGATGGCAAAGTTAGGTGCCTTATTGGCAATAAGCATTTATTATGTAAGGAAGTTTAATATTTCTACTATGATAAACATCTTCTGTCAGGTATGTTATTAGTTAGTACAACGTTTGATTATATTAATTTCATGTTTAAAATCTTTATTAGTAATCGAATTTTTTTCCAGGTGAAGGTAAATTACAAAACTTAAGTTGAAAGCACCATCTTATTATGCTCCTATATTAAAAACGTAAAATATTCTTTACAGATTAGAAAATTATAGATAACAAATAAGTCCTTTAAGAGAACATAGAGAATGCTTCATAATGCCGGCTAAAAAAATATGCCCCAATTTAGGAGAGAAAAGTCCCTAAGTCTTTCGCGTAATTCTGTAATGAAGCACATGAAAAAGCTGGAAAAACAACTAAAGGAGGAAAGAACTCTATTAACAACTTGTTTTACTCTTGCCTTGGATGAAACAGAATTGACTGTCATATTGTTTAGGGATATTGACAGTGACTCAAACATTATTGGGGAAATCCTAGAGGTAACTTGTCTTAAAACTAAAAACTATGGGGAAGAACCTTTAAAAGCTGTTATGTTTATATCTTCGTTCTTTGGTAAATTTCGTATGTTGCGCTTATTTGCATCGAAGTTAATAGCAATCTTTGGTTCCAAGTAAACTTTTTCACTTTAAAAATGACAAGCACTTTGTTTACCTTCTGGAACTCTGCATTTCTTCTTTCCAAATAAATGTTTAACTAGTTAAAAGCATATAATGTCATAGAAAACATGCTAAGAAACAAAACTCTGATTGAAAAAATAGCCTATAAGTAAAAATTTCAGTTGTAAACTGCTTTTCATAAATAAAAAATAGCATTACAACTTCCTATCCCCCCCACCCATGGAGCAAAGAAATAACGTGGACTTTTCCAAACATTAAGGGTGCATGAACGCGTCACTCGTTTGCAGTGAGTAGTGGAAGGAAGTGATTTCGCCCTCCCCTCTCCTAGCAATGTTTTGGCACGGTTTGATGGACTAGCTGGTTTTGGATTGTAGTCCATTGTAGTTCGTATGGTTTTCAGCAACTATTTACCCCCAACTGCAGTTAATTCACTCTTCCTCTGCGCGAAGGAAAGTTATTGCTTTCAGGAGATTAGTTTCTGAAGATTGTTGACCATAAAATCCTGATACATTGTAACGAAAACAACTAAACACTTATTACCCATTGACATTGTATAAAGAGGTTATGTTTGTGCAACGTTTTACGGTTCGTATAATGAGCTTAATAAACGCTAGCAATATTTGAAGTTTAACGATGTGTGACCGTGAAACAGCACGCACGCAACACAGGTAGCAACAGAACAATAATAACTTGCTTAGCGTTTCTCTCCTTCCATAAAGCAGTTTTATGTTGCCTTCGTTCCAGCATCACAAAGCCGTCACAACTTTTATTGCCGATTTAATGGCTGCAGCAAAACGAGTTAGCTAGTTAACGTGCATTCGCTCATTCATAAGTTGTTCGTTCATTCACTCAGTCGGAGTATAGTAAATGCTTATACGCGTGCCTAAAGGCTATATAACTTTCTCCAGTAAACACTTTAAACTTCGACCTCACAAAAATCACAAATTTTCCTTAAACCGCCTTCATAAATTATATTTTAAAGCTACATGCACAAAATCTCATCATATTATGTTTTTTGAAAATCCGTTGGAAAAATGTTCATTTTATTTATCATTGTTAACAAATGTATACGTATTACTTACAAATAATTCAATACTTTACCGTATTTAATATACATTTTCTCAAATAAAGGGACACAGTGAACAAAGTTGTTAATTGTGTAGATGAATAAATTGAATGAATTACGCTTAGTATCGTATTATATGTAATTTTTTTAAAAAAAGGAATACTAATAAAGATATTTACGAAAAATTTTACATTTACTAATTTTCAAAAAGTATAGCCAAATATTGCATTTTTAATGATTCAAATAACTTTATTGTGCAAGAAAAATAAACATAATTTTCACATCATTAGGATGAATTGTCTCGGATAAAGTATACCACATGAGAAAAACTTAAATTTGCATAAAATGCTGCACTATGTAATATCATTTCAGACGTGCTTTCTGATACTATTAATGATCCCTTGTTCCATAATTATGTCTTGCTCTTCACTGCTCTCCTATACTATTAATTTTCTTCCTGGCTTTTTATTATTACTTATCAAATCCATGCTTCATTCAGTTTGCAATGTCTTTACACACCAAATAACATATAATACCCGCCATTTTCCATAGAGCTATACTCCTTGTTATATTTCCATCATTGAAGCAAGTAACTGCCTCATTAAAAGCTTTTTCTATCATTGACTTGGGTGCAAAACTTGTGTTAGTACATCTATATCAAAATAAGGAATTCAGAGAGCCCCTCCCCCCAAAAAAATAATTTCAAGCCTTTTATAGGTGCGTACAAACCTGTGATACAGTCATTAAATGTTAGATGCTTTACACCTTAAATGCGTTAAAAAGCTTAATTTGCCCCCCCCCAAAAAATTGCAGCAATATTCAGAAAAGTATTGTTGACACAAAAATTAAATTTGTATTTTTTTAAATTTTTTATTTTAGTGTGTCCGTCCTTAAACAGTCTTAAATAGCCATCTTTAAATTGTCTTGACAAATAAATAAAAAGATATGATCATCAATCACCCAGTACGATTTAGAACAAATCCCATCCCGTGCATCAGTAAAGTGATTTTAAGTGAGCATTATTTCGTATTCACCAGACCTTTTTATTTCCAACTTAATATCCAAGAAACATTTCATGAAGTTAATACAATCTTTAATTTAATAATGCAATATCCCCAATGAGCTAATGACGAAAGTAAATAGGGAGTTAAAGTTATTTGACACCCCACCTTACAATTTGCTGTAATGGGAAATTCAACACCTGGGGTCGCTAGCTGAATGGCCTTATGCCGTAGGTAGTATTTGTGTGCCAACTTTACTAAAATAATAATAATAATAATAATAATAATATCAATAATAATAATTATATCAATAATAATAATAATAATAATAATAATAATAATAATAATACGCTAACTGAAGGTCATTTGTGTTCATCATTTTTTCCCTGCTATTTAGCAAATATTTTCAATAAATATTAAGCAAATGTAGCACGAAAACTTCAACTTTAAAATCGCTACGTGTTTTTTTAAAACTAAATGAGTATGGCGGATATCAGTCGTCACTTGTTTACAGCAAATGAGTGTGAGAAACAGCCGGCTCATAAAATGTGTCAAGGATTTCAAACTCCTGTTTTGTTAACGGAGACATTAATGTCGTGGTAAAACATGTAATAAACATTTTCTTGTAACTGCGTTCTTCAAACCTAAGATAACTGCAGAAATTAACTTTGTGGTGAAACTGGCCCTTTCTTAGCTCATGCAATGGACGGAAAGGACTGTGCTCTAATACAAAAGTTAAAATTTTCTGAAACAACCAGTGAAAATATCTTCTGCATAGAAGGAAACAATGCTTGTCAGTGGGAAGTTTTCAGTTATTTAACCCTCACAACTTATTCTAGCTATGTATCTGGGTTCTTTATCCACTCCAAGCACATTAAATGTAAATAATTAACACTTTTTATACCTTAATGAAATTTTATTATTATAAAAGCAAAATCCCAAAATTCTTATTGCATCCCGATTTAATTATTTACATGTTTAAATAATGAATAAATTAATTATTTAGTCTCATTAATTGCCTTAGTAGAAAATATAGGGACTTTGATGCAAATAAATTGTAGCAAGACCTACAAAGTTATATCCATAGCTCACATAGCAAGTTAATTTTCTATGTCTGATTCTTCATTTATGCACTTTTCTCAAAATATTTTCACTGCATACAAACTTCTTGCACTTGTCACACTATTGACCAACTTTACCCTTCGATCCTGGAATGTATACAATGGCATTGTGTAAATTTCAGTTTGAGAAATGCAACATTGCATTTATTCTGTTACTAATTATGATAAGTTTAAAATTCAAACTCAAAATAACTGTAGCTACAAAATTAAAATGTCCTCTATATCTGGGGTATTCCAAGACTCCAAGACATTAATGAGTGCTAATGATGATGGTGATTATGATAATGATAATAACAACAATAATAATAGTTATAAATTTAAATGAAAAGATTTGGTCCTAGTGGTGTAGTGGTAACCATACTTGCCTTCTAAACCCAAGATCGCCGGTTCAATCCCGGCCATGTTTGATGGATTTTTTCGGGAGTAAAAATCATAAGTATGGCTTCCTTCGAAAGGGAAGTAAAGCCGTGGGTCCCGTGTCGAACATTTACGGCAGGACAAAGAATCTCAAGCCTGAAAGAAGAGGCCTCTGAACAAAATTTGTCGGCAATTTCACGCCCTGAATTGAATGGGACGCTAATACCGGAGATGTTAAAGAACTCCCGTAAATAAATAAATAAATAAATAAAATTAAACGAAAATATTCAAGGATAGCATATTCACCTACTAGAATATTCAGGATGATTTTTGATCAGAAATTACGATATAATATAGTGGTAGAATCAAGAGAGACCCCCAGATAAATGTCAAGGGTTAAGCTTTAAAAAAGAAAGTTATTTCTTGAAGAGTTTGACTAAATTTTACCTTGGATACCCACAACCTAAGATTATGATAGCATACTATAGTTGCATTACCTTTAATGTAGCTGTTTGCATTATGAGTAGATTGCGAAATATTGTATTCGTATTCAAATGACTGTGCATCATGCTACCGAAGACCCCCCCCCCAAAAAAAAATCACAATTACAGAAAATTTAGTAAAAATATATAATAAATGTATTTACTTAACATAAGTAAATGTTGAACATACTTTAAGTAATACCACTCTACCCAACCCTTTTGTGCATTCCTAATACCAACATGGGTGGCCGTGATTGCTAAGGCATGGGTTCAGGGGTTCAGGAACGGAAGTTCTACGGATCGTTCCCTCGACTGAGATTTTTTCCCGGTTCTCATTAATGAAAAATTCTGGGGTATACTTCCTCAAGTTATGCCTGGCTCGATCCCTTTTCCAAATTCACTTCTCCACTTATTTCATGTATCATCAATATGTACCACCTATGATGCCCCACGGTAGTAAAAACGGGCGTTAAACACCTTTAAGAAAGTAATTTCCAAACGTTGACATTAACGGTTTTCGATAGTCTACAGCCGAGTGCTTCGGAAGAGTGATATATTGGATCATCCGATTATCTGAATACCGATGCGGCGGCAAGGAAATGCCTCGGTCGGTGAGTCATTGCTCACGGTCATCCGAGCTACACTAAAGTTGAAGCGGGCAAGTGATAGAAACGCTAGAGTGACAGTCTAATAAATTCTAATGCACTTAATGAATTACGTACTCTTCCATGTCACTTAGATGACGAAACTGCCCGATTTCATTTTTCACACATTTGTGGCATCTGTTTATAAAATTACTCATTTGCCTTTTTTATGTTATTTGAGAAATTAAATCTATTACTTCATATAGAGTGTGCAGAAAATTACTAATTTACAAATCGCATTACGAATTTGAGCTATATCACCTGACATTTCTCTTCAAAATAATCTCTTACAGCACGAGCGGACTTGAAACTGACACACGAATCATAATCAACTTGTGAAATGGAATAATTGGACCCAGTATTTGAAATTTAATATTCTTAGCAGACTTTACTTTAGGATTAGACAACTGCCGTCTCTTTCATTGTTCAAACAATATTTACTGAATGCCGTGAGACATGGCCAACGTAGCAGTTTCGTAAACCATGCCCGCTCACTCCTACTCGTGTAGTTCAGTTGGCCTTGAGCAATTGTGCTTATCAGCCGAAGCAGTTCCCTGTTGCGATGGTAATCAGATAATTGAATGACGGGATATTTCAATATGTTCATCAACACTCAATTTTCGTTGAAAACAACGCGTGTTCTGTTTCGACTATTAGAGTTTAGTCCCGAAGAAAAAGCAATCTCTGTTGATAATATGCATATAATATTGCTATTGCAACTTAGATACGTTTAAAGTGTTCACCACAGTCCAATTGTGGGGTATAACCATTAACAACGTATTGATGTAGCATAATGATGTAACTTTATCGCCATTAGATCCGGGAACGGGACATTAACACTCGAGATCGGCTTGCAAGACTTCTAGGTTGAAAGGTAATATATGTACAGTTTTGAATGACGTTTTTGTATGTGTGTATGGAGTGCTATTTTTATAAGGAAACTGCTGTCGTCTTATTTTTAATTTCAAGTCACACAATACCTACAGACTTTCCAAAGCCCCAGACAAATGACTTTTGCACACCTGTGACAAATATATACTGTTTTTCTTTACTTCTTAGTTGGACAAGAATTGCAAATCATCTTTTAGTCCGCTTCTCTCCTGTAGGATGCGGTATTTCTTCTCTAATTCCCAAAACAAGACATACACTGGCGTGAGATGGAAGATCTAAACCCTTCCTTTTAAATGGGATCACAAGTTGTCACACCAAAAGTTTAATGAGCTGCAATATCTTCATGGAAGTACTATATCTAAGGTTACAATGGAGGACGTAAATCGATGTCCAGAATACTATAAAATGCAGAATTTGGTTCTTCTTCTTTTGCTGTAATTGGTATATCTTTCATAAAGTGTGTCCACGCCACTTTTTAAAATAACACGCATTATAAAATTTAATAATATTCGCTTTCTCTTCTGATAGGTTTCATACAGTATGGAGGAAACTAAAAGGACTGCTTTTCCTTTTCTTGACACAGAAGATATCAAGGTGATATTCTGAATAAAGCCGAAGACCGAAGAACCTTTTCGACATCTTGCAACTCTGGTGGTTAGTCTCCTCTTCTAAATGGTTGACACAGTTTCTTTGGATGTAAACCAACTCTCTGTTGACGTTTAGAATTGGTTTAGATAGTCTCAAAAATGCTTGTGTTAGTGCCTTTTTCATCCTCAGAAAAAGTAAAACAGCAGTATAATGGAAGCATTATACCACTGTTTCGTTCATCTGTTAAGCGCATCATCTATATGCCAAATTTCATTGGTTTATTGGGTAGGTCGGTCCTGGTGGTGTAGTGGTTACCATACTTGCCTCCTAAACCCAAGATCGCGGGTTCGAACCCGGTCAGGATCAATGTATTTTTTCGGGCGTAAAAATCCTAAGTATGGCTTCCTTCGGAAGGGAAGTAAAGCCGTGGGTCCCGTGTCGTACATTTACGGCACGAAAAAGAACCTCAAGCCTGAAAGAGAGGCCTCTGAGCAAAATTTGTCGGCCGTTTCACGCCCTGAGTTGAATGGGACGCTGATGACCTGAGCTGTTAAAGAGCGTCCATAAACAAATCAATCAAAAAAAATTATTGGGTATGTAAGATTTATGCTTGCTTCGCTCTAAAAAGACCAGAATTTCATCATTGCAAAGCATTGGCAATTATTCCCAAACTGATAGAAGATAGAAATCGACGCAGCAATACCAACTTTCTTTCACTCTTCTAGTATTTCGATAAATCCAAATATCTCTAAAGTGGTTTTTTGCCATAACACACCTAAATATCTCTTTGCCGATACCAACAAACAGAGATTGGTAACCTTCAAACTCGTTGAAGTTCAGGGAGTCTTAGTAAAATATAATGCTGTCATCTTCTAGAATGACTAACCACGAGAGTCAAAATCTACTTAAGTTTGATCATTCCATAAAATACTTTGTAGGAAGCAAAAACATATGAATAATAAGAATTAGATTTTGTGTTGGAACTGCAATCTGTTAACCCCAGAATACTAGTGGCTTGTTACATGCGAAGCAGTACATTTTTGTCTATAATCCTCGGCATAGAAGCTTGTGGAATCAGCCATGAACGTGCAAGTTAATGATCAATTCTAACATGAAGTTCAATCTTGTTAACGGAATTTTTCCTGAAGGCTTTTGGAAGTGCTGATGGACATATATGACATACGATTTTATTGATGCAATATTCAGAATGTTGTAAAACAAACACATGGACCATCTTCGTGTTTTACGATCACAATCATTTTCTGATTCATTTGATAATTTTCTGACTCATTTGATATAGAGTATCGACGGCTCCCTTGGTCTGGTTATATGTGATTAGAATAGAGGCGTCATACTTGAATCCAGAGTTACAAGATTGTTTGTTCTAGATTTATAGCAGAGAATATTTAAAACGTAACTTGTTTGTCTTCTTTTAAATCCTCGAACTAATTAAAAATCGGAAGCATTCTTTCTTCATCATAATGGTAGCCTCTCCATTACTCTGAAATTCGGTAACATTTGCGTCCCCTTTACATAATGCGTGCGAATATTTATGTCACATTCAGAGAGTAAACAGTTATCACGAAATATTGTTTGACAAATTTATTCAGTGCTAAAATGTGCAAGGAATACTAACTGTAATAACACACATTTTTTGCGTAGATGAATTTACTACAAACACTATAAAATTGGCATAGTGACTTTAGACTTCCTTGTTGCCATACACACGTTCGTTCCTGCCAGATTTAAGCTCCTTACTGAATGTTCGAAGCACTTAGTACGACTCAGAGATAAGGGGGCGGACGGTTATACAAACATAACATGTAAAGTACCACTAGAATTGCTTATTTTTGATATTCTATGGTTAAATTAGTTGCTTCCTCTTCTTGTTCGGAAGCAGGTGACATGCAACAATCTTTATGGCCAGTAAGATCACCTTCATCGAACCAATTTAGGAAGGTTTCTTTAAGTTTTCATTGTTTGATCTAATTGATTCCTGCATCGCGACAATTCTTTGTTATCTTACATCCCCGTTCGGCCTCAAAGATGCACTGGAACTTTAATGGTGCAGTTTATCGTGAAATTCTTCTGGATTGTTGAACAACTGGTGCTCGATTTTGATATGAACGATTTACATGACTGGATGAGTGCGTGCTGATATCATTAGATTTCATAATAATTAGAGCGGTCTGATGCCGGATCTAGAGAGTTAAAGGTTAATCATTAGAGTAAAGTAATCTAACAATGAAAACGATAAAATTGTGTAAAGTTAGAACCCTGCTGGTTAATTATAACTGTTCAATTTTTACTAGTGACGAAACATGCATACGACCTCGGAAACAGGAACTAGTTCAACTTTTTTTCTACCGAAACAGACGTCTTCATGGTCAATAAAACATAGTCACCTCTGTGGGAACCTCAAGCCTTTAAGATAACAATTTTTGCTTGTCTCTTTATGAAAGTTACAAGATGTATAACATGATTGCGTAAGGTTGTGATTATGCAATTTCAAGGTAAATTTGTTATGAGCTCGCATAACATTACGGGATGAATGAAGCGAATGCCAAAAAATAGCCAACTAACTGACAGAACAATAAAGAAATAAGGGGTCCCAGACGATAGCGTTATAGTTTTTGAGTGTCATTGTGGTAACATTACTTGTTCGTAATATACTAACTACTACTTTCAGCTACAACCCCGAATTCTAAGCTTTTCAAGAGTGTTATGTTTATCAGCATTTAATGGAAGTAATTGCTTATTAAGTACATTTTATAAAAGCGGAAGAGCAAGATTTTTCTTTGGTTCAACGAGAAATTGCTAATTAATGTGATCTGTGGTTCATTTTCGTTTGAAGCCTTTATTTTATTGAGAGAATCCTAACTAATGCTGTATATAGAAAACAGCTGTTCACTGATAAAAGATCACCAGGAAAGTCAGCAAATAGAGATCTAAATAAATGGGACTTACAAGTAATTTACTTGGACTGTGGAAGGGTGAAGAGGGAAAGTGAAATAAGAAAGAGACGGCCATATTTGGAACACCAAAGCTGGAACCTCTAATTTTAAAGGGAATAATAACAACAGAAACTTGTGTTTATTGCTGCATCGCTGCATTGTTGTATCTTTAAATCCATCCAATAAATAATAAATACAATGTTTTATAAATGTTTTAATATATTTTATATACAGGGCCTTCATTTGGACGCTTGGCGGGCTTGACAGAGATTTGCCTACCTTATTTCTAACCGATTTTATTCTCCCTTTCACTTTCTCTCCTTTCCGTGTGCTGCTGCGCAGTCTTTGTGCTGTACAGGAATTGAAATTTATGAGACCAGGTGTTTCAGCGTTATAGTGCTTTAGTGCTATTATAAGTCCGTATACTTTAGCACACAGAATTTTCATATGTGATTTCTATCTGCAACAAACTCATGTAGAGGTGTGACGGCGATTTATAGACAGATTCCCTGCTGTTTGTGACCATCAGAGGGAAATGATTCGTAATCTTGTGGATAGATTTATGGAAACGGGGTCTGTTCTTCACAAGAAACCGAGTTTTTTCTCTGTACTCTTACAGAGGAAAAACTCGAGGACATCGGAGTAGAGTTAGAACAAAGTTCATAGAAATATCTCAGAAAACTTGCAAAGGAATCAAGAATTTTGCAAACCTCGGCTTGGAAAGCCACTAAACTTTTAAAATTAGGGGCCTATAAGATAACTGCAAATGGGAAATTGCAACCATGCGATAAGTGAGTAGAGCTAATTTCTGCAATTGGATGTTGAATAATGTTAATGTTGCTCTATTGAAACATGTTTAATTCTTTTACGGACGAAGTATGGTTTTATTTTACACGTAGTGACATAAAACAATAGATTATGGAGTGCAGGAAATCCGATCTTGTACACGAAATGCCTTTGTATGATCAAAAAATTGGTGTTTGGTGTACTGTAGAAATCTATACTATTGAATTTAAGGGGCTATCAATATCCGACTCCGCCGTCAAACAGTGTGCTTCCCGGTGCCATGGAAATTCCCGTTAAGTCGGCCACGCGTCCAAACGAGGAACTATATAATCTTCTGGTTAATCATCTGATGCAATTGTTATTAACTAAATCCATTTAAATGAACACAAACCATTATAAAATATGAATTTTAACACCACAATTAGCAATGTAAGTAATGTTTCTACAGAAGAGTGTGTGTGAAGAATTAAATAATTATTTAAATTGTTACTAAAAATGTTTGCTTTTATTTTGGTATTGACTGTTGAAGTTTACGTTAACATACCATACGTTGAATTTTGCATGTTGAAGCAGAATGAAAAAGATTCCCCACTGATTAGTGGAAACTCCCCAAAATATCATTCTAAAAACGCATAAATGCTGAACATAATAAAGGATTTATTTCTCCTACACTTTTTGAGTTTAAGGTTTTCATAGTTTCTGTTTCTAGAAGCGGTCTGTTTTTGCCAAAATATATCTAATGTTTGAAAAAGTTACAAAGTGCTCTCATAAAAATGAAAAATACTTTTCTTAGGAACATGAAATTTGCCATTTTAACACTTTCTATTTAACTTAGTAATTTGGATTTAAAAGTGTACATGCATTTCACATTTTCTTTCCCCGCTTCTATAAGAACTAATAAAATTAAATTTTGTGTGCATTATGTTTAAAACTTTCTCTTCAATATAAAGTAAAAAGTATTCTGTGTTCTGAAATTTCGAAAGTATTAATGCTTAGAATACCCATTGCTGGGTTTGTATTTAAAAAAATTCGGTCCTGGTGGTGTAGCGGTAACCATGCTTGCCTCCTAAACCCACGATCGCGGGTTCAATCCCGGCCAGGCTGGATGGATTTTTAGGGCGTAAAAATCTAGGTACGGTTTCCTTCGGAAAGAAAGTAAAGCCGTGGGCCCAATGTCTTAGATTTAAGGCACGTAAAAGAACCTTGAACTTGATAATAAGAGGCATCCTAGCAACAATTTTTTACCGTTTCACGCCCTGAATTTAATGAGGCGCTGATTACCTGAGATATTAAAAAGCGTTAATAAATAAACCAAAATAAAAAAGCATCAAAAAGCGTTTAGAATATTATATTAAAAATTTTGAAAGTTTCTGAACAATTATTGTGTTCTAAAACAACCGCTAAATATAAACTAAACCTCGATAGTTATAAATTATAATATATACAGTGCAAGAATAGGCCGGCAGCTGGAAGCACATGAGCAGCGGTCTTACCCAATAAGGGAAACTGCTCATCTTTTTCACAGATGAAATTTCTCCTTCCCAAGTTGGTGGACAGCAAGGTATGCACTACAGCAACCTGGCAGGGATGAAATTTTAGCAAACTTGTAGCAGAATGTGCTGATATGCTAATGACCCTCGCTTGTTGTGCTACCTTTGCAAGATATCTTCGAGGAAAATGTTCTAATCTAGTAGCGACTTCGTTCATTATTTCTCTGTTAATACAGGACGCATGCGTCTTCTTTTCTTGCCCATCACTGATTCTGTTGTTTTCAATTTAAACACTATTTAGAACGGTATCTATCAGGTGGATGAGCCCATGGAGAACGTTCTTGAAATTGTGCAGGACTCTGAGCAGCTGATTCATTTCTTAAAACGTTACAGCAAATAAAAATACGTTGTTTTCTATTAACCATTTGAACCATGAAAAATGAAACGTAATAACACAGCAACTCCTCACTGTTCCGAATCTAAACATGCACTAACTGGTCTTATCAGTATCAACATGTATCCTTGACTATCGGTGTGTGCATCTGTAACCTGCCAGCTCCAAATCCTATACGAGTGCGGGGAAAAGCAAAACGAATGTTCGATGTTTGATGATAGTTGTTTGAAGTAAACAGAATTAAGTTAGTATAAAAATTATGTAAGAAAGAATAGTATGCATTATTTAGAATTAGGGAATTATTTAGAGTTACATAAAGTTTATATTAAAAAGCAACTAATAAGTGATAATCTCTATTAACATTAAGACCTTCAATAAATAAATTGATAGTTACCACTTCTTATTATTGCAGCAATTCACTTTTACACGAACTTACCAATCTGATCAGAAACTGATCACTAAGCAACAGTGCAATTTTCCTCAAGAATGTTGTTCGACAACCTATAACTTTACTCAATAGCACATTCAAGTTTCTGGCAAGAGACAATGCATGATGAACACAAGCATGTCCTGTGACAGGGTGTAATAAGTATAAACACAATCGTTTCTATCAGAACTGGTACTTAAACTATGATATAGGGGTAGATTTTAAAAATGGGTAGCAAAGCAAATTGGAGTAGCGATATGGTAACAGATTAAGAGAATATAGGGTAAGTGGCTCGCGTACCTTAAGTAGGAAAGCTTCTCAAAGCACGGGGACACATCATCATACTTAGAAATACGACGTATATTGCAATTATAGCGGAGCAGTCTTTTGCTCAAATTAATTAACAGTATATCACAGTAGTCAGAGTGTGGCGTCACAAGAATATTGATTTGAGTATGTCAACAAGGAAATACATTATTCGTCTTAGGGAGCTTAAGGAGAGAGTCCGTATGCTGCAGGGTTCCAAAAGTTCTCAGCCTGACTCAAAGATGTCACGAAGATTGTCAAATTACTATGATAATTGTTAAATATTATCCTTTAGATGGCTCACTGTAAAGTTTCAGACACTTAAAAGAAGCCACTTGCTTGTGACGATAGTCACGAAACTGGAGTTAACACTTTGTACAAAGGGATACGAGCTGGATTGAGTACTTCGTTTAGAAGGGCTTAACCCCAACAGAAACACAAAAGGTGTTAGATTCCACATTAACGGATTCTTCCTCTTCGTTTTCGACGGTTTTAAAGTGCAGTGCTTAATTTAAGACTGGTCTTATATCCACTCAAGATGACGAACGTCAGGGCATTCCAAAACTGCTAAGACCGACGAGATTGCGACAAAAATTTTCAATGTCGTACTAAATTATCGCCGATTGAATGTACTCGAGTTGGCTGATATTGCAAAGACCTCGATAGGCCATATCCATTACATTTTATACGAAGTTTCGGGTATAAGATAGATTTCCGCTTGATAGGTGCCACGTTTGTTAACAGTGGACCAAAAACGCACTCAAATGAACATTTTACAAAAGTGTTTAGATTTGTTTAAACGCAATTCCAGTGAGTTTCTCAGATTTTTCATAACAGTAGATGAAACAGGAAGTCATCACTGTGGTGCTCGTAGACTACCTCTAGAAGGGTGGAACCATCGCCGGGAGTATTATGCTTCCCTACTGGACCAACTGAAGGATGCTATTGAGATTAAACGCCCTCACTCGTGAAAAGAAAGTTCTCTTTTATTAAGACAATGCGCCTTTACACGCGCCTTAGATTGTTACTGCAGCACTGCATGACCTTCACTCCCAAGTGCTTCCACATCCGCCATATTCGCCAGATTTAGCTCCCAGCAATTACTTTTTGTTCTGAAACCCGTAGAAATGGCTGGGTGAACGAAGATTCCCATCAAATAATGAGAAAAAAGTTGAGTCAGACGCTCTTTTTTTTCCACAATTGGACAAATGTTATTTTCCTAAGGGTATTAAAAAATTAGAAACTCGTTGGACTAAATGCATTGATTTACAGGGTGACTATGTTGAAAAAAAAACATTCATCTTGAATTTTGTATTTTCTTAGTCAGGCCAAGAGCTTTTAGAACATCCTATGTATAGTCTTAAATTCTTCACTATGGAATAATAGTGTTACTCACTTGTATAGGAGGTAGATTATTTTTAGCACATTTTGATTTACATAGCGTATTAAGAAAACCTGAGACTTATTTACGTTGATTTTAAGTCCATGTTTTTTCAATCAAAGAAAAATTGAGGAATATCTCATTTTTTCCTGCCTTCTATTTTTCAAAGAAACACTTAATCGCATAATTCATTTAATTTAATATTACAATGTCATCTTCAGCATTCAGGCAGTATATATGTGACTTACTGCAAGTCTATGATGTACTGTGTATTTAACTGAATAGCTTATGTTTTGCAATGACCGCATTAGCCTTTTGAATATTTATTTTATATTATTTCTTGATTTTTACTCTGGGGTCGAGTAACAGAATTCAAAGGAATGTTTTAAGGTTCATGTTTAATTTAAAATTGAAAGAATCTCTGAGAAATAAATTTAAATCTAAAACATTTACTGTGATTGGCATTTAAAGTGTGAAGCAGCCTTGATTTATTTTTAACCAAAATAATGAAATGCATAACAATGCTTCTAGAGATAGTATCAATATGTATTTTATAAATGCACAAAGAAATATACAATTACCTGTTTTTTTTCAATAATATATTGTAATAGGGTATTTTAAAATAAAGTAAAATTGAATTAACAGAGCAGATCTTGCATTTAGTTTCTTTCTCAAGTTTGTTTTACTTCGGCAATATCTGCTTTGTATGGCAAATAATACAATAAATAAATTATTACTATTAGCGTTATTTTATCCTGAATTTTCTTGGAATAACTATCAGATATTTGATTAGCTCAATCTGGGAATGTGCTGGTGGGTAGGATTAATATACACAAGGATCTCTGTTTATCAGCAGTTGTGCAATCTCGCTTAAGTGGTACAGAGAAATGTTCATACAATGGCAAATAACTGAAGCAGTTTTATTTTCCAATATGGATCAGACAGACAAATCGTGTGATGCTACTGAATTTGAGTATACCTGTCTCCCTTTTTTTAGAAGGCCACAGGTAGCTATAAGGCTATATTAGTCGGGTCAGGAATTCCAGTTTCACCGCAGGTAGGAGAGCACAAATGTGTCTGTTCGTTGTCTGCGTTGGTTAAATAGCGGTGGCCTGCCACAGAGCGTCGCCATTGTGGCAGCGCCAGATGTCTTTCCATGTCTATTGAAGGAAGCCGCAAAATGCCTTTAGCCTGTATCCTGATGGATATTCCCACCAAGAATCTTATTTCTTTTTCCCTGTTTTATGAAACGGGCACCAGAGCTAGTGAATAGACTGCCTCCGAATTGACTCACAAGAAACTATACTGCATCAACGTTTCCCTTCCCAGGTTAACAGAGGTAGGAATGTCTGCACTAGTAAGTCTAGTTAAAAACTTTGTTACACCAGAACATGTTTCGCAAATCTCTGGGAGTTCCCGAAATCTTACAAAGAATACACCATACATTTCTATAATTGTGTATTGTTTTTTAGTTTATTTATCATGATATTATTATTACAAATTATAAATGGCTACCGTAGATTAGACCTTGTTTTCAGTTCTTTGATATGAGCCATGTGATTATTTAGTAATAGGATGTAGTTTTCTTAGTCTGTTATGAGAAGAAGACTTTGATTGTTGACACGGAGGTACGTGAAGGCAACAGAAGTTAATTAAAGTCTTAGATCACTTTCAATTTGAAGCGGCCGTATCAATTGAAACATTCCATTATATACACAGGCTTGCCGAAGTATGTTTAATGTCTCAATAGTCAATGTCCCCAGTTTTACGTTAACTTTTTGTTCCAACTTGCTGCCCATGGCAAAATCGCAGGCTAGCAAACGCACTTGATGGCCAAAATAGCGATTGCACTATTCCCAATGCAATGTCGCTTGATACACTCCTAGTTCAAGGTTACAACTAGCTATCGCTGCACGCGCAACACTGTACTGCCATCTGTTAGCTCTTTACAGAACTATTCTGAAACTTTTTGATACCACCTAGTATACTCACCTCTTCATTGGAAATTCAGTGAGAAATATGCAATATTTGGTTTAAAATAGTGAAATTACCCTTACAACTGAGTAACTTAAGCCCTCATGAAATTCTATCACGACATAAAATATTTAAATAATATCAAAAATAGTTCTCATGTCTGGTTTAGATTAAATTGTGTGAAACATAACATTATGACTTTAAAGGTAGAGAAATATCTAATGAGGTAATTATTTACATATTAAATTTCCGATTTAATATTTACGTTTTAAAATAAATATAAAAACATTTTAAAGTATGTAGTTTCAATATTTAGAACCGTTACATGGGGGAACGTCTCGGTTATGATAATTGCCTCACATTGGTGACATCAATTTTGGAACAATTTTATGGAATGGTATGGGCGATAACTTCTTTTATTTATGTTATACACTTGCGACGATTTAAATGCGGACCGCCGTCAATTGGGCCAGCAGTATTGGTGTCCTCACAATGCTGATGTCTCTAGCTGCTAAGTTCTAGTCGTCGTAGTGCCTCAGCTGCCGCCTTTTATTTGTTATTACTCCCGTCAAAGAAGAAATAATAATTACCTCAAGTTATTTTATTGGCCCTAGGTCAATGGGTTGCTGAAGTAAATCAGGACACGTCGAAGAATATGCTGAATTCACAATTTATTGAGTAACTTCTTTTAAGTCCCTATGTGCTGCACCGTTCACCCTGAGAACGGATAATGCATATCTGTTGCACTAAATTATACACCATACTTGATTGCGTTGAACCAAACAATTAACTCACGTAAAACCTTACGATGAATTTAATATTTCCTACTGTTGTCGAAGTAAACTTTACATATATCACAAGTACTTTCACTGATAAATTCACGAGTCTTATCTATGCTGACATTATACTTGCAATAACACAATCTGCCGCGGTGGAATTTAAATTTAAGAGTGACGGAGCCTACCGCTGTTGAAGTTAGACTTGGAGTGAAGCTTACGGCTTCAGATGACCTGTATATACATAATTTGAATCTGCTAGGCTGGGACGCTCGTGTCCCCCAAAATTAACAAAATGTCCCTTTTTAAAATTCAAGTTTGAACCAGCTTTCTAACTGGCTACTCTTACATTTTATACGGTTGGCCTGATTCGTTCTTTTAACACGTGTTATGTAACGCCTTCGCCTATACGAGCTTTTTAAACTTCCTGACTGTTTGAATGTTTCACCCCTAAGCGTTGTTGTTGAATCCTACGCACACACGACTTTCTCAAATATGGTAGTTTCTCCTGTAACAGGTCTCTTTAAAACAGCCGAATAATGGCATAGATTCCTCGCTCGTACAATGAAAAACCTAGGCTTCACCTTCTTTCTATTGTGTGAGACTTCACAGTTACTAACAGTGTAAGACACTTCCTAAGTTATACAAGTCTTGTCTAACTAAAATATGCAGTAATACACATCAATATACTTCTCATGATATTTGTAAATGATACACACAAATACAAGGTTTCCAATGGCAACAATTCAAACAATAATACTGGGGGTAATGATATTGTCATATGCATAGTAAGGTTAATTACAAGAATTGCAATAATAAAGATTATGATGAGGGGTGAAGTCGGCAATATCGCTTCAATTTTAAGCGTTGTTGCGCTATTTTTGGAGTGAAATCCTGATGCATGACTAAAGCAACTTTGTATACGAGGTCTGTTCAAAAACTATCGCGAATTTTGTGTTTTTTCAAAAAGTATTTATTTATTCATGAATAGCTATTTTGTCCCCTTCAAAGTAATCCCCACCAGATATACACATATATATGCTAATGTTTTTTCCAATCCTAGAAGCACTTTAAAAAATCGTTTTTTGTGATCTTGTTCAGTTCCTCCTTCGATGCAGTCTTTATCTCCTCAATCGTGACGTAGCGTCGTCCTTTCATGGGCCTCTTCAGTTTTGGGAACAGAAAAGGGTCGCAGGGGGCCAGGTCTGGGGAGTATGGTGGCTGCGGCACGATAAGCGTGTTGTTTTTGCCCAAAAATTCGCGCACAAGCAACGACGTGTGAGCAGAAGCGTTATCATGTTGCAAAAGCCAATTTTTGTTCTTCCACAAATCCGGGCGTTTCTGGCGGATTGCTTCGCGCAAATTGCGCATAACTTGCAGGTAATGTTCCTTATTGGCCGTTCTACCCTGTGGCAAGAACTCATGATGCACCACGCCCCTGCAATCGAAGAAAACTGTAAGCAAAACCTTCTCATTCGACCGAACTTGGCGCGCTTTTTTCCGTCTTGGCTCGTGTGGCAGCATCCATTGGGATGATTGAGCTTTAGTTTCCACGTCATAACCATAAACCCATAATTCGTCACCAGTTATGACCCTCTGGAGAAAATTTGGGTCGTCGCGGACAGAGTTCAACAGCTCTTTAGCAACGTTAATGCGATAGTGTTTTTGGTCGAAATTGAGCAACTCTGGTACGAATTTTGCGGCGACATGTCTCATGCCCAAATATTGGTAAAAATTAAATGGCACGAGCCAGTCGATATGTTTAGGTCCTTAGCAATTTCTCTAACGGTGATTCGACGATTGGCCAATACTATTTTCTTCACTTCTTCAATGTTTTCGTCTGTTGTTGACGAGCTCGGGCGTCCGGGACGCTCTTCGTCGTTCACATCTTCTCGACCCTCTGAGAACATTTTGTACCACCGATAAACGTTACTTTGGTCCAAGGTAGCTTCACCAGATGCCACAGTCAACATTCGGAATGCATCCGCGCACTTAATTTTGTTATTCACACAAAGTTTGATACAGATTCTTTGTTCCATTTTTTGGAATAGCCAAAAATCGAAGACGAGCCAAAACACGTCCAAGCAAAATAGCTGTCAACAATTAACTGAACATTCAAAATGGCAGAGCTTGTCAACATAAGTGAGGGACATGAGTACCAACATAACGCCACAAAACAATCGAAAATCGAATATACGTAGCCCGCGGAAATTCAAAATTCGCGATACTTTTTGAAGAGACCTCGTATTAATAAGGGATTCGCTCAGCTCAGATCTTCATGCAGGGCCAAAGATGTATGGGAATCACTGCAATAGAGGAATGTTTCATTCATTGAATTCGTCCTTTTATTTTTCTGCTTTTCTTTCTTAGTTTTTTAGATCTTTGGTAATAGTTGAAGCTCAATTTTTAAAAACTATATGCATGTAAAATCACATCCACTGTATTCTCCCATAACGCACTTAAGAGATGCAGTTTTTTGGTTTACTTCTCCTTCAACTTGACTCGGTCTGAAATGTTCTGGGCCTTGATAGCAATGTCCATGCAATTATAAGAGAAATATTTTGTATGTTGTTACATCTGTCTAAGTATTCATTTGAAATAATTTTTAAAACGGTATATTTAATACTGCTTTATAAATAAACTTCTTGTGGGGATTCCATAAAACGCATTAAAGTAAATACTGTACAGTGATAAAAGTTCTTTTTAAAACATGATTAAACGCCAAAAGTAATTCATACCAATTGTATAAAACTTTATTGCAACCCTTAACGATTTGAAAATGAGCTGCTGAGTTTAAACATGAGCGTAAAAATACCTTGAAAATAACTCACATAAAGGACGTCCAAAAATGTAACGAAAGCAGAATTCATTACCCAAATACGAGGGATAAGTCATAAGTTATGGTAATTTTTATTTCCTCGCGAACAAAGGACAACACGAAATATCTAAGACATATGATTGAAAATATATGGCAAATACAGCCGAACGGTGGCACCAACAATTTAGGGAGACTCTTGTAGGGAAGAAGCAAAACGCAGGTTAACGAACAATATTGGTTTATTATGGCATGAGTAAAAGTTACGCAAAATTAATTACATAAGTAATCCGTCACAGGAAGGGTCTCCCTGGTAATCCTCGGTGTTTAGCAGCCTTCGAAGTGATCTCCAAGCGCATCGACGGTTCATTGCCAGCGATGGAAAAGGCGCTAAATACCGTCTGCTGCATGTGAGTGGTTAATGTGTGCCATCTCGTGTCGAAATGCTGTCAAATCTCGTTTCCCACGCAATGGCTGCTTCACTTTCGGGATGAGATCATAATAACAGGGACTGAGATCGAGAGAATATGACGGGTGTGGAAGAACTTCCCATCTTCGCCACTGTAAGACACTTGACACTCTCGCCTATGTGAACTGTTGTGGTGTCGTGGAGAATAATGGCATTGTTCAAAAGTTCTGGCCATTGGTGACACTAAAAAGGACTTGTAATACGGGGCATTCACAGTGGTCCTCACAAGCAACTTGACTTTGATAAAGGAGTTTGATGAAACTTGCGTTTGCTTGATGACCCAGCGTGACTCCAATAATCATTGAACTGCCGCTCGAGTTCTGGTTCATACGCCCTAGCCCCCGTTTCATCAATTACAATGATGCGATTCAATATGGCATTACCTTCTTCCTAAAATTTCGTCAGATTAATGCAACATGTTTCTTAGGGAGTCCACTTCTGAACCTCACCTAATTGATGTGACACCCACTTTGCACACTTTTCCGTATGTTCAAATCCTCCCGTAAAATCCGGTGCAAGTTTTTGCGGAATTTCTGTTTCTAATACACAAGTGTCCAGTGCCTATCCTTGCATAAACCCTGTTCCACCACATCCTTTTACGCTGACACGGCAACAACTCGGCTGTCGACATTCTGCCAAAGCCTCTGTCCATCTCGCCACCATTCGATAGGGCACGGATTATGCACCCAGTGCTTCCCGTAGCTCTGTGTAGCATTCTCGTTCACTCTTGCAATACTTACGCACGTTGTTCACTCCTCGTCACCTCCATTCCTTTCTTACCACAATTGCTCAACAACTGCATTTCGGGGCGTGCTGAGACACGCCGCTCTACTCACATATGCCATCTGGTGATTTCATTTGAAAGTACATTCCTTACATCTTAATCGTACATCTTAGATTTGTCGTATAGCCCCTTGTTCGCGAGAAAAAAAAAAGTTATCATTTTCCCCCCATTCATGATATGGTATTTGATGACCAAAGAGTTAAAAATGCGTGAAATCGCTGACTCTGTTGACATTTTAGAAGAAAACATAGATTATATTTTACATGAAGAATTCTACATGAAAAAGTTTTATTCAAATTGAGTTTCGCGCTTATTGACGGTAGATAAAAAATTCATTCGCATTAAAATATCGTAACAGTATTTGGAGTATATTAACAGCAACAAAACTTTTTTGCATTAATATATAACTGGATGAAATTTGAATCATCCATAACATATAAGAATGTAAACAATGAACAGAAGCATTGTTGTTCAGCATCAAAGACAAAGTCGATTTCATCTTCAGGAAATGTTATGGCAATGGTTCTTTGGGACGCTAAAGGAACTTTTACAATTGTTATCTCCAGAGGAGTAAAAGCGATAACAAATAGAAACGAATTAGATGGAAGAAAAACCTCATCTTCCACAGGAAAAGCTGTTGATCAACTGTGTTTTAGCGCAGGGAAATGGAGATATTTCAAGTATGAATTGTTGGGACATCCATCCTACTTACCAGGTTTGGCTCACTCTGACTTCCATCCGTTTCCATAGCTCAAGCACGTCCTCGCTTGTCAACATTTTTCGTCAAATTCAAGAAGTGATTGCAACTGTAGAGGAGTATTTTGCAGACCTTCCGGAAAATCGCTTCAGAGATAAAATAATGTCATTCGAGAATAACTGAAGTAAATGCCCTGACTTATGGGGATTATATTGAAAAATTATGTTCAAATTAAAATCTCGTTTCTTCATCCTCAGATCTCCCTCGTTATTTTGAATCTCAATTGAAACTTCAATAAAATTTAAAAAAATATTGGGATGAGTGGAATAAAAATAAGAATTAAGCTTTGAACGGAACGACTCTCAGCAGTAACGAAATAATTCAAAGCCCAGTTTGTGTATTTTTGCCATTGTGACTGTCGATGTGTGCGACTGTTCGTTTTTCTGGTAAAGAATCATTTTTGTGCGACAATTTTAGCCATGTTTCCCTCAGTTCATATTTCAAACAACCCAACAATGCTACAAAGTGAACTTCTGTTAATGTTTAACACACTTTCAAGCAGTCTAACTTTATTAGACATTACTATTGTTTTCATTTGTGTTTTATTATAATATATTTATTTTATCAAAATTAACTTCAAACTTTTAACTTTTGGCAATTGAAGTTTATTTAATAATAGCTTTTAGTATCGGTTGAATTCTACATAATTCTTCTGCCACTCTTAAGGTATTCATCAAGCTGCCGCACCACCGCACAAGTATGATATTAGGAGTATGCAACAAGGGTACGTTTAGGAGATTTCTCTTCTTTTATTGAAAACACGGTAACGCATGGTAATTAGCTTACGGAAGCTCCAATTACACGTTGGCGGTGACGAAATGAGTTTATTAGTATCACAGGATTTACAGTTGAGTAGCAATCTGACAGAGGAAATCGTAACAGCAAATATTTTAAATTGGATGGTATTTTCTATTTTTCAGCATCAACTAATACCTTTCTCGAATATATATATATATATATATATATATATATATACTATTAATAGAGTAATAAAAACTTCTAAAAAGCACAAAAACTCATAAAAACACTCAGAGTGCAATATAAAAAGGTTCACATAAAATTCCACACTAAAAACCGTAAAATTGAACACTAAAATCACACTATATTTCGAGCTTGGCTCTTGGTCACGTGAGCAGTTCATTTTCATCACGTGACCAAGAGCCAAGCTCGAAATATAGTGTGATTTTAGTGTTCAATTTTACGGTTTTTAGTGTGGAATTTTATGTGAACCTTTTTATATTGCACTCTGAGTGTTTTTATGAGTATATATATATATATAAAACAGAGACACTTTGATCGCTTCACAAGTCGGCCGGCCAGCGGCATGGCCCCCACCATGGTGCTCCAATGCTTCACCAATATAAAAAGTAAATGCTACATAGGCATTAAATATCAAGTGTTGCCGATTGTTTCTGACACATAAACCACATATTATCAAACTACCATTCATACTTACCAGCTCCTTTGCACTAATGGACTCAGTTACTGTTCGTTATGTTCCTCCCAAGGTGTGAAGGTTAACTGCATACACATTATTTTTCAGTGTTCAGTGTTAGTACAGAGGAAGCAGTAAGTGTGAATAATGATTTCCTGAGAAGGTGTGGATTGTTATACAGAAAAGGGAAAAAACTTCCAGCTCCTAATCTGAGCAAGGTTCATGCAGAGTTCTGATGCTTGGTACGCAGTACTGAAGTTTGATCATGAGCGCTGATTTCAATGAAACAGATACCGGTGGTAGCGTGAGGGTCACTCCGTTGGCCTATCGACTCTAGAATGGATACTTTTGAAAGTGTCTCTGTATATTTCTTATGAGAAAGCATAAATTTCTTTGGAAACACCAGTATTCAGGTTAACTGAATCCATGTTAGATACAGATTTTTAAAGCATACGAATAATTAGTTGGGTTAGCTTTGTGCAACATAGTTGTCCATGGAGCTAGCATTACTGGGAATCTTCTGTAATTGCAAAAATTAATAGTAAAAAGCTCATTTTTATAAATCTAGAATAGGGAGATAGGTCATAGGATTAACCGATCAAACGACGTAGCTAAGTTAGTAACTATTTTTATGATTTATTATTGTAAAATGCTTACATTTTGAAATAATATTATTGATATTGCATAGTTTTTCACATCCGTTTGTGCAGAGTGATTCACATAAAACTTTCGCCTTTCATTCTTTACTTATCGGACGGGAATACCTGAAAATATGTTTTATATTAAAATTGAACGGGAGCTTTGGCAGTCACAAGATGGCGCAGGTGTTTCGATTCAGCAGTTGGCTACTGTTTCCTCCTTTTTTGTGTTAGTCGTTTTTTTTAATAGTGTTTAACGCCCGTTTTTTGCTACTGAGGCACCATAGGCGGTGAACACTGATGATACATGAAATGATATATTGGGAAAGGATTTTTTTAAGGAAGGAAACGTTCCAGGCCTAAGTTTAGGGTACCTCTCCGGCATTTGCCATTTATGAGGACTGAGGAAAACCTGGAAAAACCTCAGTCAGGGAGGACGGTCCTGGGGGATTCTAACCCTAGACCTTCCGCTCACGAGTCCGCGCCTTAACGACCTCGGCCACCCGTGGCGGTTGCTAATCGTTGTGAAGACGCTACAACGTTTTTATTGCAGGGACGGTGCCAGGACTCCAATTAGGGAGGTCCCAGGTTTAAATCCTTTGGGGCACCATCCTGATCTTACATTATTTAGTGATCCTGGAATAAAACCAAAAGAATTTATTTATATAAAATGGGAGAGCGGAAAAGACGGAAAATCGTGAAAAAGAATGCGATTAAAGGAAATGTTATTGGATTGTTCTATTTGGAAATAATGTTAGGGACTTCAAGTCCGCGCTTCACCGCCCGTGAAACCTGCCAGTCCGGCATTTCTTTCCGTCGGAGGTACCCCAGCGGGGGTGTAGGCACAAACGGCCAGCCTTGAGCAAGGAAATATACTCCGCATCGAACAATCAAATCCAGCCGAATACAATGACAAATATGCGTTTTGAATTATTTATTTAACCAAATAGTATAAAAGAAACTGAAAATGTAACTCTTTTTTGGATTACTAACCTCTACAATTATATTATTAACTTGAGTTGGAGCCCGGCCCATTGAAGATCCTTACATTACTGGAAGAATTACTGGATCACAAATTCGATTTGAACTAGGTATAGTAAATATCAGAATTTTCCATAACACAATGACAGTGAATAGCCTTATATCATGTTAGAAGCAAACTTTATTATTATGTAGGAAGATATTATTTAAATTATTGCATTAAAGAACATACTGAAGATGGACTGAAAACTTTCATATAGAATCAGATGAGAGAGCTTATTAGTTACATGCTTGGAGAACACGGTAGCTCAGTTGCCAGAGCGTCGGCCCGGAAGATTGAAAATCCGTGCTTCGAATCACAGCAGTGAGCCTAATTTTTCAAGCCTGATTCTTCATTTCCAACTCATTGGTGAATATTTATTTTAATGTTTTAAGCGTTCTTCTTATAAGAGAAAAATACACAATCATTTACTATACCTAGAACACTTCTGAATATTGATATCTTAACTCAGGGCTGTCATTAAAAAAGAAATAAGTAAATTTCTGTTGCACATACAATTTTCATTAAATGTTTCAATCATAGCAAAAGGAAATTATATGTTTGTCTATCTCAAAATGAAAATAGTATCCTATAATACGGAATGAACAATCCTTCATGCAACTGGTTTCTCCGTGTGCGGCCGACGGCGAGGTCCACTTAATACACTTTCACTCAATACACTATTGAGTCGCCTAACAAACATGTGCTACTTGCCCAAGACTTCAACTAACACTGAAGCCTCGCGGAGGAGAAATATACGCCAACATAGCGTTGCCGGCCAATCCTGCGGTTGCGTCAAGCATTGCTCACCCTAGAAAACAGGGCTTTAATTTCCATTCCATTCATTAACTCACTCTATTCGCATGAAATTGATAATTGATTCTGTAGCTATTGTTAAACACAGCATTGATTAGGTTTTCAAAAAAGACGTTTCATATTGAAGTTCTTCCTAAACTCGTTGACAAAATTGAAAATCTTCTCTTGCCTTTTCCTGGCCAGCTATGCATTCACCATTCCAGTTCAGAGATTCTCAATTATGTTTAAATCAGGTGACTTTGCTCGCCAATCAAGAACTATATCAGGTAGTTCGGCGTAAGTCTGCGTTGGCTTTGCACTATTTTGACAGATAAGTCCGAGAAAAGCATCTTCATCCTGGAAAGTCTATTCTTACACTTGGAAGCGCAATTTCACAAAGGATTTTGACATATTCTGTAGCTTCCATATTCGGAGCAGTGCCAACTAATTCTCCTTGTCAATCACACTAACCCAACTAAGCATACCTCAAGTAACGTTCCTGAATGAACCTGGAATCAAATGTCCTGCTGTTGGGTCTCGAGCACATCAATTTTCTTCAACAGTCGTGAAAATAACTTATCACGTAGCCAGATAGTGGTTTCCCATGCATATGATTACTTTGGCAGTTACTTGCTTCTCTGTGCATGGAAAGTAAAATACCGTACGATCAGTGATGCTTTAGCCCGAGGCGCGGGGTTTTTCCTACGAGCGAGCCCCCACTTGTTTGTCGCGCCGTGGAGAAGGTAGCAAGCATGCTTGCTTACTTATTGACCTTGCTGACTGTCGCAGTCCTACCGCAGGTGTTCCCGGGCATTTGTTAAGTATATATAAAATGCATTATGCCTCATGTGTGCACAACGGCACAGCGTGTCTTTATGTACGTACAATTCAATTGCTTTAAGTAAGATTCCCGGGTGTAGACGTTCTATATTGCAAAACAGCCCATAATCTATATAAAAAATTCAGGAATCTGCAAGAGTCCAGCCCAAGAAACAACAACAAAAAAGCAGCCTATGTTTCTTGCGGAAGAAAGAGCCCATAACTTTGGTAAGAGTTTAGATAATTCCTCTAGAAAATCTTCGTCGTCTTGCGCAACACGTGAGAATTTCATATCATCTGTGCAATAGGCTACTAAATTGTTGCAGTTCATGCCGTGTAAAATAACTATGGCACATGATCTTCAGCCAGGTAAAGTAAGCGCACATTTTGTGAGTGCATTTTGGAAAATGTTCACAATGGACAAATAGATCCACATTTGATTATGTGTTTACTCAATATGGAATACTGATAAATCTGACTTCATACATGAAGTTCACCTTCATGATGAAAAAATCGGTGTATCGAACGCTATCAGTAGTGAAAGAATCATAGGGTCATTCTTTTTATCATACAGTTGATACTATTACTTATGTTAGTACCACACTAACCCCTTTTTTCAGTGAATTAACTGACTAGGAGTGTGACCATGCGTTTTTTCAATGGAACATTTGCCTCTGCCTCTGCTCTCACTGCGAAAATTCCATGAGAGCAATTCGCAATGTTTTTCTACAAGACAAGGGATTTGTGGCCCCCTTGGTCCCCCGATTATTACTTTGGGTTAAATTAAAAAATGTCATGTACAAGACGAACCCGCATACCATAAAAGAACTCAAGACAATAATCGCCAGTAAAGTGTTCGGATTTCATAAAATGAACTATAGAGGAGTGATGAATAGTTTCCTAAAGAGATACCAAAAAGGTGTGGAGAATGAAGGCGGGAAGTTTCGACACTCATTTGATGATTTGGTAAGTAATGAGCCTCTTTAAAGTGGTTTGTGTATAGTTGTATGCTTGGTTTGTTTTATTGTTTTACCCTTCCGTTAACCATCGAGACCTGGCTGGCCGGCTAACCTGCTAACGAGCAGAGCGTTCACTCATAGGAAAACACTCCGGGGGAAAACAAATCTGACAGCACGGTATAACTTCCTGCCACTCCAATAATACATGCATGCACTTATAGATAATCTTAGCACCAGCGTTATACTATTCAATGCATGGAAAGAATTATTTTGTGTAATGTCAACAAGAATATCATCTTTTTCAGGAGTGGCCACTCTTGGACTAGTATTCTGTTTCTCGTACCTGCAGTCCAGCTTCTCTTAGCTGCCAAGTTTGTATCTATTTAAAGATGTGTAACAGATGGATAATTGTATTTTTTCAAGTGCCATACGTGCCTCCCAAATCCCCATAATTCGTAAGTGAAAAAATGTTAATCATTTTAACTACTCAATATTTAACTGCCAGTCACAACTCTGTTTACGCTGCGCGTGGAAAGTTGGTAACCCCCTCTTCAAGCTACACCTGCTTGACTAGCTCAGGTCAACCAGAAGGGTTACTTTTTATTTTTTTCCCGTCCTTATTGAACACTGGTGTACAGCTGCGCTAAGGGCGTCACATGCCATATATCAACTGAGTCTGAGGAGACGATTGAAAGTTTCTTTGCAGACTAGATAATTTTGAAGAACCTGTCGCCACTGAAATCCACAGCTTTCACATCACTGAAGGTTTTCCCTTGGGGTTAATTGAAAGACAGATTATACATCACGCGCGAGTTCAATGATATTGACCAGGGAATTGTCCAACAAGAGGCCAGGAATGTGGAACGACGTGTTCAGTTATCTCCAGGAGGAGGGAAAACAGTTTCATCAATTATTACAAACGACTATCTCCCAGAGATACTCCACGTTTGATGAGCAGAAATTTGCTGTTAGCTTAATTTTTGTTGAAATGAATAAAGAAAGAAAATGGTTAGTTTTAACATGCTGTTGCATTACAGGCAGTGGACATTGATGATACATAAGATGATGCAACTCTTGGGACAGGAATTTTGGAAAGGACACATTCCAGCCGTAATTTTAGGGTATCTTCCCGGCGTTTGCCATTGATGAAGACTGGGGGAAACTTTAAAAAAATCTAATCACGAAAGCGACCCTGGAGAGATTCGAAAAGCTGTATGGCCTGTTTTAGAGCAATCACAGCATCTTCAAGAACTTTCAAATGTTAAACATATTACAATTTAGGCTGGCATAAATTATTTCTATTTCTTGACTAGTTTGCAACGTATTTCTTTGTCAGTTTTAATTTCGTTACATACGCTATAACAGTTTTTTACGTGTTACAGAACAATTGAACTCATTATTTCCGTGTGACCTATAAGTAGAAATACATACCCAGAGTTTAGAGGAAAGCCCTGAAATGATTTTCGATAGTATAATTTTTTTTCTATTTAATTAGATGTGTTATATATTAAAAGTATTTCTACGCATAAATTAAGGGATAATTTGAAGGTACTGCTCCTCCAGGACGTCACTTACTTTCACCTGTGAGCAAATAAAGCAATGTATTGCCCTTTTCCCAAAAGTCATTGTCATTGTCATTATGTAATTTTTAAAATACTAATATGTGATTATTATGAATGTTCTTTCCAAAACACGTGTTGTAAAAACCGCATATGGTAGCTCTTTTGAACTGCATGTACATTGTTAACTAGAAACGAACGAGAGAAATCGAAAAACTACATCCGCCAAATTTCTCACTTAGGCCGCTAAAAAGGAACCTTGCTTGGTAGTCTTAGTAGAAGGAAAGAGATCTGACTACACAACCACGACGCAGTTTTCCTGCTATTATTTACCTAAATAAACAACTAAATCAAAATAAATCTGGAAGAAAAGAAAGGTTCGTAAATAAAAAGTATAGTATTTCATTATATCCATGTATGTGCCACTATTCGGCTACAAAAGCATTAAGTAAAAGTAGTAAAATATGTTATTTCTCTCTTTTATAATTATTATTATTATTATTATTATTATTAGTATTACTATATTATTATTATTATTATTATTATTATTATTATTAGATCCGGTAAATATAATGTGATATTCACACACCTATTAATTGGGTTTACACAGTACGATCTACATGTACCTATACTGAAAAATTCAAAGTATGCCATATCCTGAAGAGCATATGCTGCAACGTATAAATTTCATTAAAATTTTATTTTTTCATCTTAATCTTGTGAGATTTCACGAAAGACCATCAGATTCTGTTGGCGCCATTAGAAAGTTGAAATTCCATTAATATAGAATGTCTGAAATTAAGTATCCACTTCTCTGAAGAGAAATAATAATTGAAAACCTGCTATAATAACATTTTGAGCATATACTCCTTTAATTTTATATACTGAGGATAATTGAGTTTCGGCCTGTCTGAGCGTAGCCTCTTGCTGAAAAAAAATGCAGCTGACGCAACCAAAAAAGGGAGTTAAGTGTCGTTGCCTTTAATGAAAGAGTTTTATTTTTATTGTAGCATTTATACCTTTACTGAAAGCATAAAGTGATACTGAATTTAAAACTGATAATAAAAGATATCCATAGTTATAAGGCATGTTGATAATACTGCCCCTCAGAGGCAACATATTGCCGGCGTTTGCGTAGGGAATTCACTATTTCATCTAATTTTTCTTCTGTAAGAACAATAGACTCGGAATATGTTTCTGGTGATCAGAAATGCTGTTTAACCTTTTAGCAAGTTGGCAAGTAGTTACATTGTCAGAATATTCCCATGCCACTTCTCTGCAGGAATCAGTTTTCAAGGTCATGTATCTTACATAAAACACCCGTTCAAAACTCTACTTATGTATTTGCATAACTGACGAAGAAAAACTATAAACAATTAACACACAACGAAACAACCGATTAACACATGAAAGCACAACCGTTTGCCGACAAAGTCTCCTTCATATTACTTCAAGTGCTACGTGCGCAATGTTGGCGAACGATTTCTTTCAGCAATCTGTCGCGCTCCTCCCTCCCATAGTTCAAATAACCTCAGTGTTTAATGACACGTTGTCATCCATGTCACAAAACCTATCGATTATTTAAATTAGACCGTAACAGTTCATGTTTAAGTTGTAATAAATGGCTATGTAAGAATGCTGATATAGGAAGAACCCAGACCCTCAACCTATCCATCTTTGCGAGAGGATTTTGCCTAGTCTTCATCGTGTATGTTGTCCGTGGGCTCCGCTTTACTTGTATACCCTTTCTGGAGCTCATTTTTGCATTTACAGGCCTATGGTAATCGCTCAGATAGACTTAATGTACGATATATACGTCACAAAGTCCAAAACGGATTCTCTTACTATCAGCTATGACAACATTGACCTTTCGGACAACTGGCCGCACATCATGTATACTGAACTCTATACCTCATTCTAGTGAACTATTTATCTTAAAAATAGCTAATTACATAAAATAAAAGATGCCATACAAACACATTCATTTGTTGCCACGCGCGTACTGTTCTCGCTCAAGTACAAAATAAATGTTTTTTTGGAAGTGATAGCTACTGCAGAAGGCAGCGCAGGCGCAGAATGTTCTGCCTGTTTAACGAACAACTCTCCCTTTCTCACAATAACGAATACCAAATGCAAACTTATCGTGCAAGGGCTCTACATTAACTACAAAGAGAAGAAACCAAATTCAGCTACTTATAATGTACTGCCGCCAACATAAGTTCATAAAACCGTTCACTTTTTTTATTTGCATTATAAATTGTGGGAACGCACTCCTAAAGGACGACAACATCTCCAAGCTTCTTTTGTTGGATACATTTTGCACTGGTTATCGCTGTTGCTACTAGGAGGCAGTAGTAGCAAAGATAGTGCTGAGAGTCTCTATGAAAGTTTTGAGATGCGTCAAATTGGGAGTGGGTAAACTCACTCCAACTGTTGCATCTTTTCAATGGTCTCTACGCTACACGCTATACACACTCTTATCTTCGAAAACACTTATCAAAGCACTCAGTTTCCTTAAGGGTGAAAAGTTTATTTTCATATACAGCCACAACCTCTTCAGGGCTGGATAATCGCTTTCCTCGCATGCTATGTTTTTACCACTGGGAAGAGAAAAATAATTGCATGGAACTAGATCAGGACTATAGGGAGGATGAGTCGTGAGTCCGGCCTCTGTGGACTCCAGGAATTGGACGTTGAGCGGAGGTGTTGCCGAGGTGAAGTAACACCCTCCTTCCTTCAGCTCTGTCCTTGGACGGCGTTCTCGGAGCTTGTTGAATACTTTCGGTAGGCAAGCTATGGTGTAGCACTGAGCAGTAACCGTCCTTTGCTCCTGCAGAGGAATTGTGGCCATATGGCCACTTTTGGGGGAAAAAATGTGGCAACCATTTTCTTCTCAATACTTCGACCTCTCTTCACTTTCGTTAGTGTATAGCCATCTGGAAAGATCCAAACTGCCGATTGTGGTTTGATCTCAGGGTCAAATTGGTAAATCCACATTTCATCACCCACGTTGATATAAGAAACACGTCTTGAAACAAGTCGAATCTCTGAAGCACTTCTTCAATCATTCGACACGGGTGCGCTTTTGTGCCTCTGTCAAATTGTAGGCGCCCAACGGGAGGAAATTTTTCGGACACAAAGATGATCGTGTAGAATTTTTATACTAATGGCTATCGAATCTGAAATTCTACCTCGATATCCTTAAAGGTTAACCGATTGTTTTCACATACATTTCTCCCATCGCGACAATTTCTTCTCAGTCACTGCCGTTGCCGGATGCCCAGTTCTTTCATTTTGTAGTGAAGTTTGGCCCCATTTAAATTCCGCAAATAGCGGAAAACGTCTGTCCTAGACGGATCAAGCTCCCTAAAAGCCGGTTCCAAGCGTTCAAGGCTTTGGGACTCAAACCACTTTTGAAATCATAAAGAGTCATAGCACGTGCTTTCTTTCCAGCTCCATCGTAACGGCAGGCTGCCTGTACACGAAAGAGGTTGTTTACCCTCACACTCTCGAATAGGAGAGTGGCACCGTTTTACTCTAAAGGTTGGAGTTACCGCACTCCTTTTAAGTGGGGCAACATTCACTTTTGCTCATCTAAAAACTTTCGTAGTAACACACGTTAACTCATTCTTTGAACTACAAAATACAAAATCAGTGTTCTGTGCAGTGACCATATTTATTTACAAAAGAATTTACCTGTGCACAAGTGTGTGAAGCAGTGTATGCATTTCCAAGACTTCACATTTAAATATTTAGATCCTGATTAAATATCTCACAATGATCCGTAGTACACAATTGCATGAAAATGCTACAATTCGTCTTATTGAAAACCGGAATACCTCCAAAATCATATGTCTAGGCTGATCTATATAAGAGTGTAGGTTAAATAAATTAACTAAACGTTTAAAGTTTTATAAGCAAATCTAATTAACTATGACTATGAAGATATTTGCAATATCGAATGAGTAAGGGTAAAAGTTTTCACGTTTAGAACTTCATAAATTTCCACTGGAACTGGTCTAAATTTTTGCACCAAAAAATAGAATATACAAAATATAATTTTGAATATTTTCCCTTGTTAGACATTTTAACCTTGCTACAGATATTCTTTGAATTTCTTTCAAGTTTTAAAAGCAGTTCTTACAATTGGAATCCAAAATTAAAATATGTAGTTTTTTATTTAACGTAGTGCCTATAAATATCCCACATGTTGTTTATTGAAATAGCACATTTGTTTCAGTTTAATTTAAATGTATTTTCTTATTTGCATTACTGCATCAAACCTTTGTCTTTATGCAATGTTTCATATATTTATTTTTAATTTTTGTACTTTTTCCCAGTTTGTGGATATGCTGTTATAAATTCTATTTTTACTACAATATTAATCACCGTGTTAAAAACACAGACGCTCCATTTCAAGTTCAAGAAGGAAGAGTCTGCTGGTGTGTAAAGAATTTCTCCAACTAGAATGTTTCCTCTTCATAATTGTGAAGCATTGCACAAAACGTAAGGCCATTTTTATTTAATAAGTACCAATACAAGGCAGCCAACATACAATCCTCAATTTCCTGGAAACTTCGCAGTAAACTTACATTACAGAAAAAACTGCAATGAAAAACCTTAACTTATATTTTAGATTTATACAATTATAGTTCATCATATTATAAACATATGGTCCTTAACTCGATTACATTTATGACCATATTAATAACATTTACTTTCCATCTTAATCAGTAACTCAAATAAAAACTAAAATACTGGGGTCAAATAGAACCCACATAGCAGGACAAAGCTTAAAGTAGTTCTACATTTTTTTCTATTCTTGTAGCATTTTAAAGATTTTTCTCAATTTCAGAATAGTAAACAATACATATAATAAATAACGACTTAAAATTTGACAAGAAAAAGCGAATGTGAAGAATTCACTTGAATGATCGTTTTTCCAATCGCTGACCAGTTGTGAAGAATATCAGTGAAGTGCGTATGGCAAACGATTCTAGCATTTAACAGACACAATGCACGACATGTGCCATATTTTGTTCTGGTTTAATGATGAAATAGAACTCTTATATTACAGTATTTGTGGTAGCTGCGAGAACAATTACAGACAGACAGAGGAGAAAAAAATTCTTTCTCTCTGCAAACATAATTAATTAACATCTAAACCATTTCTGCCTTTAATTTTATTACCAATATATCAAATAAATATTTGCATAATTGTTTAACTTAATAGCGCTTCTTTCCTTTTTCAGAGTTTATTTATAGCAGTTGACGTCTCCATAATGGTGATTTTCTCGACCCGAAATGTTCAGCAGTGCGCTAATCGCCAATACACAGTCTTGTGTTCATTTGTCTCTGCTTTTTGGTACAAATTTTAAGAAACATTTTGTGCATCCGCAAAGCAAAATGCAATCCTCCACAGTTAGGCACCGCACATTTAGTTGCCGTTACTTTCTTTTGCTTTCAGTTGCCCACGATTGATATCACTTTGCTTCGTAATCAACCACATTATCAAACAAATTTGCTGCAATTTCTTTAACTACCGCAATTGTCCAGTAAGGTTGTAGACAAAACGCATGATATCTCTCTACTTTTTCTACGTGCGGACGGCTTCTGTACTACCTACTATGCCGACATTGACCTTTAGGACAACTGCCGGAACAACATGTAAACTACACTGAATATTGTATTCTAGTGAAGAACTTGGATTCCTTATATCTTAAACACAGCTAATTACATAAACTTTACCGCCACGGGTGGCCGAAGTCGTTAAGGCGCGGACTAGTGAGCAGGAAGTCTGGGGTTCGATTCTCACCAGGACTGTCCTACCTGACAGAATGTTTCCAGGTTTTCCTCAGTCCTCATAAATATAAATGCCCGGGAGGTACCCTAAACTTAGGCCTGTAACACTTCCTTCCTTAAAAAAAACATATATATCCTTTTCGAGTTTATCATTTCAGCTCAAGTATCGTCAGTGTCTACCGCCTGTGATGCCTCAGTGGTTAAAATGGGCGTTAAACACCATTAAAAAATACAATCTTTAAGATTGCACACAGACACCTTCACTTTCATCACGAGTAATATTCTCATTCAAGTACATGAGCTTAGGAAGGCTGCCTGGTGCAGAAGAATGTCGTGCGCAGGCGTCCCTGTCACTGAACAGCCTTCTCTTTCCATAATAACGCACTCCAAGTGCAAACTTAATGTGAGGGAGCTCTATATAAGCATACCTAGTTTATTTAACATTGACTGTGTACCATAAATTACCAAGAGCTATTATTAGCCTCGTCCACCGCTGAGCGCAGCGCGTTACGTCTAGGTTGCATGAATTGCTATCGTCACAGCAGCAATTCCTGCACTGATGGCAGCACATGGACAGTCAGCTGAACTTGCTTTATCGAGAGCGAGCATTTTTTGTCTCTTCATGTTATAACTAAGTAGTGGTTAAGAAAGCAATCTAGCTCAGGTCTTTTTATTATTATGTGTTATTGCAACCTATAGATGCAGCAATTTTATTAATTAGAACGCGTTTGTGAAGTGACCTGCCTAATTACAAAAACGACCAAGTCCATTTGTCAAAATGTTTTAACAGAGACCAAAAACTATTTTAGTTAATTTAGTTTTTCTACAATATGTTGGCAGATTAAAAAAAATATTTTCCGTAGTTTATACATAATTATAATCTTCAATATATAATGAGATAATTTTAAAAATAAGCGAACTTTGCCCAGTTTGTAACAAAACATATGGCTGTTTTTTAACAGAAATGACAGCGCCGCTATGTATTTATATAGGGAAACAGAGAGATCGAAATAATCATTATATTAATTTTTTTAAAAAATAAATTGAAACCCGTTTATTTTAAGAAATATACATATTACTGCAAGCACATGGAGTTATTTGTTTAGATTCCCAAACTTAATATAAATAAAATAGCACACTGCAGAAATTTACCGTTTCTGTGTATGTAAAGTTTTTACTTTAATTTTATTTTCAGCTTCTCATCTTGTTCTTGCTTGATTTTTTCTTTAATTTCTAGACAACGCGGACAAACATTTGTTGCAGGTGCCTTGAAGTCAATATTAAAATTAGTGCTAATATTTTATTAGATGAAAGCTCTTAGTTTGGGTCTTCAGAAACTGAATGTTAATTTTCCAAATTTTACCAATGTTCTGGATTGAACCTAGATACATGCATGTAGTTTTAGCCCTAGAATAACGTGGCTAAATATCTTTGAATTCTTTATTTGTGTCTTTGACAATATTTTATCATACAATCACCTTCTGTATCCTTCATGAGCTTCTGTTTTGTTATACCTAGAATTTCTAAGAGTACTTTTCTACATACAAGGTGAAAAATATGGCAGGAAAGAGAGTCAAAGTACTTAAAAGTAATTTCTTTGCTTCCTCGTTAGCCACGTTGAGGTCTATGCCTAGCTGGTGAATTTGCAGGGCAATACTTCAAAATGAATGTGTCTCGACTAGTTTTTTCAAAGCAAAAAATTCAACATTAAAGTGCTCCACATCTGTCATTTTCAGTAGGTAAAGTTGCTCCCTTTCCCTCTATGACCAGAGCTCGGGTACACAGGCAATCCCTTCATTGCATACATCAAACAAAAGAAGAAAGTAAATACAATGTACCTTTTTATTTTGAAAATGGTAATATTTGATAGTACACTTATTTAATAATTACTCTGAAGACGATTAACAACATTTTTAAGCAAAGAAGAGTAACCTTCAACCAGACAATACTAACCTCTTTTCCTTTCTTTTTTTTTTTTTTTTTTTTTTTTTTTTTTTTGCACATTTTCGCTCATGAGGGTGGCGACCTTCTTCCTACACTTTTGGTGATTCTTGTATATACGATCCTTTCCATGTCAATAACAGTATATTAAATTTTAGAATAAAGTACTATTAAGACGTTTCGACTTCAGATTATCACCAAACCTATAAAAATATGTCAATGAAAGGCTGCCTATTTTATTCAGATGTGAGGAAAATGCAGCTCACATAACCACTTCTTCAGTCACATGACCTGGTTTCAATCTCTAATTAGTTCTGTGAGGAGTGGCCATTGTCACCCATGTGCTTAGGAGGTGGCGGTTTTTGTAACAAAGGATCCTATTTTGACCACAATAACAGAAAATTCGCAATCCATACGCAGCTTTTCATAAGAATAACTCATAATCCCATTTTCGGGGGGGGGGGGGGTCTTTGCAGTTTTTGTAACCAGGCTTCTAAAGTAAATTTATGCTCTTACTATAGCGTATTGTTACCACTAAAACAAAGAAAAAGTATACAGAGGAACTTAAACAAAATGCCAAAGCAAAAATTGAAAGAATTTCGAAAGAACGTCTGTTTCGAGTGAATGCAAATTTTAGTAAAGAATGTTAGAAAATTATGACTGCAGACGAACAGGTTCTAGTGCATATTATGAAATAAAATTAATATTATGTGCATGCATTCATTGTTCAAATTATGCCAGCGGAATGCAAGGAAGGAACTTGCTCATCGAAAGAGCCGGCAATTGCGCGATCTTGACCTCGCGCGGCTTGTCTCCAACTGCTGCTGCAGGTTAAAAATACCTATCTATTATAACATATCGTTTAACGTATATAAGCAGACACACCTTTTTACAAATCTTATAAATGTTCCTAAATTAAACTGCCTATCAAGGCCTATTGTTTGTTTCTGCGGTGAATTTAATATTCTGAATTGAATAATAGGGCAATATTCTCAATATATCAAATAAATTTTATTTAAAATATTATTTTATATTATAAATGTTATATTAATAATAACAATGGTTACAATTAGATATCATACTAAAAAAATATAAAAATTATAAGATTGTGAAATATAGAAATAAATTTTGCAAAAATAATGAACTTCCTCCTTCAGACTCGCAAATTTGATTCATCGCCTTCACCACAATCTCATTCACTTCAGCATTATTTCATCTCCCGCAATGTGTTTATCAACAGTCTCTTTGTCACATTTTTCTTCACGTCGAAGTGGTTTTTGAGAGGGTTGTTGACATCTCGAAGTTTGTTCTGATTTAACTCTTACCTTCACTTCCACTACCAGCAGTGAGTTAATCCTTTGTCTCTCTTGCATGCTCCCTTGAATTGTAATATGTCTGATCGATAATTGATTTCACCTCTGACGGCGAAACCTCTGAAGTTCCTTTTTTCAAGGAAATTCTTTTGCAGGGGACAAATTTGAAGTGCCAGCTTCCTGGTGTTCTTAAGGTTTCAGACACAGCATATCTACAGTAGTAAGCAATGCAATTGATGCACTGATTCAAAATGGTAAAATATATCAGTATATTCTGCACGGCCAATGAGGATTCTTTGTTTTATTTACACTTGTTCTACCCGCACAAAAGCTCTAATAATGAGAGATGAGAAGTGGAAAATGTTAGCAATAGTTTAGTTTTAAAAGTAAAAAAATATAACTTTTACATTATTTATGTTTCCATTTTAATGCAAAATTTACATAATAGGAATATGAAAACTAAAACTAAATAAAATCCCTCCTTAGAGGGTTCACCAATTCAATTTGCTGTGGAAAAGTTCAGTTTTGGAAAGCGATGTTAGAGCTACATAAATAAAAAAAAGTTATGGATAAGGAAAATGAACAACTTTGATAAAGCGAGGTTCGTAACCACACGTCATTTTAAACAAGGATTTAGTTAGGGAAATGTAAGATTTAATAAATTAACTGTGTAAGAAGCAATGCGTTATTGGGATAAGGCGAGTTTTGGAACTACTCTTCTCATTTTCTCCCAGGTCTACTTTGAAGAGATAACCAACCGGTTAACAAACAAAGTATTTTTAAGCGGAAATATTTCTTTATTTCAAGTAAAATATGAGATACTGAACAACAGATGAACTCGGCGATTTATGAAAAACATTTAAATAAAAATACATTACCGCTACATCTTTGGGAAAGCATTTAGTAAAATCAAGCATTAATCCGAGAAAAAGCAGTAAATAAAATCTAATTCAATTGAATTGCGGATCATTTTGTTTAGATGAGAGTCAAAACGAAAAAATAAAAAAGAAAGAAAGAAAGAAAGAAAGAAAGGGAAAAGTGGAGGGGAGTTTCCGCTGCAATTTTTTGCTTCCATTAAAAACCTTTGCTGAGAACGTTTATGGAATTTACTTTGAAAATAAATATTGAAAAACTATGCAAGGATCGGCATGCTTATCTTTTTCATAATATTAAGAACATACTATTTTTATTTTAATTTTCCGGTTAATAATACAAAGAGGATTCAACTTCTATTCTAAAAACATAAATAAATTATTTATCCTCTATAGCGCGACAGCCGATATCGGTCCTTGGCCTGTCGCAGCTTCCGCGGCGTCCTCTGCCTCCGTCTTGCGACATCATTGAAAAAGGCAGTATTGCAGCGTAGAATGTAGAAAATTTCTAAGTATGTGCCGGGGATTGAGCCCGGGACCTCCTGCCCAGCAGTCAGCAATGCCAGCCTCTAGACCAAGAAGGCAGTTAAAAGACTTTTAGACCCATACAATTATAAAATGGAATTGATATTAGTTATTAATAAAATAAATGCGCATTTCCTTCTCCATTAATTCTAATGTAAAATAGGAATTTAATTAATGCTGTTTAAAACAAAAATATACAGCCAAAATATACTAAAGTATTTATCAAATTCTCAAATAGTATACAATTCGGAAAGGTAACTCAATTGTGCATCATGTTATATATCATGTATAAAGGAGATAAAGAAGGAATAAGGTAAAAGCAAGAGTCTAACTATATACTCTGTGAATTTTTCACATCTCCATGTTGTATAACAAAATTAATGTAAAGCTTAAAAACAGTATATGCTATTATTACATAATAGAAATAGAACATGCCGCAAAAAATACACAGGGTATCCCAGAAACTCCGTTTCATGTTATACTCTCGTGTACTTTCATGGCATGCATGCCATATTAATTGCATCTTTCAGGAGTTTTAGGGATGGACAAAATGAAACATTGTGTACATTTATTTCCTTTAATCGAATATTCAATCGAAGCTTAGCTATTAATGCACGTTCATTTACTCCTCTAAATGTATCTCTGCATTAAACATAATTTTTAGTTGTTAGTGATTCTGACCTTTTGAATTTGCTTTCAGTTTACATGAGTAAAGTATTTATGCAATGATCTAAGGGATACAAGGATAACCCTGTTCAAGAAAAATGTATACATAGAATCTGTAACATATTCTCAGTATTCGGGCACTGGCGGATGTTAAATCAGCTGCCGGTTTGATTGTAGCATAATTAGCTATTCCGAAAAATGGTGTGACGATTCTAAGAAACAGTGAAAAATCAATTTGAAAATAGTTTGGGAATGCTGGGTTAAAATCTTCTCTTGGAATGTATCAGTTATTTAATTGTTTTTATTACGTAAAAATTTTATATATCTATTATTTTAAGATCCAAAGTTAACAGTGGTGTTTCAAAAGTGAATTTTTATGACGTAAATAAGAAAGAACAAAGAGGTGATATAATAGAATAAAAAAATGACGCGTCCATAAATATAACTTCTCAGGTCATCAGTGTCCCATTCAACTCAGGGCGTGAAATGAAGAAAGGTATTTGGAAGGCGGATAAGGGCAGCTGCAAATGTTTCAAGGAGTAATTTTAAGAAATCAGGGATAAATAAACCTACCAACACAAATGAACTAGCATAAACTGAAGAATAAGAGACAAACGTTCCTTTCTGTGGCAGAGCAAACGCCGACATAAGCTGCTGTTTCAAAAAGAAATTACTGTTAGATGCAGATCTCAAATGGTAGAGGCTCATTGTTTGAAGACCTACTCAGCCAATGCAAGTCAATTAAAATAAAGAAGCTACGCCACGCTGGAACGCAGGGATTAGGAGTAGTGGTAACGGTGAACAGAACCTCTGCCTGTGTTTTCCTCCCCTCTTTCTCACTTTCTCCCACATATTGTGTGTGTGTACAGAAGAAGTACCGAGAGGGTCGGAGGGGAAGAAGGGAGCCGCGACGCGCACGAGCCAGACGGCCGACAACAGAGGGAAGCCCTTTAATGTACACTCCACATCACAAAAAAGTGTCCATCCATCCTCGCTGGCCTGCCGACCGAGCAAGTTGCGCTGACAGACACATATTGGCACAAGAAGCTGCTGCGCATCCTTGCCGCGTCACACCGAAACCAACCGAATGAATTCGACTCCCCCCGAGAGGACATTAGTACCACTTTGCTTGGCTTGGCAGCACCGGACAGCAACCCTCGTTTAAGTACATAGGCCGAACAACATGTCTACTAGCAAATAGTCGATGTTATGCTGTGTAATTAGCTGTCATGAATCTGTTAGATAATCGTCGGCACTTCCTTCTTTCATGTATTAGAATACGTGCACATATTCACAACTTTGTGTCACACTATCAGAAACTCTTTGTGCTCGAGTGACGGTAGCTCCCACTCAGAGATGAAACTCCTGGACAAAGCGGCCGCCTCGTTTCAAACTCCCAAGGACATCAAGAAAATATGGATCAACGCCGGTGGGTTGATTTTTATACCGTTCCAGGTCGAGAAATGAAACTTGGAACACTGCTCAGAGCTCGGTAACTAGTGGGATGCTGCATGCGTCTGTTGTTCAGTTCTTGGACAACATGCGTGTATTTACATTGCGTTGTTTGAAACTTTCACCTCGCATTCGATGTAGCAACTAAACAAACAAAGCATGCCAGGTGCTACCCTGAGATTGCATCTCATACTATAACTTCTTACCCGTTATCTAAATTTTAAACTATCGAGAAGAATAAAACAGCAGAACAACAGTTGATGAAAATCAAATCAATGCGGAAAAATATTGCTATGCAACTCACGCATGTAACGTACAAACACGCAAACTTTAGAAATGTCTATTGTTATAATGGATGGACTCGTACACAAGTGTTTATTCTATAAGCATCAAATACGTTTTATCATACATTTCAAAGGCTTCGGGATTTTGAAAGGAAAATAACGGGGTTAGCTGTGATTGATTTTATTTCAACCTGACATGGTTGCAGGGTTGCAACGTGTTGACAAAGAATTCTTTAAAACAAATTTATATAATAAATAATTCCACTATGATCTGAGGATTGAAAAAGGTTTAAAAATGTGTAATATGTTATAGAATATGGAGTTTGTACCCCCTTGAAAATATTAATATTCATCACATTCCGTATATTAAGCCAAAATTCAAATCACTAAAGTTTTATAACGTTTTTTATAGCACTGAGCTATAAAATATAGTTTCTAGTTTGAGGGCTTGTACGAAAGAACTCCATTTAGTATGAACTGTCTAAAAAGTATTAATACTCAATTGATTCTACATAGCTACGGTAACTAGGCGTGTTTTACAGATAATTAAAAATAATGTACTAATTTCAAGGTTAACAGATATACATATACACAGACAGGAAAATGCATTAGACTGAAGGATAAAAACTGCAAAATTCATTCCACGTTTTACAAAATTTACACATGCACATTTTGTTATTATTTTAATTCCATTATCTGGATAGAAAAAAGTAGGTAAAAATATAAAACAGAATATTTTAATCACCTGAAGAACACCAAATACCATAGCTGTCTATATTTTCTACATTATTATCAATGTTTAAAATAGATATACTTTCAACCGTATGCTAAGAGAATTCAGTGCCATTATTTTATGGTGTAATTCCATCCTATAAATGGAATGATTTTTTTTAATACTACATATGCTGTACTATATTGATGCGTATGACTTTACATATTCAAAATATAATATTCGAAAAGGCCAACACTGTCGGTCCTGATGGTGTAGTGGTTACCATACTTGCCTCCTAAACCCAAAACCCAAATCGCGGGTTCGAACCCGTCCAGAACCGATGGATTTTTTCGGGCGTAAAAATCCTATGTATGGCTTCCTTCGGAAGGGAAGTAAAGCCGTGGGTCCCGTGTCGTACATTTACGGCACGAAAAAGAACCTCAAGCCTGAAAGAGAGGCCTCTGAGCAAAATTTGTCGGCCGTTTCATGCCCCGAGTTGAATGGGACGCTGATGATCTGAGATGTTAAAGAGCGTCCGTAAATAAATCAATCAAAAAAAAAAAAAAAAAAGGCTAACAGAAAAAACACAAACAATACTCTATGTTTTATTATAACCCGAAGGGATTTTACATAAATGTACCTGAAGAGTTTTTGGTTTCGCAAAATTAGATCACTAGGTTTAATATTGCTGCCATGATATTGATGTTAGCAAATATTAAAAGTAAGTGAGCAACGCTAATTATGCACTTGTTTTGCAGCATGTTTGTGGAAAGGAATATTCAGTGCATTTACTGCATTCTAAGTTTATAGTATAACCACGCAGATCAAAAGCAGTCATATATTTTGTGATAAAATGTTCATTTTACCGAAAACTCTGTGATATAGAAAAAAGATATTTAGATTTTTGATTTCGCTTATTAGCTTTATTACTAGCTTCATTTATGGCACTGGGTATCCTTCCAATTGATACCTATATTTATATAAACCGAAGTAAATTAATAAATATATATACAATCACTATATATGTATATACCATATATATGAACATATTTAATGTACACACGTACTTATATAAATAAAGTGAGTCGTGTTCGTATTGTTAGTATTACTTCATATTAGGGAAAAAAAAGTGTCATACACGGAATAGCAGAATGAGTTATGGCCATGAAAAGCTGCTGTATGTGTGCATTTAGTCTAAAATGGGAGTCAAAACTTAACCTAATCTAGGCGCTAAAAGTAATGAAATATACTTCGTATTCTAAAAATACATACGTAAGTGCAGAAGGAAAACCATAGTATTTCTGTAGTCTGAAGCTTCAAGGTAGATATGAAGGAAGGGTAAATTTTGCATAGAAACCATTCAAGAGGAGATCAAAGGAGTTCGCTTTCTACATTCCCATGTGTGCACATTTTAACTACAAAATGTTGCAAATAAGATTTTTTAAAAGTACATATTTTGCAAGGAATAAGCGGAAGATAAGTGGCAGCACACTAACTCGGAGAGAAAAGGGAAAGAGCTGTTTAAAGTTGTAGGTTTGCAGATAAAGGCCAAACTCAGTGAAGGTTGAAATATATAAAGTTTATTTCTTGCCGTTTATTTTCTTGTACCCTGGATTACCCATAGCAAATATTTACAATACAATAATTTGTTTTAAAAGCATGAATTCCACGGTCTATTTAAACTCACAAGAAAAGCAAAACATATTTGTAAGAGTTGTTAAACAAAAGACGAACAAAGAAAATTAGTTTTTTTTGACAGTTGCAACCACAAGCACAGTGCCTATGTCACAGTAAATGCATTCCCAAGGAAGAATTATTCTCATCCAAACAATCGAAAAAATATACCTTTTCTACTGCAATCTCAAAATAATATTAATTTATGCTTCTTATAGTTTTTATACGCAACTTAAGGTAAGGTTCAGTGAAAATAGAAAAGCAGATATACTCCCATACACTATCATAGCTTCAATGCTTCGTGTATTTTTGCTGTAATTCCATCACCAAAAGTAACATTTTTCATCATGAAGATAACTGAAGGATTATTTGCGTAACGTTGAAAATACGAATGTCGGAATATAGAAGAGTTGCAATGAAAACTACTTCAATAACGTACGACCTTATTGAGATATGTTGCAATTATAAGATCTAGGTACACTTTCACTCTTATTTGGGCTTTTGCTTCAATAATCCAATTGCAGAAAATAATTGAATGAACAGATGTATGAATTTCTAATTAATCAGTTCTTTTAAAACAGGGTTTATTGATTCGAAACAAGTCAATAGAATCGAACTTTATGAGCATAATAGTCTCCTTTGTTCACGCATCCCAGTTTTACAACCCTGGTTCACATGCAGTGGACACTGGATGAAGTGACAAATTGGGTAAGGAAATGTTTGGGAACGAAGCGTTCCAAGCTAAAGTTTGGAGTACTTCTCAGCATGAGCATCGAGGACTGAAAAACAAAAAGTTGTAAAAAAAACGTAAAAGCTTAATTCCTGGTGGGAATTGAATTGCAAACCATTCGTTTACAGGCCCGTACTTAGCAACCTCGGTCACTCGTGTCGGTCGTGAGTAGATGCAACAACATATCCGTAGTGAAGCAATTCATTAATGCCAGAGTTTACGCTGCTGTCTGACTGAAAACGAAACCTTACAAAGTTTGTGATGCCTGACTTTCTATTCCTACCGTGTCATTCATTTTCGCGCAGATATGCATGAACCCCGGACCTTCGGAGCAGCCAGCACACGCTGCTGCAGTACGGAAAGGAGTCAGGGGAAAATTCTCTCTCTTTCTCTCTCTCCCCCCTCACTTAGCTCCACCCACACTGGTTCGTGGGATTGGCTCTGCGCACCATGTGGCAACAATGTGCAGCTATAACCGATATTGTGGCTGTCCGAAGGGCGAAAGGAATGCAAGAGAGGGGAGGACCGGGTCAGATCGGTGCAATCCGCCCCTTCATCCCTTCCAAGTAATGCCCCATCCCTTCCATATCCCTGTCCCACTCTCTCTTCCCCCTCTCTTTACCCCTCTCCATAGCTTCAACAACCTCTCACCAGCGACAAACAGGCCGAGTCAGTCAGTTTTACCTTCAGCCGTTAAACACGCTTTAGATGGTGTGTTGGTTATTGAGGGTAGTTGTAACATATGTGAGTGTGTGAGTGTGTTCATAAGTGGAAAAGTGAGATATCGGTGAAACATTTTGTTTCGTTCAGCACGTACGCATAATATCGGATTTAACTGCCTCTTCACCGGTCGCCAAGCAATAATATTCTTTATGTGTCTGTTCCAATGTTGGGCTATACGTCCTACAGGTAGTTGAATATTTTTTAAAAATTTTTTAACATTTTTCATACAATTAATTTCAGTACTTCGTACAACGTCACCAATCATTCAAAAGGAAATTATTTCTGTGTTTCAGTGTTAAAAATATCACTATTTTAAAAAGATTTTTGTGATGTGCTAAAAGTGTGTAATTTTTGTGTTCGCAGTCCAATATTTTGCTTAGCTTAAACTACTATTTATGTGATAAAAGTGTATCAATTTTTTTTCTCATGCCTTTCAGAGAAGAAATATATTTCTCTGCAATATTTTCCAACAGTATAGTAACTGTTGAAAGGTATCGCACGTGTGTTTCCAACTAGAAGCTATAAAAGGGGCAGTGTATTTAAAGAATTTAATTAATAATGTGTTAAGCGCGTACGTCATAAATATCCAGAGCTACCTATGTGAGCAAGGAAGAGCGTGTCAGTGGAGGTCGTGCTTATTACGAGCGCGACCACCAGGAACCGCCACTTAACAATAACTGACCTAACCAGGTAGTTGACAGGGATTATGCACTGAATTAAACGGACGATTCGTTTAATTTACAGTCAGTAAACAGTAAATATTTCGCGTAGTGTAGCATATTCGTAAATGAAACACGCTTATATCAAACAATGTAAGAGCACTCAATGTATAAATGCTGCCTCTTTTAACAATTGACTCCACTGAAATTAAACGTTTGTCTCAGCTCTACTTGATCCTCCGCTAACGCGCTTTTTTGATCAAAGCATGTACTAGCGAAAGCGGAAGCAAGGGGTAATTATTATAACAGAGGAAGCGGCTTAATTGGAGCATCGATCAGCGAGTACGCCCCTCTTTGACCATTCACGACTAACCATGATTCGTTTAAGCGCAGTGTTGGGCATATTAGAAAAACAAGCGAAGTAAATACATACTTGAACGATTTCATTTCTTCTAGTAGTACAAAGGAGATAAAAAGCTAATTAATAAAAGTTCTTACTTTTGACTGAAGTTAGCCTTGGCATTCATTTCAGGTAATTTTCCTCTTCAAGCAGCATCTCCTTAACGGGATTTGAACTCAAAAGTCTTTCGCAGAATGCTTGCTCTGAAGTGAAAATGGCGAGATCTTACAAAAGATCTTCATTCATTCCAGATATTTATTTACCTTTTTATATCATTTTTTATTTTTTCCCGCTTAACATATTGGGAAAGGTCTTCTTACATTGTATAACTGAGGTATATAAATTGAAACTGGTTAGCTTAACAAACTTACCAGAATTGAGTACATAGAAGCACATCATCTGTTGAGAAGTTAGCTTTTTTGCTAAGAGTACAAAGTGTGAGCCAACCATGCAACAGTAACAGCATCTTTTGTTATAGGTGACGTAAGTGAACAATGGTCACTTTAGTTTCGTTATACTTGGACACATGTCGATAGTTCAGCCTGTTGAACAAACGAAGTAGTGAGAACACACGACTCTACGAAATGTCCACTGTGTGTATTGAAGGAAATTAAATCAAAACATTATAACTGGTCTCTTTTCTGTTTCTATTGAAATGTCCAAATAAGAGGTGCTTGAAATGTATTGCTTTTTACACTTTAAAGGCACGCATATTTACACTTTCATGTGGCCTAAGATTTTTTTTTTTTTTTTTTTTTTTTTTCCCACAGTTTCTGGCTCTAACATTACTTTTAAACAACGCAAAGAAATACATTATGCAGCTGTACAAAACTCTCAACTATTAGTATAAACAAAATATTTGTGGTCAAGAATGCACATTTGCACGGCATTTTTGTAATTTGTCATATGAAAACTTTGCCATTGCTCACAAGCAAACCAAACAAAAACGTACTAAAAAGAGATTAATTCGAAATTCTACCGCTAGGTGACACCTCTTGATATGTGTAGAATGCCCACGATCCGTTGGTCCCTAAATGGTAAATCTGATGGAAATAAAAGTAGAATGCTAACAATGAAAATGTCAGGTTACCGACGCTTACTGGAAAAGAAAAACAGCGGGTGGCCGGCATTTCTCAGAAATAGAAAGGTCATTTATACCTGAAACATTCGAATGAGAATGGAATGCCATGGGTAATTCTTTTAAGATCTTTTATCAATCTCTGTTACAATTCCAGGCACTATTTGATCAACACGTTCTGATATGAAGGAAAGTAATAAATGTTGCATTTAGACTCGCGTCCCTCCAATTAATTTCATATTACTTTTAGAGGCACTAGAGCAAAGGTTTCCTATTTAATAAATTATGCAAAATAAATTGCATTAAACCACCGTCGTGGATAAAGTCTCGGTATTTTCGTAAATGATTAAGCGTGTGCATACTCGAGTTGTGAGTAAACTTTTGACGGTGTTTACACCTCAATATGGGATGAATAATATGTTAAGTTTTCCTATAGTCAAATGTAGGCAAACGTTGTCTATACACTAATAGTAAACACGGAAAGATATTAATCACTTGTGAAAGGAATACATTTACACTTGCTTGTGCTGCATTTCAGACTAAAACGGTTATGTTCGACTTAAAACCGTCATTGGCAGTGTTAATATGTTTAGAAAGTGTTTTATGAGGTTATAGGAAGCAAAAGTAATATCAAAGACTTCGAAATGAAATATTATTTGGAACCTAAGATTTTCGATTCTGAAAGACTAAATTCAATCAAACATGAATATATCAACAGATTAGTGCTGTACTTTACGTTGAATATAGAGTGTATTGATATGTATGAATTCACGGATGCGGCTGAAAAACAACAAACCCTCGGGTATAATTTTTACACGAAAGCTAACTATATGGCCTTAATTAACCAATATCTCGCTGAAAGTCTTTACTAAGAGGGTCTGTAGTGAACAAACTTATATTCCTTTACGACTTGGAAACATTCGGTTGAGTTGATTTCATTGACTCCAACAAGCGATGATAAAACATTTTGGTCGCCATTGTTGCAGTCAGTGTGTGTAACTGCGCTAAATTTAACACGCAGTGGCGGAGCATTTCATTGGAATCTAATATCTGACATTCAGTAACCGAAAAGAATGTAATTTTGACGCCAACAAGCGATATAATTCCTTTGGTCGCATTGTGGTTGTCGTATAGCTTCACAAAAGTGTTTCGAAATGGGGTAAAGAAAGGTATTTTCGTTATGTAGTTAAGCTTGATACACTTTATACAACGCCTATGTTACTGTTATCTCCAATAGACATTAGGCTTACATAGGGCTCATTCGGAATGTTATGTTTGCAATCTTATAATAAGCATTTCGTATTTAAAGAAATTTGTCATTGCATTGTTGCGCAAACAAACCGCATTACTGTTCACAATTTAGGATATTTTGTTTTAACATTATAGATTATCTGTTATATTTTTATTAAGATATTCTAAAGCAGAGCTATAAATTTACAAATTAATATTTTCAATTTTTTCCAACGAGTTTTGCGAAATCCTATCTAGTTACTATATATCATAAAAATAGAATCCTAACCTGGATAATGATTCTCATTCACACCATTAATAAATAAAGAAAACTTCAAATGCGTTTCCTCTCACCAATAATGTTAACTGCCTAAACATTGGTACATAAGTTTTAAAACAAAATTTTTGACTCCTTCCTCTACTTACATTAATATTATGTTTATTACGTTTTCATGAACATACATTATTGCACGCAGAAAATACACCTCCACACAATATCATGTAACTTCGGTCTCCATAATGGAACTACAGTTGTAGATACTCTTGCGTAACAGAAAATTTAACATTATCACGAACATACCTTTTTTTACCCTTGCGGCTAAAGAAGAGAGAGGTTCAAAAGAATATTTAGCCTAGCGCTTCTCAAACTGTGGGCCGCGATGCACTTACCAGGAGGCTGGTGGTTCGCAGAGCTACTAGATAAGTGAAGGGAGAGTTATAAACGCACGATCGGGACTTGAGCCAAACTGTTTGGTTGTACATGTCAATAAATTTTCCGTCTTCCACCTTTTTTAAAGGGTGATCCAATAAATCTCGGACCGCACAAGTTGTCGCGTTGCGGTCTAAATATAATTGATTAGTCCTATATTCACTACTGGAAAGAAATTATTGCATCGCGAATAATATTAGCATATTAATGCCAGAAATTTGTATTCTTACAATGTGGGGCATTTAAATTAACAAAATATTTTATAATAGAGTGTGATGTACAGTATTTGTGAATAATTTGCAATTGTAAAGAAATGTGTAAAATAATACAAAAATGTTTAATAGTTTAGTACTGTAGGAGTCACTAACTAGATTGCAAATCTAAGCACAGTCAATAATAAAATAATAAAGCAAGAAACATTACTTTTCTACTTTGCAGGATATTTTCATCCTTTCGCTTTTTATACAGGAATTGTATTGGTAATAGATTGTTGCAGTTCTTTTGTTTCTGGGTTTCTTCTGCACCACAGAACCTACAATAATTTTCAAGTACTTGTCGATATGATTTAATTAGAACTGTTTATTGTTTTTTTAAGCAAATGTGTGGCGTTATTGTGTGTCCGTGTAACAGGTAGCACAATCTGCTAGAATTTTCCACTAAATCAAAATATTCTTAATTGTTGGTAAGGGATTTTTTACGGACATGTGTATGTGCATCAGCACTCACTATTAAAGATGCAGTATACCCTTGCCTGCTCCATTTGCATCTATAGACACTATCACTTTCAGTAAATTTCGCTTTATAATTTGACCTATAGGGATACATTAATCCCTTCAATGTCAAAGAACGACTTACTTCAAGCTGCTTTCTCTCAAGTCCGTTTCAATCAAGTTTGCCACATTTTCTTTGTTAACCGAAACTTTTCTTGCTTTAATGCGACTTTTAGTGTCTTATTTCGAACGTTCTGTTGAAAACTTAACCACCGGATGAATATTTTCATTGACATTTCAGTTCAAATGGAATCATGCGCCCATTCAGATATATTATGTTAAACACTGTGTATCGCGCAGCTATGGAGGTTTTAAGTCATCTTTTTTCTCTTCTTCTATATAGTAGAAAGGTCTTTAGACGTCAGATGTTTCCTTCCCTTTTTGTACGAGTACCTACTCTAATATTCGATTTTCAAATGACCCAACTATAAACTTGGATACATTAACAACAATGATGATATAATGAAAAGTAAATTATCTGCGCCCATACCAGTGTACAGTTCAATAAGCAATAATTCTTCCGAATAATTGAATATTGGGTTACGTCAGATATTACTTGAACATTTAGGTGATGCAAGAAATGTTTCCGGTAGTGAACTGTAAAACCATTTTCAACAATGCAAAGCGTTGCATTCATTTAAATTTTATGAAACGGCTTGCGTTGTGGCGAAATATTTGGCTCAAATTTAGCGTGTGTTCTGACCGCTAAAGATAACGGTTGGTTTTCAACCCGCGCGAGCTCCAGCAGACGTGCTGTAAATGAGGTTCTTAGGTGAAGATTTATCTGAAATATTCATTCGTTGAGACCCAGCACATTTAAGTTCCTCTCTGTTGCTCGCGGCTACATAAAGTTTGAGAACCGCTGATTTAACTGCGGGTTTTGCATGAACAAAGTTTGTCAATGTTGATACGATAAGATGGGGAGAGAGCCGCGCCAGTGGTGCACCTCGTGGCTCTACAGAGGGGTGTTGTTGCAGGGAGTGGTCGCCCGGAGGCGCCACGCAACAGCAGCTGTCCGTGGTGACCACCGTGTGGGGAGTGACTACCTCGACGCAGTCCGGTCCCCACAACAACAATAACAACTTCCCAGGAAGCTCTGGTGGCACCGTGGCGGCAGGAGGTGGCGCGGGTTACGGTGCGCAGCAGGGACCTCCCAGCAAACAGGGCACCACCTTCAACGGACCTGGGTACCGACAAGGAATCCCACCTGGGTAAGTGTCGCCATCTCATCTCTCTTGTCGGTGCCATTGTTCAGGCGGTCTGAGCACGCGGGTCGAGATTACGGTCTATTAAAACGTAGTATACCGCCATGTTCAACATGTCTACTAAATTTCTTCCTTGCCACGTATTTACAAGGACGTAGTCCTGGAATGCACGTGTTGTAAAATAATTTGCGTACACTGCTTAAATGTACACTTTGGAATCTTATTAATTAAAAAGAAAAACTGGGTGAATCTCCTCATTATTTGGGAATATTCGATTGAATTTAATAGCGCGATATTTTCAGAATGTATGTAAAAACGGAAAAGTGGGACGTCAGGCATTCGTTTGAAAACGTGTTTAACGCTCCTTTCATCAATAATATAACTCTCGATACACTAGCCTCCACGTCAATATACATGTCCGTACTACGGAAAATAGTACAGCAATAAAAGTAAACGAATATTGGCAGAAGTGCTTGTTCCAATACTCATGCTAGATTAGGCCGCCCTACCAGTGGTGCATGTGGCTGAACCGAATGGCTTGGGGCGTGAGAATATGAGAACAATTACTTCCACCCAGTAATTCTGAGGGAAGGTAGTGCCTCTGGCGTGTACTCCTGGGTACGACAGGAATACTTTTCTCTTCTCGCAGGCTGTGATCTGTTTAAGTGTTACCAGATACAGCACTATAGAGATATTTGCATGGAGGAAGGAGGGAGGTTTTTTTTTTTCCCCCTCTGATTTTTCCCCTTCAAAGGAGTTTAAAAGTTTTACGGGACAGAAATGGAAAGGTTGCATTAATTGCAGCTTATGATTTTGTTAGTAACATACAGTTGCATGCATATACTAACCATTTTGTAATCTGCAATGATAAAGAAGAAATACTTTAATATAATAAAAGAAGTAGCATTTTGGGTGTCGACAATTTGCATTTATTTTGCAAAGAATACGGTAGAACCTGTAACATTTTAAAATTTCTTGTTGCATTTAGATTTAGTAATTTGGAATTGTCAACACCCACTTCCACTTCATTTATTTTGTTTCTTTAGCAAATTCCTCCTATTGCAGTGTATGTTCTGACAGAAAAGTACGCGCAGGAGATGAAGAGTAAAATCTTGGTAGAAATGGACGGTCTTGTGCTGTTAGTCAAATCGATATTAAACATAAAAAAGTAGCAATGTAGAGAGTTTGATGCCATTTGATTGCTTGTTTACGGTATTGCTACCTAAACATCTAAATAGTCACAGGTGGCCGAGGTCGTTAAGGCGCGGACTCGTGAGCGGGAGTTCTGGGGTTCGAATCCCCCCAGGACCGTCATCCCTGACTGAGGCTTTTTCCAGGTTTTCTCAGTCCTCATAAATGGCAAATGCCGGTAAGGTATACTAAACTTATGCCTGGCACGGTTCCTTCCTTAAAAATATTCATTCCCAATCATACCATTTCATCTCATGTATCATCAGTGTGTCCACTGCCTGTGGCGCCTCAGCAGTAAAACGGGCGTTAAACACTATTAAAAAAATATAAAGTGCAGAGAAGCTACTTTCGTTCATATTGCTTGCAGTTTTGTGCACATTGAATATGGTAGAACGCGTGGAGTGATTTCCTAAAATTATTCTAGTTTCTATGTTTATCCAATTTAATGTCATAACGAAATATACAACCGTTCATTAATATCACTACACCATATAATTTGCTAATATTTCTAAGCGGAACATAACAAATGTTTATTGGTATAAAATTGCAATAATGGGGTGAAATATATTAATTACAAGGGACAAAATTAAAACTTTCCTTTCAGCAACGTATCCTAGCAAACTCTAGGCATTTTATCTGGAGGTGTTCTGACCCTATACCCTTCCATTCTTATTGGATAACCTCCCGGTGATAGATTAAGCTTTCTATCTCTATTCACTTGTTTCAAAACAGTTTTATGCATATCTTTCAGCAACCTGTGCTTATCTTTACGTGCATTGCGTCTCATGCAAGTTTAGATTAGGTGTTATCTTGCTGCAAGGTAAACGCTTTTCTATACCGAATGCAATCCAGGTGGTGTTACAACACAATAAATAATTTTATATTTTCTCTGAACGAATTTCCTTCAATTTTGCTCTTAAATAAAGCAACCCTATATCATAATAGTTTGCAAGAGTACCCTGCTGGAACTTCTGTACTTTATGTAGGCGGACATATTTTCTTCTCCTGGTACCGGCGCACATCTCTTATTTATGTAGTGGGTTTTAGCAGTTATTTCCTTATTGCCATATGCCACCTTCATATCAGTTTCATCAATGTCTCCTTTTCACTGTTGCAATAGATAGTCTGTTGTTCATTTATACTAGTCTGCACGGTTTTTATTTATTTATTCAGTTTTAAAACTGTTTCTTTTTTCGATGATTCTAATGCATTTATCTTCACTTTTTATAGGTTTTCGAGGCAACGTTGTGGTAAATCTTGATTTATACCAATATTTGTATAACGAGGAAGAGTGATAATCACATTCTTTAGCAATTTTTCGAATCGACAAATCTACTTCCTCAATGCTACAATTGCAGCACGTTTTTCAAATGATATTTCTAACTTTGGAGTAGTAGCTATCGTGTAATCTCTAAGCATCACCAACATTGAATCTTCAATCAGCAGGATTTTCTAGCAATGCTATTGTACATTTGTGTAGTTGATGATAGTATAAGGAACAAACAGCACGGATATCTAAGTTACATAGACTGATAGTACATTTGACTCGGCCATTGAAACAAAAATCAGGTATTTATAGTTTATTTCTCCAACGTGAAAACTTACCTCTTATTCATATAAAAGAATAAGATTTTAAAATAATATGCTTAAACAATTGTCTGCATAGTAATCTCAATTTATTTAAATTCCAATTTCATGTAAATGATTTGGTGTATTGAAATTAATTAGCGGTAGTGTACCTTTGAATAGCTTGGAATAGTTTTGCCAAATCTTCTCGCAGCAGATTTTGTCCTCCCTTCATGTCAAACACGATGGTATAAAACGTGCATTATGGAGAAAGTAAATTAAAACCCTATTTGACCGCCACGGGTGGCCGAGGTCGTTAAGGCACGGACTCGTGAGCGGGAGGTCTGCGGTTCGAATCCCGCCAGGACCCTCCTCCCTGACTGGGGTTTTTTCCAGGTTTTCCTCAGTCTTCATAACTGGCAAATGCCGGGGAGGTACCTAAACCTAGGCCTGGAACGCTTCCTTCCTTAAAAAAAAAAAATATCCTTTCCCAATATATAATTTCATCTCATGTATCATCAGTGTCCACCGCCTGTGGTGCCTCAGTAGTAAAAACGGGCGTTAAACACTACTCAAAAAAAAAAAAAAACCCTATTTGGGTCTATATGTCATTTGTTTCTTTATTCAAGACGTTTCCTCATTACAGTACACCGAGAGCTTGGTTCCTCATAGTGCACATCCATTAATTATTTCCAGTTAGAAAAATTCTTCCACTAGTTGATGCGATGCTTTAAATGCCTACATCTGTGTATTGTCTTACATCACGAATATTATTTCTAGTTGTAAACGAAAACGAAAGTGAAGTAGGAGAAAAAATATCTCCTATAAAATTATAAGTGAGGTGTTCTAAAATTTCTCGGTCTGACTCAGAAATGTCGTAAAGATGGTCAAACCACTATGATAACTGTTAAGTATCGTCCTTTAGATGGCGCGCTGTAAAGTTTCAGACGCTTTAGTGTAATCGATTGCTTCTGACGATCGTATTAAACTAGTGTTAACATTTTCTACAGCTAGATAAAACTGAAATACTAGCTGTGAATAAGTACTTCGTTTTGAAGGGTTTAACCCCAAAAGCAATACTAAAGCAGTTAGATTCCACATTAAAGGATTCTTTCCCTTCGTTTTCGACGGTTAAAAAATGGACTGCTGAATTTAATCCTGGTCGTACATCCATTTAAGATGATGAGCGCCCAGGGCGTGCCAAAACTGCTACAACCGACAAGATTGTGACAAAAATTCATCAATGATCCGATTGAAGGTGCGCAAGTAGGCTGACATTACAAAAACCTTGATAGACCTTGTCCACTACATTTTTCACTAAGTTTTGCGTATGAGAAAGCTTTCCGCTCGATGGATGCCGCATATGTTAACAGCATTCGAATGAACATTTCGCAAGTGTGTGTAAACTTGTTTAAATGCAATTTCAGTGAGTTTCTCCGGCGTTTCATTGCAGTATTGAAACATGGATTCATAAATACACGCCAGAGACGAAGGAGCAGTTCAAAAATTGGGTGCCAACAGGTTAAAGTGCACCAAAGAAAGCAAAAACGGCCCCACCTGCAGGAAACGCCATGACTACGGTTTCCTGGGATTCTCATGATATGGTGCTCGTACACTGCTTCCAGAAGGACAGAACCATCACCGGCAGTATTGCGCCTCACTACTGGACCAACTGAAGGATGCTATTCAGGCTAAGCGTTCACATCTTGCGAAATGAAAGCTCTCTTTCATTACGATGTTGCTGCAAAACAGCATGCCACGGGCTTCCACATGCTATATATTTGCCGTACTTGGCTTCCAGCGATTTCTTTTTGATCACAAGCCTGAAGAAGTGACTGGATGGGTGAAGACTCAAATCAAATGATGAGAGCGAAGCTGAGACATACGGTTATTTTTCACAGTTGGACAAATCTTATGTTACTGAGGATATTAAAACGTTGGATAGTCGATGCACTAAATGTTTTCATTTGCAAGGTGATTATGCTGGGGGGGGGGGCTGTTAAATCTTGTGTTTTCTTGGTCAGGCCGAGAACTTTTGGAACGCCCCTAGAGTACGTTATACGTATTATAAAAAAAACTATACCTAGGTGCATTTTACTAGCATTACTGTAAATGCGGCATTTTGATGTATTTCACCAACAAACGGACTCGCGAAATGAAAATATTTCAAATTACCACTGTTTCAAAAGTTTTGTATGAAAAATGCAAAAGAAAATTATTAGAACGTTACCAAAATTTGACTGCCATACTTAAAAATCACACACCAAGTCGAACAGGTTACATGGAGAAAAGCCTTTTGAAAGATTTCTTACGCTAATTTTATGTACGCTTCTATTTTACATAGCTTTGGCCACATTTTTGCTTTTGTGAACTACATCATTCAGAAGATAGTGCAACATCAGTATAAAAACTTGAAATGTTGAAGCCGAGAATAGGTATAAGGAATGGAAAAGTTTATTGTATATATGAGGGGCATAGGAATAACTTCATATATCATATTTGCTAGTTCTTGGGCTACATAATGCCTTAAATGGTAACTTGCGATTACTGAACGTACAAATAAAAATATTCAAATATTTTTCCAGTATAGATCTTCGAAAGCAAAAACTTAGCAAAGATTCCAATAATTTTTATCAAGTTCTGTAATATAAAATATTCCATAATCCATTTTGCTACGAACTGTCCAGAAGAAACTCCGTTTAGTGTATTTTTATTTAATTCAACAGAAACCAGTGTAGATCTTCCCTGTATTGCCAATGGTGATGATTCAGGGTTTCAGATGACTGAAATTGTGATTTATTTTTCATTCATTATGTTACAAGCTAATCAGTCGCTACAGGCTTTCCTCTAAGTGACCGTTGCAAAGAGTTGTTTCGGCACCTTTGATGCCCACAGTATGAGCTATAAAATGTTATTGCCATTACTACCATTTCGTCCAAATAATGGAACCTTAAGATTTCTGCCACGATCCTCCTACAATGTTTCTTTTCAACACCGTTTCGCCTAAGAATTGTGTGATAGAAGACTGTCCAAAGAACTAATCCTTGATATCAAACATTAAATACACCAGCATATATTCGCAGTAATTCAAACGTTCAAAAATACTTGGCCACCAAAATCATTAAGATGTATAAATTACTGTTAATATTGCCTTATTTATTTCAAGTTTGCACGTTGGACACGTGTTGTTTCGTTTATTACCCCTCCATAGGTACTCAGTAATTAAAACTAAAGCTAATGTTGGGTTGAGTTTTGTTAAGAATATTGACAGCATTATTATTTTTTGTTGTGTTAATACAGAATCGCACATGTCTTTGCCGAGTTGGAAGATGGACACCTAAAAAGCGGTAAGCTGTTAGGTAACCCTAAATGAGAACACTAGCACAAAGTGAGATAAAGTTAGAATTGATGCAGTTAATAAAATAATTCAAATGAAGGCAGAAACCGGGTGCATTAGTCTGAAGAGAAATAGGCGATGGGAAAGAAAGGGAATTATAACTTCTAGAGATGCCTATTGCATCAGGAAATCAAGATGTACTCCCACAAATACATTTTTACCCACAAAAGAAGCTAGCTGAAACTGAAGTTAAGATATGTGACTCGGCAGTACGACGCAGGTTCTTACAAATGGTTCGAAAATCTAAAAAACTGAAAAGAAACAGCTCTTGACAGCTATGGGATGTGCAAGAAATTACAGAAACTGAATTATTGAGGACTGGAGGAAGACTGCATTCTCCCAGTTTTACGTGTGAAGATATGAAGATGAATAGCACATTCATCAGACGGTAAAACATCCAGATAAGAAAATATATTGAATCGTTGTCATACAAAGGTGTATGTTCTGTGGTACCATGTAAAGAAATGATGAACAGAGAGAAGAATTTACAAATACAGGAGAGAAGAGTGTTGACTGAGCTACACAAGTTTTCCTGAAGTAAGAGCTGTTTTCCAGCAAGATATTGCCGTCATGTTTCCAACGAAGTGATGAAACTCGTGGGAGTTTCGGATATTCAAGTTTAGGATTGACCAGACATGAATTCTATCGAAAATGTATGATCTAAAGATAACAAGCTCAAATGTTTATTGATCCACTAAAGAGAAATTTATTTGTAACATAATTCGTGTGTGGTTTACTAACAGGGAAATACAAAAAAAAGGCAAAAATTTGGTGGATTTAATGCAAAGTATGCAGTAACTTATTAAGGCTAAAGGTGGACATACACAACAACAGTAATAATAATAATAATAATAATAATAATAATAATCCCGAATGTCCCTAAGAAGGGCAAATACCTCCTACAAGAGCGTAGCTCTTAGTCGCTAATGCGATAAGCTAATTCGCATTGGGGTTGTGTACAGTAGTACCACTCTGGATGCCGCACTTTGTTACATGTTTATTCATCAGATTTCACTTGTTTCGAAGTTGACATTCGATGGTTTTTCATGTATTCCTGCTTCTTGCATTTACATACACAATACTAATAATTAATTAAATAAAAGCTGGAATTGTAAAGCATGTAAACTTTAATAAATAATTCAAATTTCGATAAAATTGTGTTTGTTCGCGTTAATTTGCAAAAGGATATACTCATATAAACGAACTTTTAAATGTCTTAGGGTTATTTATTGCTCTAACTTACTTTCTCAGAGTTAACGAGTCAAATGTCTTCTATAGAACGAAACAGCCATCCCCAGAAACAACAAGTGCCTGTAGTAAGTTCTTCCTCAGTCTGAAAGACACTACACTTCGACCATTGTTTTAATTTCAGTCACAACTCTTTCGGATTAGCTCTAATGTTATAAATATACTATTTCAAAGGTTTAATTATTCTTATTATTTTTTCTCTCAATGGTCTACAAGATCCTCACTACTTTGGTCAAAAATATAGCTCCTTCAACAGTTCTTACATTAAAACACGCATGAAACGCGCAGTTTCTCAGAATATACTCATATCATTTTGATCTCATATTTGCAAGGACCGCAACAGCATCGGACCGTCAGCACCTCAATCAATATATTAATATTAATAGTTTATGATATAAGTCTAGAAAACGGCGATCTCTGCAATTGAGGCGTAACTCCAAAGCCTGGTGATAAAGCTCAGGGCCCAGGTTGAAATTCTGCTTGGATCGTGTTGTCTAAATTCGGGGTTTTTCCCCTCAGTCAGGAAGCTTTAGCGTTGCTGGGTCTTCCAGACTACGCGTAGAACAAATATCATTCATTCTTAGTAATCACCAAAACGATCGTTCTGAAGATCAAGGCAATCGGCAAAGGACGTTAATGGCTACCAAAATAAAAAAAAAAAGTCTAGAACCGGTTGAGCGAGGTGAGAGATTGGGATACGAAGAGCAGCGTGGTTGCTGGGAACAAAATCTGCCCTCCGTGTCAGCCTGTTTACGAAAGTATTGTTACCTGTTTTGACACCGCTTGCTTTCCTAAAACACTCCTATTCAAGAAACAGGTTGTTTCATGCTTTTTAACTTTAGTGTACGTTCACCGATAATAAATCAGATTGTATGTTATCGCAAGTTCACTTCAGCAAGTTCATTAAGCGTGCATGATATTTGATTTTCTGCAGTGTGATATTGGAAAATAAAATTGAACTATAAAAGTGAAGTCTTCAGAGGCATTCGCTTATATTCTCATAAAGTAATTCATTGTCTAGCCTCCAATCAATTTATGTTTTATTTACATATACCAACTAAGTACCCTCTAACCTTTCCAGTAATTCAGGATTTTTGTGTCGTCGGTCCTGGTGGTGTAGTGGTTACCATACCTGCCTCCTACGCCCAAAACGCGGGTTCGAACCCGGCCAAGATCGATGGAATTTTTCGGGCGTAAAAATCCTAAGTATGACTTCCTTCGGAAGGGAAGTAAAGCTGTGGGTCCCGTGTCGTACATTTACGGCACGAAAAAGAACCTCAAGCCTGAAAGAGAGGCCTCTGAGAAAAATTTGTCGGCCGTTTCACGCCCTGAGTTGAATGGGACGCTGATGACCTGAGATGTTAAAGAGCGTCCATAAATAAATCAATCAAAAAAAAAAAAAAAAAAGATATTTTTCCGATTTTCAAAATATTCTAAAAATCTGGGTTGATATATTTCAATGAGTACAAAGCATTTATACATTTTATTTCACGAATCTTCGCACTTCTAATGGTTTTATTTTTGAGGCCTTAGTTTTCTGAGCACAGTATGTTGAATTCTTCAAATATATTCAATAAAGTTTCAATAAGGACGATTCTCTCACACACTAGAATTCTTATGTTACCATATATTTTCAAATGTAATGCAACTTCCATTTTGTGTCCCTCTAAGGAAATTAAAACGGATATTTGTGAGTTGACAGTTTTCCGGGTTCTCCAGGACTTTTTATATTATACACATTAAGATAGTTTTCCTTACTCTTTTTTTAAGAGTTTAACGAATGTAAAATGTTAGCTGTGCATTTATCCGGTGTTTAGAGCTCTTCGTTTTTACATATTTTAAGCTTTAATACAATCGGTATCATTATAAAGAATAAAACTTATACGCTGTTTAATTGATGGAAAAACGTTTGAAGTTTGGATACAGGAGCTAAAAACAAAGATTGCCCATATCAACTTCTAGTATATTAAATTTGCTTTTTAAGTTACAACAAATGTTATGTTTTGTAAATGTATTGCCTTCAGAGATAAGTGTCTAAAATAACCATCTTGAGCTTGAACACAAACCTCATCATGGTTTGTTCCACTCTCTTGAACGTTTCAGCTCTGACATACTTTCTCAACGCTCTGGTGATGCCTCAACTGTAAAAATGGGCGTTAAACGTTAATAAATAAATAAATAAATAAATAAATAAATATAAAACGCCCCGGTGAAGTCTTGCAATGCCGCAAACAAGGCACGAATACACGACGGCCTACAAATGTCCCCATAAGCAGAAATCCAATGAACTGAGATCAAGAGGAACGGTAGGCCAGGTACTGGTCCTCCACGGCTATCTATCTCTTTCAGAATCGCTGATATAAATCATTTCTGGCATCAACATGTGATAGTGTTCCTTCGTGTATGTATCAAATACGAAGAACAATGTTAAGTAACTTTTTCAAGGAGCTCATTCAAATTTTGGGACAAAAACATAGAGCAATCTTTCAACCTTGCAGACAAAATAAAGTGCCTGATCAGTGTTATTAACTATTTCTATCCATAAATTGAATTTAAATTTTTGCTATCTTATTTTAATTTTAATAAATGCATTGTTCTGTTGTTCTGTACATTTCACCCATAGTAACAGCAACTTCATCAGGAATAACATGTCCAACAAAAAATGCTCGTACTTACTACACACATATCGACTAAGGATGAAATGCTTTTCAGAGAGGTAAGTTAAATACAAGTCCTTGCAATCTTGAAAGTGCTATTAGTCCCTTCGGAAGGGAAGTAAAGCTGTGGGTCCCATGTCTTAGATTTATGGCACGACAAAGAACCTCAAACCTGAAAGAAGAGGCCTCTGAGCAAAATTTTTCGGCCGTTTCACGCCCTGAATCGAATGGGACGCTGATGACCTGAGAGGTTAAAGAGCGTCCGTAAATAAACCAAATAAATAAGATGTGTATTTAGATTGCCGTTCTAATGGTACACGGCCTGCCACAATCCAAAACTCTCTTTTTAAACGAACTAGTTATTATAATACTTATGTTATGGAAAGCCCTTTTGATGGTAAATGTATTTTATAGCATTGAAACGTGTTGCTTAGGGCGCCATTACAGTTGTCAAGACCATATATGGGGTGCATACCTTATCATTTCTTAATTAGCATTCTCACTATCAAGGAAGGTCGAGTGAAGACATGTAGTTTATCAGTCCCAAAAAATCGCACAATAAAATTAAAAACGGCCACTACAAAGAAATTTCGGAAGAGGCGGTTCAACTGATCTGGTCATAGCTATTATATACCAAATGGCAAGAAGTGTAAAATTAGTGCAAGTCGAAAAATAAATTGAATAAACGTGTATATGCATATTTTTCTTAATTTTAGTTTCTCCTGGTGTTTCCTACGAATTAAATAACACTGCATATAAATACATAGACCTATTTTGTGCTAAAACTATTTTCTGTACAAATCCCTCTTATGACTTTGGCTTGTGAGCCTATGCTGACATCATGATCGAGAATTCATTCGCTTGTTTCTGAATGAGTAAACCACAGTTTAAGGAGATCACAATTAAAATATTTTAAAATCTCAAAGAACCAGAAATTCAGTTAGCATTGTTAAGAAAGTATAATCAGAAGATTTCCATGTGCCCCCCCCCATATTTCTAACAAGAATTTCACAGACTTCTGAGGCGAACTTCTAATAGTCCTTATTATTAATTTTGTGGAAGATTTTAAATTCTAGATACACATTTAATGGAGATGATCAGAAATTAAACATACATCCTGTATTTTATTCCAAATTACTGTGCCATTTTGACTGTTTAAACAGCCAAACTGCAAAGTTGGTTAGAAGCAAATAGCTCACCTCATTATAAAATGTTGAAGTAATTAATTTATACTTCATAACATTAAGTTCCTTCACAAGTATTAATCGGAATGCCGAGGCAAGTGGTTCTCGAGTCATTAACAATGTTGGAAGTGAAAATTACAATTAGAAATGGGACAAAATTACCATGCTTCGACTATGTACGTCAGTTGGAGGCGAGTTGTGAGTTAGCATCAAAGTGTAAACAAACCAAGCCTCAGGTATGCACAGCATCGTTCACTTCAGAACAGAAGTTTGTTCTGAACTGGAAAGCAAATGTGTGTGAGTTACTAATTTTGTTAACTATAAAGTTGTGCGCTTGTGTATTGTTCTCACATGCTGATTTAGTTCTAATTCTTAAATACCGGATAACTTAAGTAACGGAACAAAGTTGATACACTTATTACTTCTAAAAGATCAACGGAATAGAGAAAAAGGAAAATGTGCAGTTTTCAGTCATGTGTAGGAGCATATAACAAAAAGCTAAACTATATAAACACAAAACATTTTACGTGCATTTTTCTGTACAGCTCTAAACCTGCGATTCATCGGAATGAAATGATGAACTTGTACTTTTTTAAGATTAGAAGAAAAATTTAGATTTCCTTAAAATTGGACAAAGCACCAGTACCTTGATTTCATTTCCTTATGACATTTCAGAACTTACAATTTTTGCTTCGAGTGTTCAGTCTATATAGGGCAAATTAGAACTGCTCTTTAGAAAAGTGCAAATATTTCAGCTGCACGGTCATCCCCTGCTTTTCTCTTATTTCATTTACCAAAGGGAAGATACCTAAAGGGTGGGACATCTTATGCACTATAATAATGAAATTTGATATTTGTTTTTTTTAAGACGTTTTTAAGTCCCACAAAGAAATAACATTTTATGAGTTTGTGCAACACCCTTATATTATTCAGTATAAGGTTATTTCCAAATGTTGCCCAGCAACGGAGATGGAATAAAATAAAAAAAAAAAAAAAAGGGACCAACTCACTGACTAGATAAAACTAAAGGGAACAGCCTACCCATTTCAATGCCTACCAATTTTAATTCCCCACCAGAACGAAATGTTTGCCCTTCAATGCCGCAAATACGACATATTTACTTTATAAGTATTTAATATTTTGTTTCCTGATAGGAGATTAGTAAACATAATAAAAGGATGTAATTAAATGTACTGGAAGTGTTTCGATTTTTTTAAAAGTGAAGAAACATAGGAAATTGTTACGGATTTTTCTAATAATTATTCATTTTGTAAGATACAAGCACGAGACACGCAGTTTGTATCAGTTACAAGCAGTTTTTGTTCTTACAGACGTAGTGTCGAATAGAAATACAGTATGTTCTGTAATTATTTCATTATCATTATTTTTTCTCCTCCCACAAAGGGCCTTAAGCTCGTCCTTCATGTTCCAAATGCGGGCTAATCGTTCGAAGCCAGTGTCTTGCACCATCCAAAGTTTCACAAACATGTTTAAAAGTGCATTTGATAGAATGATTTGTATGGCGTAGTTTCAGGCGTGTCTGAAACACTCTTGTTTCACGTATCTCCACAGGTAAAATTTAATGGACAGGTCGGGTGAATGTGGTGGCCAAGTGTAAAAGCTATTTCATTCAATCCAACGTTCTCCAAACATAGCGCATAATGCGTCGTCGTTCCATGAATCTAAAGCCACATTCTTTGGCGTATAATGTAAAAATTCAAGTACTGAAGAAGTGCTGGCTGACATGGATGGGCCCACAATGATGCTGAATAGAATGCTACCTCATATCATAATCCTCGTGGCATCTGTACCATTGAAAGGATGCACTCAGTACGTGTTTTGTACGGTCCAGTGTGTATAGCCACATAAAAAGAATAAGACATTCGTCAATGAATAAGACACTTCGATGAAAAGTTACATCCCTATGTGTACGTTCACCAATACAGTTAAGAGTATTCAAGTCTCCTCTTAGGATCCCGATTGTGCATTGTTAAGCCCAGAAGAGGAAATGTGCTGGGCTTCAGGATTCAGCACACACAATCTTTACTGATGCCGCCCTGGCCTCAGCGAAACGATCTGGCAATTATATTTACTTGAGAAGGTTTGGCTTTGAGTGGACCACTTCGTTTGGTGTTGAGTATCATGAAAGTTGTTTTAAGTTTATTCAGCAATCTGTCCAGATTGTGATGGGGTGACTTGGGAATATTAGGATGCCGGCGATGAAACTCTTCTGCAGCCTCTCATGATGTTCCGTGATATCTCCACAAAGAATAACAAGCGCTGCTATTAGCACTATTACTGGATTGCACCATTTTAGCTGATAAATAATAACAATCGATCAACTTCATGAATTTTTAAGACATGCTGTATAATTACATTATTTGCCGTACTGATCACTATTTATTCTCTGTATTTTACTGCAATTATAAGGTCAACAAGAGTGAAGATACAGCATTTAAAATTTTGATAACAGAAAATTTATTTTAATATTATTTAATGAGGTTTATTAATGAATAATTCGACTATATCAAGAAAAATATACAAAAAAATTAAAATGGGCTATTTCAGAGAATATGTCCTTTCGTGTTTCTATGCGACATTCCAAGGAATTCACATTTTCCTATCACCGTATATGGTAAAACTATTTACATTTTTGCTATTTTTCTGCGGTTTATGGGCTCTGTTTTTCATAAATTAACATTTTCACTGCATATATAACACTTTGTAATAACCTTGTGCACCTACTCCTTAAGTTCAGAAAGATGATCTTTCTCTACTCAAGTAATTTTCCCTCCATATATAATATTTCATCTTTCAAACTAGGAACACATTAAGGGACATATTTCAACTAAGTTTATGAATAGAACTAAAGCCATCTTGTGTCTAAGAAACACTATCAGTCTGTCCTCTGTATCTACAGCGCCTTTGGGAAATACCGTGCGGTCAGTTTTGTTTTCTCCCCGGAGTGTTTTTGCATATGGACAAGCGCGCCACTCGTTAGCCGGTCATCCGGGTCTCGGTGTTTAGTGGATGGCTAAAACAGTAAAACAAACCAACCATACAATACAAAAACCAATTTAAGAGACTCGTTACTCATTAATTTATCATATGAGTTGTTCAAACTGCCCACCTTCTTTTTCCAAACACTTTTGGCATCTTTTTAGGAAATTATTCATCATTTGCAGTAGTTCATTTTGAGAAATCCGGACAATTTCCTGACGAATAAAATCTTTCGAGTTCTTGCATGACGTGCGGGCTCGTCTTGTACGCGGCATTTTTTAATTTTAGTTTACCCCAGAGATAATAACCGCAGGCCCTCAAACCGGGGGACCGAAGTGATCACATATCCTACTAATAACTCTGCCTTGTGAAAATACATTATGAATTCCTCTCATGGAATTATTCGCAATGGCAGAGTCCAGCTGAAAAAAATGCATGATGACGCTCTCTGTCAGTAAATTATCTGAATAAAGGTGTTAATGTGGCATTCACCCAAGTAACAGAATCAACAGTATAGTTAAAAAAAAATAATAAATAAAAATAAATTGATCCTATGATTTTTCACCACTGAGTTAACACATGAATTGTACATAAAGACACGCTGTGCTGTTGCAAACACCAGAGGTGGAATACAATTTATATATAGTGTCGAATTAAGATACGAACACAACAGACACCCGGGAACAGCTGCGCTACGACTACCAGAGTGAGCAATGTCAACAAGTAAGAAAGCAGGTTTGCTACCCCCTCCAGGGTGCGGTTAACTTATAAGAAAACTCCCGCACAGTGGAGAAAAGCATCATTGATCGCAGTGTATGTCGGAATGAGTTTTAAAACTTAGTTTCCCTTTCTTTTGTAATGTTCAGAGCTCAGTAATAGTATCGGTGACTTTTTCTTGATCATCTTTGAAAACTAGAAGATTTCATGTCCTGAATAGATTAGGAAGCACGTTTAGGAAAATTCCTAAGCAAAGGAAATAGTGGTAAAGAAATTATCTGTTGCCAAAATTTTGAAATGAACAGTGCACATTTATAATAAAATAAACGCTTATTGAGTGCAAAATATTAATCGATTGAAAGCAGTAATTATACTACACTGAATTTGCAGTAAACTTTGAATTAATTTTACGTAACAAAAGTACTGGGAGGAATTTAAACAGTACTCAGCTAACGTTTAGTTCTTACATTTAATAATGTGTTAAAAGAAATGCTTATGGGCGTTAAGGTGAAAACATTCTTTGTTGGCATGTGACTAATCCAGAGGATAGAAAATAACTGTAAATCATTTTCCATGGTATTTCTGTTGAACAAATCGCGAGTGCAAGCAAAATGTTTATGCTATCATGTTCGTCTTTTGTTTTAACTTCCCTCAAGCGTCATTCATGGCGAGAGCGGTAAAGAAGGGGGCTGTTTTAAAGCACTACTCTCACTTTCACTCGGACTGCGGGAGAGTACACGCGCACTGTGTGTGCATAGCGTATCGTAATATGCCGGGCATTACATGCGCTTAGGAAACGTTATTTAGTAATTCCTTCACTCAGTTACCACTTTAAGCTTCATTTTGTATTTGATGACTTAATCGTGACTGTTGTTTTGGCTTAGTACAGAAGTAATGTGTGTGACCACGCAAGCACGTATTTATTTTGTTAATCTATTAACGTACTATACAGAAGCGATTCTGATAATGAGTGAGTTGATGAATACGCAAATAAGATATCGGTTGGCATTTGCTAGCATTCGCCTTTCGTGGCGAGGAAAGCGTCAACTCATTTTTCAAATTAAAGCAAACGTCTTTCTTCCAGAGACCACGGAAGACAGCGCTTCATTGAAGACGATCTTGATAATGGAGTTTCGTATATTTAGTCTTTAGCTAAAATGGACGAAATGGAAAGTACATAAATCTTTCCTCTGTATTAGCACTAGAAGAGATGTAGTGGCAAAATATATTTAAAAAAAAAAAACAGCATTAACGGAAATATTTATTTTATTATCCATTGTGAGAGAAATGTAATAATAATCTAGTCCAGTATTCTTGGTTCGAGTATTGGCCATGATCTTCGATTTTTTTCTATCTATTGCAATACCGAACACAAATGAGTTATATTAAAAGTAATATTTCATAAGCTGTGTTTTCTAATTTAGCAAGATGCTTGACAACTTGAAGTAAAAGTTGATTATAAATATTTTAAGGCAATTTGATATAATCAGTTAATAACAGATCATTGTTTAAGAATCCCCCATAGAAATATCTGCAGAAGGCTATGTTGGCAACATTTGACGTAAGCAAAACTACTCAATAAAGTGATAAAAACGTCTTCGATGGCCGAATGCAATTTTAATGCGGTCGACATCTATGTAAAACTAAAGCAGTTAAGGAATGGGCATGCCCGAGGAAAATATATGGCATATTTTCTCACGTAAATGTAATACCTTGTTAAAAGCTTACATCAAGCTATTTAATGATGAAATATAATTTAGAATTCTAAACATTAATATTTGGAATGTGTAAATATATTCAAAGACAGCGGTTCTCAATCAGTGGTCCGCGGGCACTCAAGAGTCTTCAGTGTACAATCAGTGAAATAGGAGGAAAGGAAAAATACAAATTTATGGTGAGTATTATTTACCGAGGTAAAGTAAATTGAAATCAAAATTAAGGCGGAGAGAGTTTTCAAATAGCTAAGCCTAAAACGTGGTCCAGACAGAACGCTCTTGTATGTACCGTAATAGTTTCTCTGGCAACTTTCGGCAGCGAGCTGCGTAGGCTGGGGCTTGGTTACCTCCAAATTTTCCTGGAGTAACAAATAAGGTCATGAATGTATTGAGACCTGTGGTAACAATTACTTGCTTGAAAAATTCTTTATCTTCACTCATTTATCTCAAATTCTTCCCATTAAGCCCGACTTCGGCATAATCCCAATCAGTTGGAAATTAAAATTAACCAGTAATATTGTGCTATTATATATTACTAGTTATTAATATTAATGTTTATGCATTTTATATTTAATTGTAGTATTATTGTTATGATTATTACTATTGTGCAAGGATACACAGCAATAAAAACGAAAACATTGCAAAAATGCTCTTTTGTTTATTTAGATCTTTAAAGTTTGTAAACTAAAAATAAAGTACTCTAAAATACCGATACGGTGCCAAAAAAATGTGCACACACTTTCACAGTAGACATAAATTTGATATATTTCATTTTTTTTTATTTGTTTATTTACGGACGCTCTTTAACATCTCAGGTCATCATCGTCCCATTCGATTCAGGGCGTGAAAAGGCCGGTAAATTTTACTCAGAGGCCTCTTCTTTCAGGCTTGAGCTTCTTTTTCGTGCCGTAAATGTACGACACGGGACCCACGGCTTTATTTCCCTTCCGAAGGAAACCATACTTAGGATTTTTACGCCCGAAAAATCCATCGATCCTGGCCGGGTTCGAACCCACGATCTTGGGTTTAGAAGGCAAGTATGGTTACCACTACACCACCAGGGCAGACATATATTTCAAAGTTAGACCGAAAATGATTATCATAAATCTACAATGAACAAATGAAGCAAAGATTATCGTATGATGTTCTGTAAACAGATGTGACTTATATTACGTTATGCTAAAATGGAGCCAAGATTATCGTTTGAACAGCGGAAAGCAATTTTGAAGTGGCATTGGAAAATCGAGAATGTTGTTGAAGTTCAAAGGCAATGGAGACGTGTGCACAGAACAGAACCGCCAACGTGAGTAAAAATTGCACACATTCGAGACAAATTTGAGACTGGTGATATCTGGGAGACCTCGCACAGCAACAAGCCCAGCGTCCTTTACTATGATTTTGGAACGTTTTGAGCACTCGCCGCAGAAATGTACTAAGCAACGTGCAGGTGAAACTGGAATTAGCAGAACCAGCGTACGTCGCATTATTAAAAGAGCGAAGTTGAAAGTTTTCATCCCAAGACTTTTGCATGCATTGCATGAAGAAGACCTGATCGGGGAATGCAGTAATGTGAGTGGTTTCGGAACATGGTGCAAGAGGATGAGGCCTTCTTAGGGAAAGGTGTTTGGTCCGATGAGGCACAATTTAAGTTGAACCGGCATAACCGATGTGCAAACAATGCACGTGTTATTTTGCAAAAGGCTGCTAATTTACTTGGAACTAATGATTGGTGTGGATTGTCATCTAGGGGTCTAATTGGATCATCCTTTTTGAAGAAACAGTAGCTGGCCCAGTGTACCTGAACATGATACGCACTCTTACTCTATGGAAATGAGGAATTTTACTTCCAACAGTATGGTGCACAACCACATTTCCACCAAGATGTATGTGCATATCTTAATGGCAATCTTCCAAGGCACTGGATAGGACGAAGAGGTCTGATTGAGTTTCCACCACGTTCTACCGATCTAACTCCGTTGAACTTCTACCTATGGGGAACCCTTAAGATTGTTGTATACCGCAGAAAACCAGCTACACTTGCAGCGCTTCGGGGAAAAATTGAAACAGCATGTGCTATAATCGCTGAGGACACTTTCGCAAACGTTGCTCAATCAGTAGTTTAAAGTGTTCGTTGTATAAAATGTTACACGTACTTAGAAATACCTACCTATTCAGAAACCTTGAGAATGAAATAGACCATTGCAGTCGCTACGGTTCGATATTGCCAACTGAGAAAAACTAAACAGAGAAAATATTTTATCGTTCTAAACAACATGTTTATTAAGGTTTATGGTTCCTTAGGCAGATATTATTACATAATTTACAAAATGATTTCAAGACCGTTTGGCTGAATACGCAAAAACAATTGCATGAATGAATAGACATTAAGTTAGTTAAATTTACAATTACTGAAAGCACAGAAAAATGGTCAGTGATGCGTGCTCAAGAATTATTTAGTGGAGATACAGAGTTGGCTACAGCGACCACAAGACAGATGCATGTCGCGTGATAAAACGGAACTGATAAAACTTTTCGATAATTTCAGTTCGATATCGGGCTTTGATTGATCAAAACTTAAAATGTTGTTTAGTTTCATTGCTCGATTTTAGTGAAATAGTCATAAAATACCTGATGACAAAGTCTAATATCCGGTTCCTTTGAAAACATGTAACATTAAAATGTAAGGAAGAAAATTAAAAAATGTAGATTTTAACAAACTCCAAAATGTTATTTAATGCACGAGGGATGTGATAATCCATTGTTTAAATGTTACTCTGACATAATTACAAAATAGAAAAAATTAACCTTGGTGTAATTGTTCATTTTACCTGCTTTGCTAACGGCCATAGGCCATACAGGTCACTCCTTTCAAGCGACGTTAATCAGTTACCCAGAGGAGTTAAGCATTACTATAGAAAAATAGTTGCAGATATGCAATTTGTTCATTTTTGGCACTGCAAATCTCTTGTCAACCATAAATTATAAAAGTGAATCATCGGCTATGTAGGCTGTGAAATGTTAATGTATTATAATTTATTACTTTTATGCATTTAATATTCGTGGATTAATAAAACTATGTAAATACAAGCTGGGAAGTACAAAAAGTATTATAAAGGCAGGCATTTAATTACATAACTTCATATGTTTATATGGGAGCCTATTGCACAGGACAAACACCGCACAGTTCTGTTACACGTCCTGCTTATTTAGAACATCTTCGTCTCGTCATATAATTAATACCCGGTATAATTTTAACATAAATACACACGTACATATGCCTTAGTAAAACTAATTAGAGCACAGAGTGAACCAACTCCGTGGCTCAGTTAGAGCGTGGATCCGAAATGAAGTGGAACGGCGAAATCCGTTAGAATCCTGTTAGGATAAAATCCTCTCAGTTCTTAGCCAGAGCTCCTCTGCCCTTAGACAGACTTAAACCTTCTGGTTACCTAGCTCCTATGGTGTGAATATCACCCACTCTACCTAATTGCCAATCCGGCTTCCTGAAGAGCTAAGTAATTGGCATGGGACGTCAGCACGTAATAAACAAATGGAACACAGCATTATAATGATTTTATCGGCATTTAATAGCTTTGGAAATATCGATTGGCTCTGTCCGCCATCGTAACTCATGACTTACGAACATTTATGTTATTCGTGAACGAGATGATAATAAAATGCATTATTTATGGTCACTGTAGTGTGTCACGGTGAGCCATATGGATTAAACCCTTAAATTCAAGGCCGCAAAAGATAGGGATGACCTTGACATGGTTATAGGGTGCAATGACCTGGTGATGAATGGCTATGATAATCCCGAAGTTTTAACTCGTTTATTCAGGCACAAGGGAAAATTGGCATCGTTGGACCGGTTGACTTAACCAACGTGCTTAAATTAAATATAATAAAAATTTCTATATCTAGTACAACACTTTATATTAAGATCTGGCTAAGGGTATTGCTAAAAAACATATTTCCATGCGTCCTAACTATTGGTTCCATGGCTAAATCAAGTTGTTTCTATCCATGGACTGATATTAGGAGAATTATGCAAGGATAAAACGCAAACTGTTCTACCATATAAAGATATTATATATAATTGCGAAGATATGAAAACAAAATTGTTATGACTTGTCCCTGTAAATAAAATTAATTAGTAAGTACAACATGTTTTACTTTACAACTGAGCTTGGCACACCTACGGCTTCTTTACTCCAGTAAAGCTTACATGCAATATTTTTTCACGACAAATACTGCATCATATTTCCTTTAACATGAGGACTCGCGAATCTAAAACGTTTCTTGCCGTTGTTATTCACTTTGTGGAGTGATAACCTTTCTCAAGAGGGATATTTTCAGGTTTTCATTCATGGATTCAACATCTGAATTGTCTAACTTAATAAGCAATTGATTGTCATGCAGTTAATGGTAGAATTGAGATTTCACAAAAATATATCAGGGTTACAACATGTTCACTTTTACTAACTAAATGGAAGTTTAAGGTATAATCGATACAATGATTATTAGCATCAATGATGAGGGGAATAAAAACTTGTTTCCACAAAGAGCATCGAATTCTTGCAGGCGACTCCACGATAAACACAACGCTGAATCTGAAGTGAAGAATAATAAACTTCGTTGGCGTGTTGCCACAATGCAATTTACCGGTTTGATTTGAATTGAATATATAAAATTAACTTCAACTTAACAGTATTGTTTCGATTTTAAACAAGATACTTCATTCGAACACTGAGAATCTTTTATTGTGCGGAAGCCATGACTAGTCATGGGGTTGGCAATAGACAGTGCAGTTTGTTGGAATATTGTGGATGTCACAATTTTTGCCAGCTGCCAAAGAACGACGCAGTGTTTCTGCTCTTTGACAACTCAAGTTCCACTTTATGCATACTACAAGAATAAACAGTAGATTGGTTGAATGCAAATGAAAACCTCTTTCACGAGTGGAAAACTCTAAAACTTCCCCTTTTGGAAATGAAGCTAGTTGGTGAATCTTTTAGCTTTTAATTGTTTTTCTTTTAGAATAATCAGAGTTGATGATTTTGGAAGCGGTTAAGTTTATTCTAGAGGCTCACGAAAGATTATTTTAGTCCCTGATCTATGTTGTTTGGGCTTTGAATCGATTCTAATTGTGCTGGAATTGTTGATGAAGTATTCCGTTTCAAGACTCCACTAATAACTGCTTCATTGATAGCAACACATCATTTTGTTTCTAACTTTTAATCGAGAGAAACAAATACTCATTTTTTATAATTCTGGCATAAGTTACGTTTCTTGTTTAAACAGAGCTTATGCTTTGAAATGAAATACTCAGAAAACTATACTAGTTTCATTTTACTCGGTAATACAATGAAATCCATCATTCTTTCAAAATGATCACCTTTGGGCCTGAAATGTCACCTTGAGTTTTTAAGCTAACATCTAGAATATTTCCTTCGCTGCCGTCTCAAGATTTAGCTTGAAATGTTTCTGACTTCGCGCAAGTCTAAGTTCTTAGCTTGTAGTCCAGCTGATTCAGGTCAGAGCTACCAGCAGACGGTTGTCTGTGTCATTTGAGCCGGAGCTGAATCTTGTTGAAAGACCCAATGCATTCCACCAAAGAAGGTTGCGTCAAGGGTTCCACGCCTTTTTGATACCGTCAGGGTTCAGTATTTCCCTTTAATTGACAGAAATGGGGACATTGCTCACCAAACATTCACATTCACATTTTCCTCTATCATGAAACATTTCTCATGAGATGGAGATTGCATGCTACTGAAAATGTCTCTTTGGTCTTTATTTTATTCAGTTGGCGAATTCGCTTTCATATGAAGGTGCTTAATGATGCGAGACATGGATCCGATTTAGCTCCCGGGCGTTATTTTTTATTTACAGTATAAACGATTTGTTCCGACTACTCGTGGGGTATGTGGTTTACTAGATCTGTCTTCAATAGAAAATGTTCTCTGAATTTCCTTAAATAAATTTCTAAGTAATATTTAATTCTTTCAGCAACATTAAAATCTCTTAATATTTATTGCCAAACTAACAATGTTTTGGTATAACTAGATTGTCATAGTTACCGGTAATCTTTACCCATATCTGTTTTTATTTCAGTGTTAGGTAAAATTGGTAGGGAAGGAGGAGAAGTTTTCGGTATTTCGATTGTGTTCAAGGGCAGGCCGTTTGTATCTATGTTCCCAAAGATAGCACCTCCGGGTACAAGGAATGAGATGAAGGTGGGTACCGTCGGCCAAGATCCAGAGTGATGATGCAAGGACGTAGGCGGGGTCTCTAACTTTGGTTCCAGATGGAGCATCCCGACGCTGGCGGAGCCTTCCCCAAGAAATCCCAGCGTCTCAGAAAGGCTCCTTCCATACCAAACGCTGGGGTAGAGACCGTCCTAAAGCAGGAAACCATCTCTCTTTACCTGGTAACTTTGACTATGCAAGGACGTAAATGATAGAGCGGAAAATTCGTGGATCGACTAAGCGACCAGGAGAAAGCACGAAATATATTTGATTTGTTTTATTTACGGACGCTCTGTAACATCTCAGATCATCAGCGTCCCATTCAATTCAGGGCGTGAAACGGACTACAAATTTTTCTCAGAGACCCCTTCTTTGAGGCTTGAAGTTCTTTATTGAGCCGTAAATGTACGACACGGGACCACGGCTTGACTTTCCTTCCGAAGGAAGCCATACTTAGGATTTTTATGCCCGAAAAAATCCATCGGTCCTGACCGGGATCGAAACCGCGATCTTGGGTTTAGCAGGCAAGTATGGCTACCACTACACCACCAGGACCAACGCGAAATATATATAAAAGACTGGCTGATCCCAAGGGATTTGAACCGAGACTTCCCAATTGCGAATACCAATCATTACCGCCTGAGCCACCTTATTCGAAAGTGTTAGGGATATTAACACATAGGACAGAATTTGGACCAAGAGTACGCATAACGAAGTGCAGAGCAGAAACTTCACTGTTATTTGGGCAGTAACTCTAATCTACCTTTGTGGCAAACAGCGTACTTCTCAAAAGTATGTACAGTGAAATTATTTGAGTTACGGCCGTTGTGAGCGCGACTGCTTTTTGGGGGATTGTAGTCGCTGCAACCGGAAACTTTAGGGTGTTTATTTTTACTGAAGCATACAGTGATACTGTATTTAAAATAACCTGTGCTATAAGAGGTGTTGAAATGATGCCCCATAGCGACGACAGTACATGCCCAGCATCAGCGTAGCCATTCCTCTGTGTTGTCTAAACTTTTCTTCCATGAGAACGCGACGTTTCTTATCGTGTTTCGTGACTTTTTAGCAAGTCGGCGAATAGTTTCTCTATCTGGAACGCGATTGCCAGGGTATTTTCTTGCGAATCTCCTTACCCTTCTCTGCAAGAATGTTTTCATATAGCCCTCCCTGCGGGGAGTTGTCCGGGTGGGTTGGACTCGGCGACTCAGGGGAAATGGATAACTCTGTGGCGGCAGTGTGCCATATGAGGGAGTGCCTCAAGCGTGTACCTCGTTGGCACAGGTTCAATCCTCAAGGGAAGTGATGAGCTACCAGTAAATGCTCGGGTTACTCACATGCAGAGTGAGGACACTGATGCCTAGATTAAGCCAATTCATCAGTTGCACTGGGAGTCAAGCCCGAAGAAGGTAGGCAACGTATTTTGTTTGATCAGAAACGGGGGGCTAGTTTTGGAAACTAGCTGCTGATCTAAATGAGCGGTTTTAGGGAGTGGTCCCGGTTAAACATGCACATATGAATAATTCTCTCTCTAACCATAAGCTGCTACCTGCACATGCATTATAGACCTCGACTGACTTATCCCAGTTTACAGACGCGCTATGCCGGACCGTAACTTAAATAGCCTCCCTGTACAAATAAAAGGAACCGTGAAAAGCTATACAGTAAGTACGGTCCAATATAAAAATCATTTCACGCGATCTCTGCCAGAAACATTTGTGCGAAATAAAAAGTCATAGCATCGGTCATTTTCTTGGCCCTTCGTCATATTCTACTTCGCACATTTCATGTTAAACGGTATAAAACTACTTCAACAAACTTAAACGTCCTTTTTTGAAGTTTAGATTTACCCATAGGTTGAGCACAACCAACCAATATGCGTAACAGTGTTGGCTCAGTGCACTGACCGCTTGAACCGCTGCAGCACGGTGCAATTCCTAGGAGAACTTGGAACCATGCCTGCTATTGCGATAGATTGACAAAAAGAGATAGCGGTGCAGCAAGCCCACATGCAGTTGCTTGCAGTGGCACCCGCTTTGTCTCGGTGCTCCGAGTAGCTTAGCATAGCTTCCCGTATGTATTTCACGCTCACGTTGCAGTCTGTTTCGTAACAGCATATGCTATTTGCTTCCAATATCATACTACATACCAAAAGAGGAAATGTGCTCACTTTAGCGGTTTCATGCACTTTTGAAACGTAATATATATATTTTCACAAGTTTTCTCCGCTTTTATAAGAATTATTAACATTAAAGTGTGTGTGCTTAATGTTCAAAACCGTTCCTTATTATAAAATAAAAAGAATTCCCATATGTTATGAAAGAACTAACTCTCAAAATATTCACGGTCAGTTTACATTAAAAGAGCATTTACAAAAGTATACCCAAGAGATTGAACTTTAGTGAATAGTTCTTTCCTTTTATAAAGGTACCATCTAAATATTCAAACTAAACCTCAACAGTTAAAATGTACACCACTTAAACGTACGGAAAAGTTAATAGAATTTTAAGCACTTGTCTCCAATATATATTTTTTCTCTTTAGCATAAGATTGTTAATGTAAATAAGAAGAATGCCCATTAAAAGTTTCATGCAATAATCCTAAAAATTTGTGGATGCTATGATGTATACATTTTCAAAAAATATATTTTTCAGAAAACGAGCGACAAACATACAAATTAATTTTATGGCAGCTGCAATCCAAATATTTAGCTTTCAGTTTTATATTTAGCAACAATCTGTATTAACTATCTTTAAAATCACGTTTTTCTTTCAATATTTTATCCTATCATGTTTTGGTTACGTTACGTTTCACCAAAATAAAAAACAAGTATTTGCACACTTTGCTTCTACTTTTAAAATCAATAACTATAGACAGCTGAACAATTGCTTCCAGTTTGTAATAGGCTCATCCGGATTGCTAGAATAAAACAGATTCATTGACAGCAAGAAAATTAATCTAATAAATTAAGAATATCTTAAGTGTAGAGAAAGGCGTGGCTAGAATTTATTTAAAAAGGTCACACGTTAAAAAGTTTTAATGCATAACTCGGCCAATTTTGTAAATTTTCAAAAATATGTCATAGATATGAAGCTGAACGTTTGTTCAAATTAGCGTGCAAAAGAATTGAGCAGTGTATATGCACTCTCTTAAACTTTATCATTACTACGGTCTATTGAGCAACAAAATAATATCAAATTCGGTCTTAAATTATTGCAAACAGTGATTGGTTTGTCTTCTCTATCAACATTAAGGAACGCCGGTACAGAAAGGACTGTAATTTCTGAGCGGCAGGCAGTTGAATGATCTCTCAAAATAACATATTCTACATTAGTAAGCTCCTTCTTACTAGTTTAAAAGTTGTTAGAAATGCTACATAATTTATAAAACTGGTTCTCAAACTGCGGTCCGCAAGGAACTTCCAGGGGAGTTCACGATACACAAGTACAGTTAATAGCATTTACACTTGAATGTGTAGATAAAGCAACGGATTAAATGGAAATAAATAAGTAATTTACGACATGTATTTATTGAGGAAAAGTAAATTATAATCTAAATTATAATTTTCCAAATAGATAAGCCGAAAATTTGGACCATACAAAATACTCCTAGGTACAGTCATAGTTTCCCTGGAAAAGGCAGGCATCTTTCGACAGGGAGATGCGTAGGCTGGGGCTCGCCTGCAAGTATAGAAACTGTTTGGAAAACGTAGAATCAAAACTCAGAATGTAAATATTTTCCATTTAGCCCGATTTGAAAGTGAAATGCAACATCAACTCTCTCATCAACAATTAAAATTTATGAGTAATGCTGTGCCATCAAATGACTGAATATTTTGTATGATATATACTTTTTTGTAGTGGTATTGTTATGATTACTGCCAGTATGTAAGGATACACTACAATAAAGAGGTAAGTCATTTTTAAAATTTGTATTCAGTTATTTTGTTTATATCTTTAAATGTTATAAACCAAAGAACAACTTTCAAAATGTATAGATAGTAAATTTATAACTTTAAATTTAAAATTAAAATCTTATGGACTGAGCAGGATATTTCAGGCAATATCGCTTGAAACTCGTATTAGGGAGATCTCGGTTTTAATTCCGGTTGCATTTTTTAAATTTTATTTCCGTGATTTCCTCTGGTCACTTAGGCGAATGATGTGAATATTTGCATTCCACGAGATTTCCTCGTATTTCATTCCGTTAGTTCTATTACGAAGTCGAAAGTGGCAGAACGAGGTGGGCTGGCGCGGTGTTATGGTAGTTGCGCTTTGTAGAGGTTTCTGCCCCAGCGTCTGGAATGAAAGCAGCCCTTCTGAGGGGCTCGTACTCCTTGACCGACTTAGGGAAGCTCTATTTGGAAACCTGCTAGGAACCTTGTCTAAGCCCGTAGATCCTGGCAGCTCGAAGTCTCTCTTATATTATCCCTTCCTCCCGAAGGTATCACCATGGAGGGGGGGGGACAAGTACAAATAGCCAGCCGCGAGCAAGCAAGGCTAAGTGTCGAAGTATCCTCCTCTGCCCAGACAATTCAATTCAAATTTTTAAGGGGTTTCGCGGTCAAGGAAAATTTGAAAATCAATACAATAGATTATTTATATTAATGCTAGCAAATATGGGATATGCTTTTTCTATATCGCCTGTCAGAAGTACGCAGTTCCCTTAGAATTTCTTATTTCCAAACACGATATACTGGATGTAAATACATATAGTGTTAAGCAGATGAGTACCATGGGATCATGTATTGTCAATAAACCCATGTGCAGAAACGCTTTGATTATGCACTAGAGCCTCCGAAAAGGAAGGGGGACAAACCATTAGACCCGGTGACAAGCAGTAGAAGTTGCGTTCATTACTTAAGGGATGTTTACCAGTGGTACTGCTTCAGCTGTTATGTGATGCACAGCAGTCCTTCACCATATCCCATAGCCACTCACGTTGCTGGAAGAGTTGCCTTTGGAAATCAGTCGTGCGATGTGGTTCCAGCAGGATGGTACTCCAGCATACTTCGTTATGAGGTACGTGGTCATTTTAATGCCACCTTTGGCAACATGTGGATTGGACGTGGAAATCCAAATAGCCTGGCCCTCTCATTCATCTGGCCTGAAAACATTGGATTTCTTTTCCTGCGGATACGAGACTCCCGTGGAGATGCAACAAGATTTTATGGCATGATTTCAAGAAGTATAGCTGAAGTCAGCGAGATACGCCGGGAATCTTTCGAAGAGTTCGGCATGGCATAACCAGGCGATGCACAAAATTTATCGAAGTTAGTGGCAGCCATATTTGAGAACTTTCTGTAGTTGATTAAAATGTTTACTTACAGTATTTCAATTTTCTGTTTTGCTTCTTTCCTAACTTTTGTGATCCTACTGCCTATGCCCTCCATATTTCATAGACGCTGACACATAAACAAAGCATGGGTTTATTAACATATATTCACATGGTACCCATTTACCTACCATCGAGTCTTGTAACTTACATATTTACACACGGTATGGAAAAGCAAACTGTTTATGTTTATGAACCTTTGGCAGTCTTATTTCTAACCAGTTTGTCCCTGAAAGCACCGTGCATGCAAATAGGCTGAAGGCGTCTTTTCATGGGAATAAACCGCATATTAAATGAAATCATATTAGTGGTCTTTCCTGTAAATTATCTCTTCATCTATATAGCTAACGTGAAAAGTACCTTTATGTGGTCAAGGTCATCTTCCCGCTTCGTTTGCAACACTTAATTACCCCTACCCTATTATTGTTTCTCCATAAAAAGGGGGGGGGGTCTAATTTTAAAGTAACTATCTTTTCCAATTCACCTTCGCTTTAGCACCTTTGGAGTTAATTTCAAGAAATAAAGGATAAGAAACTCTTTAGCTTAGCAGGAAGTAAGCTTTAAATTTGCAGCTTTTGCTCACACTTTGTCGGAGCTTGAACCCGGTAACATGGCTATCGAGTGTCCCAATTCCCTTCTGCTTCGGAATAATTTCGGACCAGCACCATTCTTGTTAATGCGTCGCAAGTTATTCGTAGAGTTCCTTTATCTAGTCAGCATCTAGTGTAGTTCATTTGTCTACAAAAGAACCCACATAATACTTAAGTTCTTATACCTGTACGACTTTAGAATATTTCTCAATATTTGGAAACTGCAGCTCTTGTAAGGGATAATACAATTTCTTGAATGCATTCAATGAAAAAATGTTACAAGGTCGAAATGTGTGATGTATTACACAACAAACCACCATAGGTATCGGGAATTATGCGTTAACAATGATGTGGCATAATGACCTAACCCCTTCATCACACACTTTTATTGCGCGAGCTAACTATTAACTGCGATTACAAGGAAAGACCCTGGTACGATAGTAATGCTAATGTTGGCAGTTGTGGCTTCAGCTGGAGTGAGTAACAGGAGCAATAGATTTTATACATTCCTTCTCCACATGACATTACAACAACATTCTAAAAATTTCTCATTGTCAATGAGCTTAGGAAATAAGATACAGTTCATTTCTTCTACAAGCACTCTACATCTGGTTCTAAAAACACTCATTTTCAAGAATAACAATATACGAGGATAGGTCCATAAGTTTCCGGCCTCGCCGATAAGGACTATCGCCTTCACAAAATCCCTATCTGGTGTCATACCTTATCTGTAAGTAAATAATTGCAGCTGTAACTTCCGCTCCTCTGTGTTCAGTTGTTCAGATATAGTTGCATAAAGAAGGCTATGTGCAGAAGATTGTGACATGTTCAAAATGGAGTGTGGAGCTGTTATTAAGTACTTCACAAAAGAACGATTTACTCCAAATGAAATTAAACAACGATTGGACGCTGTATATGAGAAAGCATTCCCCTCATATTCTACCGTAAAAGAAAGGCCAAACTTTTCAAATTGGTCGAAAAAGCATTGAATATGAAGACAGTGCAGGTGGCCCTTGAAGGTGCTCATTTCTGAAAACATCGCTCTTGTGGAAGGGAAAACTATGGAAGATCGGCGGCTCATAGTTACAGAAGTTGAGCCTTTCTAAAACAACAGTGCTTCGAATTATTCATGAACATTTACCTTAAATAAGGTTAGTGCAAGATGGGTGCCTAGACTTCTTTCCTCGGTACTCAAGTAGCAACGAGTCAGGCATTTTTGGAACTCTGCGGTAACAACGAAAGAGAAGTTCTGCAAACCATTGTTACAGGAGATGAAACTAAGTCTTCTACTATGATCCCTTGTCCTAAAGAGAATCAATGGAGTAGCGTAAACTTGGCGAAGCACCGCCTCTAAAGGCCAAGATCATTCAATCAGGAAGATCATGGCCACAATCTTTTGGCACTGGGAAGGAATACTCTTCATTGTCTTCAAGGAGAGGAACACCACAATAATAGAGAATACTATGCTGGCCTACTGCACAGACTACATGCTTCCATCAAAGATAAAAGGCGAGGAAAGCCGAGTGGTGGTGTGAGCCTTCTTCACGACAACGTGCCTGTGCACACAACTCTTGTTGCAAAGGAAGCTGTGAAGAAATGTGACTTCAAGGAGATCGACCATCCACCCGACAGCCCAGATCTAGCTCCCAGTGACTATTTCCTCTTCTCAAAACTCAAGAAGGATCTTCGAGGAAGGAAATTTAAGTGTGAGGAAGAAGTGATTAATGCTGTTTATGCCCATTGTGTAGACAAGACTTCTGACTATTTGAGAGGATTAAAATGTTAATTCAGATGTGAGAAGTGTATTGCAATAAAGGGTAATTATACTGAAAAGTGAAATATAGTTTTTGTCTTTATCATACCTAGAAAACCATTAGGTCGGAGACTTATGGACCTACTCTCATATTTGTTTTAAAAACAAAGCAAACATTTTCTGTACTGAAATTGCGGGGGCCAACAATAGCATGAAAGGTAGTTAATCTTACATGGGGCTATTAAGTGACAGAGGAAAGGTATAATATACTCTAAAATTCAGTTCTGTGTTTTCCATGTGTAGCCCAATTCAGTAACGCATAGAACTTAAAATATAAATATTTTAACACGAAAGCAGAACAAATTAGAGATTAGACATGCCTGTCAGGTTTAGGAGGTCAACAATGGTATTGGTTCCTCTACCTTAAACCTTGTAGGTTGCGATAATAGGTTTGGTTTGCAGGTTTTAGAAACCACGCAAATATTTAGTGAATTCTAAAAGCAAAATGAAAATAAATTAACAACTAGCTTTAATTCAGAACCATATAAACTGTATCTGTTTTGCAATGTAAAAGGTTACGCCATCAGCTTTTCGTGTAATTTTGCAAATGAGGCAATGTTATATATCGCAACTTATGGAGGAAGGGAAGTATAGCATGGGTCCCGTGTCATAAAATTTGTGGCATGTGAAAACCTTAAGCCTGAAAGAAGAGACTCTGAGCAACCGTTTCATGCCCTGAACTGATTTTTTTATTTGTTTATTTACGGACGCTCTTTAACATTTCAGGTCATCAGCGTCCCATTCAATTCAGGGCGTTAAACGACCGACAAATTTTGCTCAGAGACCGCTTCTTTTGGCTTGAGGTTCTTTTACATGTCGTAAATGTACGACACGGCACCCATGGCTTTACTTCCCTTCCAAAGGAAGCTATACTGAGGATTTTTAACGCCCGAAAAAATCCATCGGTCCTGGCGGGATTTAACCCGCCATCTTGGGTCTAAGTGGCAACTTTGGTTATCACTAGACCACCAGGACATACACAAGGGGAGGAAGGAAAAGAGAAGGAAGAAGAAATATAGTCCAGCTATTGTAATTTCTAGAGTTTAAGAAATGTCAATATAATATTCTCTTAAATTACTTTATTGTCGGACAATCTCAGACTTCAGGAGGAAGAGAGTTGCAGATTTTGAGAAGTGACACGCTGAAGCAGGTTAAAGTAGAAATGTGTTCCTTGAAAGGAAATAGACAGTAAAGTCACATTCCGGGTCTGAGGTAGGGACAGGTATACGAAGCGAGAGGCGATTTACTGAGGGGTGAACGTTTAGAGAATTTTGAACAAGAGCATAAGGAATGGAGAAGTCCAATATTCTTTTAGGTACTCATTCCAGTTATTTGCCTAGGGGCGTCACATAGTCAAATTTACGAGAGTTGAAAACGAAACGAACACAGGTGCTGTAATCTGCCGATCTGCTTAGTATTCAGATTAAAATACAAGACATCACAATAATCAAAGTGGGACATAACAGACATTTGAAAGAGATTCTTTTCTAGGTTGAGAGGTACATCTTTTGTTACGTGTTTCAATGTGTGAATCAGAGGAAGCATTTATTGCATGTCTGGGTTACCTGGCTGTGCATAATCTGTATGAACACCTAGGATTTTTTTTTTCCGTGCTGATATAAATGGCAACGTTGTTTTACATGATAGACGACACACCGTTTTGGGTTTATTTTACATAAACTTTAATTCCCATTGGTTTGGCTGTGATTTAAGTGCATTCAGTTTTAGTCCAAATTGTTGAGAAGTAGGTTACATCTTGATTTACTACAGCTACGGCATCATTTACAGAACTAGGGACGGTTTAAAGTAGAGTTGTAGGTAGTCAGTGTATAGGTAGCTGGTAGTTGGAGTGTTTTATCTCTTTAGCAACGTCGTTGCTATACGGCATAAAAAGTAGTGGTCCGAGTACTGAACCTTGGGCAACTCCTGCTTTAATGAGGCGCCAGGGGGAAAAAACAACCAACCATCAGCTAATACACATTGTTGACGTTCGTTATGTTAGGATTCGAACCAGGTAGTAACACTGTTGGTTAATTCCAACAGAAAAAAATTAATTAAATAATCTTAAATTGTTTTTTATTTTTCTGAAATATCCGGAGAGGTAAACAAGAAATGGTTTTGAAATTCTAATATAACATTCTTGTGTTAATGAAGTACACTGCAATAATGTCAAGAGATTGTACAGAGGCCTAAGACATTGTGAGATATATGAGGAGCATACTGAAAGTCGTGAGCAACCCATTGTTAAAATTCAAATTCCAACAATATAACAAAAAGGGCTGCAGGATCGTAATCTACAGTCTTTGCACCTCATGTTGCCATATTGTGACGTCATTATCTTCTAGCACGTAGCCACAGGCAGTATTTCCAAAATGGCGGACATCAATGTTTCGTTTCGACAGCGTTATTGTCATTGAATTCCTTGTTCAAGAGGGAAAATCCGCTCCTGAAATTCACCTTAAGACTTCAATGTGCCTGTGGAGATGTCTGCATGGGTGGTAGCAGTGTTAGGAGAGGGGAAAACATTTCAAAGATGGGAAAACGAGTATCCAAGATGAGCCTCGTAGCGGTCGCCCGCGATCTGCCTCCACGGAACACAACAAAGAAAGAACTGATGAGTTCATTAGAGAAGATAGGCGTATCACTGTGAATGAAATCGCTGCAAAACTTGCTGTAGGATATATTGCAGTGCTAGAAATGATAAAAAGCATAGGTTATTGAAAAGTTTGAACCCGTTGGGTCCCACGTTTATTGACCGAAGACCACAAACTTCAGAGAACAACCATCAGCCAAAGTCATCTTCCGACATTTCAAAATGAAAGTGATGATTTTTGACGAGTATTGTGACAAGCGATGAAAGCTAGTTCCATCATTACGAGCCTGAAACAAAACGCCAGAGTATGGAATGACTCCATTTCGATTCGCCATCGAAGAAAGAGAAGACAGTGCGATCTGTGGGAAAGGTTATGGGTAACGTCTTCTGGGATGCTCAGAGTTCCATTCTAGTTGATTTTCTTGAACCTGGACAAACCATAAATGCTGCCCGCTTTATCCAGATACTTTGGAAACTCCGTCGTGCATTGCGCAATAAGCGCCCTGTAAAGAAGATCATTCTGCAACAGCATAATGCGCGTCCGTGCCGTGTCAAAATGCAGAAGCTCAGAACATTTGGGTAAAAAGCTCTTTCACATCCTACCTACAGTGCCGACTTGGCACCTCTGAGTACCCTGGTTCAGTTATGGTAGAGATGCGAGGCCAAAACTACGAGACGGTGGGGGACATTCGGAAAGCAGTGCGTCAGTGTCTTCGTGCAGCTGGACCGGAGTTCTATCATAAGGGAATTTTCAAACTTGCATAACGATGAGAAAAATATGTGCAAAGAAATTGAGAAAATGTTGAAAAGTGAGAGAAAAGTCTGTAGACTACGATGATGTAGTTGGTTTATCTAAAAAATAAATATTAAGAGGTTTAAAAAGTGTTGCTCACTACTTTCAGTATGACCCCCTCATATATGGTCTACCAAGAAAAATAATGGGAGTTATATGGTGATAAAAAAGTTTAAACTAGATATTGATAAATAAGTTAAAGCGAAATTAAGTATAAATTTATCTTCTAACTTCAAAGCTACTTCGCGGGCCAGTAAGTTCTAATTTTCAATACCTAGCTCATCAAACTTTTTAAATTTTGTGATATAAAATCTCTAAAATCTGGAACAAATCATATTTCAGTACGGTAATGAACAAAGTTACTTGATTTGGCATGTAACGTAACTTACGAGGAACATATCAACACATAATATCGACCGCCACAGATGGCCGAGGTCGTTAAGGTGCGGGCGCGTGAGCGGGAGGTCTAGGGTTCGAATCCCACCAAGACCGTCCTCCCTGACTAAGGTTTTTTCCAGGTTTTCCTCAATCATAAGTGGCAAATGCCGGGTAGGTACCCAAATTTAGGTCTGGAACGTTCCTTTCTTTAAAAAAATCCTTTCCCAATATATCATTTCATTCTCATGTATCACCAATGTTCATCACCTGTCGTGCCTCAGTAGTAAAAACGGGCGTTAAAAACCATTCAAAAAAAAATATCGAAACATATCTCAACAATTTTCCTCTTATCTATGTTCTATAAGAAGCCATGTTCCAAAAATGAGGTGGTGTTTTCAACTGGAAGTATACTAAAATAGTCGACAAATTCTTGGAACATACAAGGAACATAACATAATACTGTAGAGAAGGAACTGCACAACGCTGAGGGGCGACAGTCTTTCGTCCGCATGTACATAACAGGTACTATTTCCACGTAAATCGTATACCCAGTGGGTATCAAAAGAGGCGGCAAAGTTTTAATAATGACCATTAGCCGATGCCCAATCAACACTAATAAACTCTCCTGCAGCTGTGCGTTTATCTGCTATTAATCCTAGACTGTTATTAGCTGAAGCTAAAATATTATTGGTGCTGTAAGATAGGAAATTTCAATCACTTTATCAACGGCTCTGAAGAAAATTTGGCGACGCAATTGTTACCTACTCGAAGAAAGCCGGTTGGGTAAACGATGAACGGGGCAATTATAAGAATATGAAAATGACGCGATTTGTTTATTGTGCATATTGCACTTTTGTTTTGCTTTCGTCCCTGCAAGACAGGGACGGTCGATCGTCTCCGTTCATCTGGAACGCCTGACTGCAGTTATGTCCAATTCCTACTCTTCCATTGCATCTATCCGACATTTTCAAGTTTCGATCTCGGGTGCTTACCATTTGAAACAGCAGCTCAATTTTATAACATGGACTTCTTATAGCACATAGATGACACAGGAAAATTGTTGAGGTATGTTTCGATATGAGTGTGCTGACATGTTCTTTGTTAGTCTAGAGGGAACTATCAATCTTACTGTCTGGCCCAATTAGATAAGATTACATACAGACTGTGGTTTCAAAATTTGTAAATTGTGGTCCTGCGTATTAGATTTCTTATTAATTTTATTATTTTTGTTTTTATTTTATGAAATGTGCTCATTACTAAAAGAAAAGGAAAAAGTAATTTACAACACCGAAATCGTTAACAATAACCAGTTTTTACTTTACGCCATTATCTTACCAACAGTGTCAAAAAGATATGCCATACATCATGCATTCGATACTACGTGGTATCATTTCGAATAGAAGTTTCATTAGTCAGGGAGGTCCTACAGGTTCTTTATAAACTTGATATCATTACTTTGAAATTTGAACAGGAAGATCTTATATATCTCAAATTCCTTTTCTAAAACATAACAATTTCTGAAACTATTACGGAAAGTTCATTAACATTCTCTATATTATTTTAATACATAAATATATTTAAATCAGTCAATCACACATTTTTAAGAACTATTGATTGTATTGTTTCGATTAGAAGTAAGGAATAGGTTATCAGTCGACGAGAAAATTTACTGTAGAAAAGCAGGGATTTTCGACTTTGCCTAAGTATTTTGAAATTTATTTTTTGCTAGTCTTTGGTTATAAATAGAAATTATTGGATTTTAATTCCCATGTCAACATTTTCCAGGATCCATACAACAAGGGAGAGGAGAAAAAATAAAAATATTGAAATTTTTATTTCAATAAAGATTAAAATCTTTATTTCAGTTCAGGTGTTCATTTTCATTTTGTTTATGAACAAGGTTTATCAAAACTTAAAATTATACAATTTTGTATATGGTGGTAGGTAAAGAGCAACAAAGTTTAAGTTAATAGTTACCAAGACAATTGCCCTAAAATCGAGCATTTTTCTACACTGTTTAAAAAGCATTTAGCTTGATTGAAATTAAGCTTTTTCAAAGTAAAATTCCAGTATCAGATTGCAAGTATAAAATAGCATTACGAACCTCACTTTATCGTTCAATACAAGTACTGGTACTGTAGGAATTGATTCCTTGCTGCAGCAACCATTACTAAAGAGATTTATAGGAATATACCTTGGGATTTTCGTGAACACTCCATGTGGAGTTGGAGTACCTACAGGTTCCATGAACAAAGCTATTCGAAAGAGCTAGCGGGAGATGTGAAGATTTGCCGACTTCAAGCTAAAGCGTGGATTGATAAGTTGTTAATAACATTCGCAATGTGGCAGGTAATAGAAAGCATCATTCATGATCACGTCGTACCCAAACAGCAAACAATGGCAGGACCACGGCCCAGCGGAAGTGAAATTTGCATTCCGAACATGTGGCATTTCAGAATAGGAAAATAAAACTCCCCTTTGGAGCAATTCGGCACTAACGGTTTTTCTTTGGTTAGAGAAAATATATTTTATAAATTGAATACCAACACGAATACAGGGGTTTGTTTGTTTCATTCGCCCTCCCCTAAACATACCTAGTCTCTGCTGACGCCATTTTCCTCGTCTTCAGTCTGCATCAATGAGATGGTGCGTGCAGAAGCTACGTATGTACTATGGTATAGCGTTTAATTTTTGTCTGACACATTGATAGATTACTTTGAGATGACCAAAACGTTATGACGCGAAAGAGGAGAAATGAGGGAAAATGGTGGCTGACATTGTGATAACTAAATGAAGAGAAGAATTCACGACAGTACATCCTGACTCACCATAACTGTCGTTACCATGCGCACGCATCTCTAGTAGAAGCGGGTAGAGTTACAACGAAACGAAAGGACAGTGTAATTTTATTGTTCGATTTCTTATGGAAAATGTTAAATATCCTGAGACTTTATACACGTTATCTTTTCATAATTTAGTACCTTTGTATACAAATCATCCCGTTGCAAAGTCATGTCTTTATGCAACAAATAACTCATTATTCATCACACAAACGGTAATGTTTTCTTTAGTGTGGCACATGGAAAATTTTCTTTATAATTTACGAAATGACAAAAAACTTAACTCTTACTACTTTTAAGCAATTTTTAAAATTAGGTTTTCTTCAAAATTGATGCATAAATATGGAACATATTTGGAATTGCTATAAAACAAACAAGTATATAATTTACAGACATTGTGTGTAAATAACACAAGATTTAGTAAAGTAATAAACGGGAATATAGGATGTTAATGTGCTACATCACAATAATTTTTGCCCGTGGTGCCATAGTAAAACGGGCGTTAAACACTATTCATCAAACCACAATGATTTCAAAGTTTGTAGAGAGGTGATTGACAAGTGATAATCACTAGAGATGGGGAATCTGAGGCTTCCAAATATCATCACACAGTAGCGGACAGAAGCTGTGAAGCATGACGGCACAGTTGGTATTAATACTAGCGTCAAGTAAAACCGACTGACTGTTATTGAAATCAAGTCTCATTAATTATTTTTTTGTTTGTTTTGTTTACTCTAACATCTTATGTATGAGCTTACTTGGTTTTAAAACAATCCTAATCAGGACCAGAACTACGATTTTTGAAATCACGGTCTGTCTCTTATACATTAGTAGTAATAAAACTTTTCTAAAGTTGCCTTAGTACCAACCACAGTAGTGTAGCGGAACTCTGCGTAGCGTTCCGATGTAAATAAATGTAATCATAAAACTCTAACCCCTCCCTCTGATGTCATATACCCTAATTGCCATAAAAGTCGTGCTCATGCTGATATTTATTTCATAAGGAATTGTTCTATATGAGTTAGGCCGCGCAACCAGGTGCATAGATAACCGTTTTTTTTTCTTTTCTTTTTTTTTTTTCAGTGCAGATTGGTTCGAGAGTTGAGAGATTTATATAACCTTAATCTTGAAAACTTTGATGAGCTATTGAAAATCAGGCTATTTTGCGCTTGAGAAGCAGGTTGGAAGACATTCTAAGGCAAATATTTAACCCATTTGCTTTAACACTGATTTGTCTAATTTAAATATCCTCATTGCCTAATAACTCTAGTCATATTTCTTCATGGATCATAGATTCCCTATTTCAAATTGCTGGTCTAAACCTCCTTTTATAATATTTGAAACTATGGCGGTGTAGTTATTTAACACTCGTTATAGAATGGGGATCTGAAGATAAACAGATACAGATAAATATATGACTGTCAGAAACGCAAAAAGGAATTTACATATTGATAACTCATCAATAAATAGTTGCATTCGTTTTCTGATATTTAAATTTTCAAATGAGGGCGGAAATGATGAAGAGGCAAAGATAATATAAGACAAGGCCGGAGAGGCAAGCAACTTAATTGTGTTATGTGGAAAAATAAAGTAACAAATAGAAAGTGCTTCATATATAGTTTAAAGTGTCTATACCTACGGCTCAGTAAAATGAGAAATTGTAAGAACAAATAGGTCAAGATTAGTATTAGAAATTGGCCTCTAAAGGAGTAGTTGAACATGGTGAAATTATATTTTGGAAATAACAAAATGGAAACAAACGTGAGCATTGGCGAAATAAATACAGCGGAAAAGGGTAAGCTTATAGATTACTAAAAAAGAAAAGAAACATGGTCCTGTTAAAAATATGAATTATTAGATTTTTAAGGGTGCTCTTTCAGAACATGGAGGCAAGAGGCTTAAAGGAAGATGACTGACGCAACAAGGCAGTGAGAAGCTGCATCAGTCGTAATGTACGGTACGTGTGGGACTGTACCACGTTTGGAACTCAATGGCAAGATATTTATGTTTTATGCCCACTACTCCCTGGGAACATTCTGTTTTAGTTCAGTGCAATCATATCAAGAACCACCAATAATTACATTTTATCACGTGAGTCACTTTTCTTGCTGGCTAGATGCATCTGAAATCCATTGCATGTATAACATCTTGAAAAGAGGAAACAAAAGATTAAACAGAGATTTCCGGATTATTTTTGTGCAAACAAAGCATTCTGGAACAATTTCTGACCTACAGGATGAAATCGCTGCTCATATTTTAGCAGAGCATATCCCATATTACCAACAAATGTCTCTATTTTGACATTTAATAGTTGAAGTGATAACGATCTGTTTATGAAACTGAACAAGGAAACTTGGAAGCTGAAAGTGCTCAAAATCATTAAACCAAAAAATGTAAACTTTATCTCTTTTTATCTAAGCAATGAACGACAAACAGGCATTTTCGTAATTTTGCACAATATTCAATTCAAGTCAAGTCAAGTCTTCTAGACCATTTTCTTAACAGAATTATATTTGGTTGCACCAAATTCTGTAGCATCTCTTCCATTTTTGCTTTTCGTGTATTCAATTCCAAATTGACAAAAAGTAACGAAATAATAAACATAGCTTTTTATGCTGATTTGCCGTTAAGTTAAACCAACTTTATTACCTTCGAATGCGATTTACTCTTTATCTGCACTGTCAAAGAGAAATTATTGCACATAGAGAGGAAATCTGGAAGACCAAGAAAGAGGTTGATGTAAGATACCGGACGATAATGACAGTGAAAGGATGGTAGGAGAAAGTTCAAGATAGAAAAAAATCGAGGCACATCTAAACGAGGCCAAAGACCATGCCCGTCTATGAGTCAAGCAAGATCCCAAATTAATACGTTGAAACTTCGATATTTTGAACATTATGCTCCAACTAACTCTTGTTCTGTTTAATATTTAAGCTGTATATATTTTTCATTTTCTTGTGCAAAGATGCACCTAATTGATTTCACGATGTAAACAAAATGGCACCTTTTTATATGAGTTTTGACACATAGGCTGCAATATAACGCTTTTCTAAAATGCTAGCAAATAACAGCACAAAGGCATTCGATCTCTTTAACCTTTTCTCAAAGGCCAGGGGCATTAATGGAACTTTTGAAAATATATACGAATATATGTATTTTTTTCACTGAAAATAATTCAAATCTGTTCAAAATGTGGGATATAAATAATCAAAATCTACTTAACATAGGTCGTTAGGTTTCTAACAATGGTGGTATGTTCTCTTCCTCAACCGACCTAAATTCCTCTATCCGGTTGGTTTATGATGTAAATGTGGTTTTGGTAGCCTAGTATAGAGCGATCAGTGATGCTTTCCCCCGCGGCACTGGGTTTTTCCTATGAGCGAACCTCGACTCGTTTGCCGCGCCGTGAATGGTTGGTTTGTTTTATTGTTTTACCCTACCGCAAATCACCGAGATCCGCCTGGCCGGCTAACCGGCTAATGTGTGGTGCGCTCGTCCACAAGCAAAACACTCCGGGGGAAACCAAAATTGATCGCACTCTATTATTCATTCCCTATAAATTAGCACCCCCGTTCATTTCTTTGTTTTACTATTGATACCATTCATGTTCCGAACCTTTAAATTTCTTCTAATATCTTTGTTTCTAACTCGTATTTCTTCCACGTTTCTCAGAAATTGCATTTCTGCTCTTTGGTACATTCTTTTATTTTCTAATTTCACGAGTAGTACTACAAACCTCTTCTACAAATAAACAAGTAGGAAGTGCAACAGCTTTATGTAATTTTATTTTTTCTCTCCCGTTATTTTTAAATTTCTGTGAGTAGTGAATTATTTGATTTATATTATAAAACTTTTTTTAAAGGATACTTTTCAGCTAAGGAAATTAAAAGATGTAACCTGTTCATTTAGCTTGTGATCAATCATGATGTTATTTCTTTTTATATAAAGACCCCAGAAGGCCATAGCTTTTGTTTTTGAGAGGATATTAAATTATGATTTTTTTCCAAATCGAGTTGCGCTTTATAATAAGTCTTTAATTTTCAACGGTTATCTGATCACCCGCAAATAATATAATGGAAAATTTAACTCTGTATTCATTAAAACTGATTAACTGTAATTTTTCATGTTCATAAAATTTCGTAAATGTAAAATTAAATACCCGAGGTGAGAGACTATATCTTTATCTTATTCCCTGATTTAATATTATGAATAATAGAATATTATTTTATCTATTATATTATGTTAATCTTTGTTATAATTTATATATATACTTTAAATTACTTGAATTAAATCCAATAGTATTGCTCTTTATGTGAAATAATCCATATTTATCTCTAATCATATTATCAAAGGCTATAATAAAATCTGCAAATAAAACATCTGTTTATATTTTAAGATGAAAATACTATCAGTACAGTTGCTTTTACATTCTTCTAATGAAATTCTTTCCCTAATCTTTTGTAATGTTTTAGCAATTATCTTCGTATATATTTTACTTGCGCTGCAAATAAGACTGTTACGGCAATTGTCTCTATTTTCTTTTTATTTCCTGTAAAGCAATTTCTAAAAAGTTAACAATGAAGTTTACATTTGCCTTCTATTGACCAATGTAGGTGTTCGTTTCTACAATTCAGTCGTACTTATTGAGAGAGTCGAAACTTAAAAATATATATTATGGTAAAGTTATATATATTCTAGACATTTTAAACGATGGATAATTACTTTAAACCAGAAATGATAGAACGAGAAAAAGGCAAAGCTAATAAATTATGATAGTGAATGATACAGGTAATATTTAAATAATGGAGAGAAATATTATCTACGATTCTACATTTGGAGTTTAATTTCGATTAAAGAAAGTAAATTAATATGTAGCATGTGAAATAAGAGTTAATATCGAAAATTGGAATAAACCTTGGCATGCATATGCGTATTCCAGTGGCAGCACATTCTGCACATCATATGCAACAGGAAGGTATGATGCCAAAAGCTAAGACAGCCTTGCTGCACTAAGAGCAAGGAGAAATCTTGTCGACAATCCTTATTCTCTACTGCATAGCTCGCATCATTACCCATTGAGGCCACCAAACATTTTTAATCACCAAATATGTACATGCATGTATCTAGTCACGCATTCATTAAAATCTTCTACGTGTCTTTTATGGTACTCTCTTGCTTTCTTGTTTGTTTTTACGGAAATGCATTGCGTTAAATCAGTTACTGCAGATATGAAACCAAATACAAAATCTTTATATTCCAACATAAATTATACATTTAAGAACTTCTAAGTCAACCACGAAAATATTCATTATAGACAAGGTTGTCCATGAGTTCAGATGAAGGAATACTACAAGGAAGTCTATGTAAGTATTAAAGGACATTGTTGATGTAGTTAAACCATTTACCAATCATGCGCATATAAAATTTCAAGAAAGTCTCTTCCCTAAATGCATTTTTTAAAATGCAATATCTGCTGTAATCCTAGTACAGAATGCGACTTAAAATCAACTGCAAACCCCGAGAAAAACTTAAAATGCTACTGGTTTTTTTATACACATGCAAATTATGCGGATTCTTAATCAGGTTACTACAGTGCGAACCGGTCAAGAGTTAATGCCCCAGCCGAAAAGTATTTGAAGCGCGCTGTCTAAAAAAGCATGCCTGTTATTAATTCATTGTTGTGCAAATATTTAGTTTGTTTTATTCCCACGTGTGCTACGTCCCACGAAATGAAACAAAATGAGTGTGAGAGACTATCGGCGCATTCAGCGTTAAAGTCTCCCCACTCTGCTCTTAAACATAGGTAAACTCTTGACTGGTGCACTCAGTAATTCGACGTCGTTTTATTAAAGTAATATACTGTTCCATGCAATATTTTGGTGACAAAAATATTAATAGGATCAAGGAATCAATAACCGGAAAATGAACGGCAGGAATACACGAGTGACTTGCGCCAGTGAAACAAGGGAAAGAGCACTCAAAAGAAAACAGACTACTTCCGTGGGTCATCTGGCTAAGCTAGGACATTGCTCCGCAATTACCTGTAAAGTAGAGGACGCAAGTTCAAATCCTGCTTGGAGAAGGCTACCTGAATCGGGTATTTCGGAAGTTTTCCCCTTCCTGTATAAAGTGAATGCCAGGTTACTCACGAAGTCAGAGCCTATGTGCTCGTTTTCGCCGTAATTAACCCATCTCATTTTTTCGAAATATTCGGCAGTAGAATGTAGAAGACTATCGTATAAAAATAAACAAACGGATACATTAGATAAATAAATGGCAGTACTATATGCCCTTAAAATATAAGCATCTTAGCTGAAAAACAAGCTTTTTAATGTTATATTAAAGAATATATATTCTAAAATAACTAAAGTTGTGTACTAATTACTCTTCAATATTAACAAAATACATTTTTCAAAGTGAAGGCATTAATTTTATTAATCTCATTCTTTATGTCAATATCCTGTTTATACACTGAGTTTACAGTGGGTCTAAAGTTAATAGTAAATATTCAACTCTAAAATCGTTTCCTACCATCGCTGTGCATGAATTTGCAACATGAATTTCGAGCTATTCTGTTTTATGGTATTGCATTCCCTTTCACATAGCGATTTCTCAGTAATACGTGCACTGCTGGCACTTCCTCAATCATAGAGCACGAAAAGAGAGCGTGCGTACAGAATTCGCAGGATTTCAAATGTTTTCAGTAAAATCCTGTTCCCCAAAGTTCGTTAACTAATTTAATGCTTTAAGCGGGAGCACTTGAATGCAGGTGACCATATAGGCAGGATGCACTGTAATTTCCACCCACAGGCAGCGCGTAGCGCGTAATGAAGGAAGTTGCAGCTGTAAATGAAGTTAAATGGCAAGCACAAGTCACTCGGTCATGAGAGAATCACGTGACCGGAAGAATTGACAGACGCGGCGAATACAAAACATGTGCGGGCCGGATAGTGCACAGTTGCGAGTCTCTTCCAGTCCTATTGTGCTTTAATGGCTGCTGAGACAGCGTTCACGGTTCTTCGTGATGATTATAACTGCGTTGGAAAGTTTCTCTTGAGAAAAGACAGCCTAGGTGATTGGTAAACGGAGGAAAGTGACTTTGGAGCTCAAGGTCTGTTCTGCAGACTAGTGAGTGATGCCGCCCACTTCCCCTGTAAACGTAGTAGCAAATATGGTGTCCCACAAATAACGAGGCAAGGACATCGGCTGTCGCTATTCGTACACGTGTTTCTAGCGCAGTGGCGGACCTCAATCCGTTGTTCAACAGGCTTAGACAAATAACGTGAATGATTTTCATTCCATAATTAAAAATTCTGAACAAGATGTCAATATAATTAGTTTTTATGTTATATTTATAAAATGTGTACTTTTAGCGCAAGTGCACAAAAAAAATTTGATTTTCTTAATCAACTTGTATCACTGTACACATACATATAAATATATTTACAAAGCTAGAGGATATTTGCATTATGTATTTAACCTTATAAGTTTAAAGCTGTAATCAAGTATAAAAATATGATGTATTTCATTTCCTGAATTAAAACATTTCGTAAGGATTAAAGCCTAAACCAAACAACAATACAGCTTTAATGCTAGAGGATTAGAGCAATGAGAATTAACCTCAAAACACTGCAACTCAGATGTCATAAGCTATACAAGTTACCAGTCCACATTAAGGAAGTTGAAAATTTGCCTTAAAAGTGTGGGAGCAATACATGTGTGTTTTATCACTGTTTACTCATTAAATTAGTTTTCAAAAAACATTGATCCTTCATGCGAACGAACTCATTAATACTCGATCGATCGATTACATATATAGTTAACAGCATGTTGCTCAAAAATTAATAATTGTGTTACATTCACATATTTTATTCCTATCTCCTTGATATTCATGCATTTTCCTGTTTATTATTGACGGTTACAATTGCACAAGTAAATATTTCAGGTCAAATAGTTCACAATGAAATTAGGCGTGCTTAATTATAAATAAATAGTGATAAAATATTTCACAATAAGTTGCTATAACCTCAAATGACAAAATAATTTGCATATGTTATAAACAAAAATGTTCAGTTTTTATTTCTGTTACCTCTGATTTGATTCTATTGTTATTATGGAACTTATTAATATAACCACAATTTTTAACAACATTCAAGGCCAAGATGTTTCCTCTACTCTAACTTCCAGATACAATCCTTAAAATCTGAGGTAATTTAATTACGCATTTAAACTCATATTTGTTACCAATACAACAAACATACCTTAAACTGATTTAAATTACCGTAATAATATCAGTACTCGCATTATAAAATATAGTATATACTGGGTAAAAGTAATTTTCTGTTATTGTCACTTGATTGTAATGGTACTGAAATTAACGATTACATAAGTTGATTAAATTTAAGTATTCTCGCCGGCTTATCAAGATTTATGATAGTTTTGTTTTATTTTAGCTGCCATATCTATGCCAATTTTATGGAATTTGATTGTCCTGTATGACAAAATCTAGCACACTTGTGTAATGTGTGTGTGTGTGTGTGTGTGTGTGTGTGGGGGGGGGGGGGGCGCGCGCGCGCCATTTATTCACCCCCATTTAACCTTACCTACCTACTTATATGATGGAAAAATAGTTCCCTCCCGCAATTAATCCCGGTTGACATATAATACACCCTTAGAGCTTTTATTTAGTTTCGGACAAGTCTAATACTTTTAAGCTTATACAATTTCATATTCAGTGATAGCACACATTACCCTGCCAATCACTTTATTTCACAGAGCCAATTAGGGGCATTATAACTGGAATTCTTGCTAGGGGATTTAAACATAAAAAATTGGGTTGCACTGAAAAATTCCGTGCATTTCATTCAGTCATCTGCTAGCCATGCCAAGCAATGTAGAAAGGTGTCACACATATTTTAAAATTGTTGGTGTTCTATTATACTATTACAACGGAATATATTTAAAACATCTTGTTTATGCAAAAAAATCTAAAAAGTTAGTGGGTATCTTCATATTTTTTTCTTACATTCAAATGGGGAAAACAGGAAGAAAAAAAAAACTTGACTTCTCCCTTTTGAGTAAAAATTTGCGTTTTGTAAATAATTCACAAAATTTAGGATAGAATGCATTTTTAACAATAGATGACAAAATCATGTTTTTAATAAATTTACTTATTACTTATTTCGCAATCTTGTCCTAATTTGTGTACAAAACATATGCCTCGAAACTTATTCACGTTTTTGAAGCATCAGCCATGCAGTGGGTAGATAACGACGAGGTCAGAATCCATTTCTAAACTAGCACAGGCAGGTAAACAACCACATTAAAGTCCCGACAAGTGAAGTCACTCAATACTCTTGTCTTGTAAACTGAGGCTTTTGTATTGTGCTGCATTGTGTTGCAGAATTTTGAAAGGAGTGCCCTTTTAGAACCCCGAGTTACAACTTCTAAATACTTCGTCATGGAAACGCAGTATTACTAACATTTAAACTGTACATACTCACTATTATCAAGCAAGATGATGCCGGAACTTACCTCTCTTCATTTTCCGTACATTTCTGGCATCGGCTTTTGAAATCAACCATTGCCCTTTGCATTTCCCTCTAAGAAATGGAAGAAATTTCTTCCCTAATGTTATTTTTCAGTTCATCTACATGTTTGTAGATTTGTCTTGTATACTTTTGCCCTTCAGAGATAAAAATAGCAGTGCGTTAAATTGGGGAAACGAGTGGCCATATGCTGTTAGTAATGACTATCGTCGAATATTTCGCGAAATGCATGCAAGGAGATATGGGCTGTATGTGTCGTTGCAGTCCTGTTGGAAAGTCGCGAATCTAAGTTCCCTCAGTTAATTCACGGGAAAAGCTTTGCAAAATATTCTGCAGAAATCTATTGCTATTAATTATTTCTTATAAAAAATTGGGCCTATTAATCTTTCGCCGCTAATGGGGCATTTTTTTTTTATTTATTCATTTTCATGGACGCTCTTTAACATCTCAGGTCATCAGCGTCCCATTCAACTCTGGGAGTGAAACGGCCTACAAATTTTGCGCAGAGGCCGCTCTTTCAGGCTTGAGATTCTTTTTTGAGCCGTAAATGTACGACACGGGACCCACGGCTTTACTTCCCTTCCGAAGGAAGCCATACTTAGGATTTTTACGCCCGAAAAAATCCATCGGTCCTGGCCGGGTTCGAATCCGCGTCCTTGGGTGTAGGAGGCAAATGGGGCACCACACTGCTATCTTTTGATCATGGAGGAGTTCCTCGTAAAGCACTCAAGTATGGTGATTTTGTGAATTAGCATATGCACTTAGATGGAAGCAAGATTCGTCCGTAAATAAAATCACAAAATGTACTCCTGGATGGAGGGTCACCCAATTTTAGTTCTTGCACTACAGTAATTTAATAGGGTTTTAAGTTCAGTAGCTTTGTACCATTCGAACAGAAGTGTGTCCCGTTTGCTTAGAAAGACGTCGAAGGGATTTTTTTTAGGGGAACGTTCCAGAGCATGTCCAATGTTATCTACCGTTTCTTCTGCGAGTATTGTTTATGGTTGTGTACGCTTTTGATCAACAATACTTTCCATTTTACGAAAAGTATTTATCAATCTGTGAATCGAACTTTGGCTTGAAGTTCGATCCACTCTCTCAATCTCTCTTGAAACAATCTCCGTACATCAGGAGCAGATTCTATAAGCACGTATCGTAAATAAATATACTTTGGGGAATAGATTACCTGAATTGAGCAATATAACGTAAGCAATGCACTGTATTACGCCGCCTAATGAATACACTATCACGCAACACACAAGAGCAAGTTCATACTGACCTCCTCTTCGGCTCCCCGGCAGTCTTTCAAGCGTGGAAATAAAACGGGAATTGGAAATCTTGGTCAGCTGCAGCCCAATGCACTTGGAGCGGTCCGACAAAGGAAACATCACCCAGTATACAGGATATATGTACGTAAAACTGGTTTAAACTCTTAAATTAAAACAGAAAGAATGAGAGTAGGCACATAGTTAATGATTCTGTAATTACTGTCGTTTGTTTTTACTTGTTATTTTACGAGTTTTATTATAGCTTTTCAAAATACTCTCCGTTGACATAAATCTTTTTATATTCTCACATACATGTAAGAAATGCCTCAGTCAAAAGTTTCTTTCGAGACATCGGTGCGCTCTTTACGCTGCGATGGCCTCTTCATCAGGTGGAATATATTGATATTTCTTTGTTCTTCCGGATCAAAAAAAAAATCGCATTCAGCCACATCAGATGAACAGTTATCTTCTACAAAAGTCTGCGTTATGACAGCTGTCTTTGATGGAACAGGAAGATTTTGAATGCTCTGACCGCGATGTAGCGACGACTTGAGTAAGGAATTGTTTTGCATTCCACTCAGCAGTAATTGTATCACCTGTGTCAAAGATCACTCAGATATGATGATCTATCTTAGAGAAGAAAACCAAAGAATGTCATTCTTCTGCATTTAAATATTTTTTGTAGTCTTAGTAAATCATGGCACAAACGTGGTGTTACTAAATGGCCGTATCAGCGTTGAAGTTGACCCATGTGAAGCACGTCCAAAAATTCAGCAATGGCAGAATTCATTGAATGAATACATGACACGGGGAAATTGCTCATTTCAAGGTTATATTTTAGATCAATTGAGTATGAAAATCTGTACCGAAGGTGGGAGCCGCGTTTGCCAACAAGATATCAAAAAGTTATTCGTATGAAAATATCGCAACATTGTTTGTAGCGCTTTAACATGATCAGAACTGATTTTGTGCGTCGACTTATTACTGGATGTTGAGACTTGGATTCACCAGCACACACCAGAATCGAAACAGCGTTGTCCAGCGCCAAAAAGATCTTCCATCTGCAGGAAAGTATGGCACTAGTCTCTTGGGACGCTAAAGGAACTGCACCATTTGATTATCTTGATAAAACGGTAACCGGAGAGTACTGTTCTAATATTTTAAACCAACAAGATGAAACATTTCCAGAGAATAAACCCAGTTTGAAAAGAAAAATACTTTTTCATTAAGACAATGCGCTTGTTCAAACGTGTTTCAGTGATCCGAAAATTGAGAGATTTGAAGTAATCGTTGGAACATCCACCCTGTTCCCCAGATTTGATTCCCAACTTCCACCCATTCCCAACACTCAGACCCTTCCTCGCTGGTTAGCGTTTTCCATCAAGTGAAGAGGCGATAGCAGCCTTGGACGAATATTTCGCAGACTTTCCGGAAAACTACCCACTTTAGAGTTGGGGAATAAATGTATTGGCTCTAAGGAAGATTCTTCTTCTGATTTGGCGCTACCGCTGTGATCTCTGCATCCCCTAACTTCGTCCTACGACTTCATTGATAGAAGACAGTATTGCAGGGGGCATGCCAGCACTCCCCGGTCACCTATCGAAGAATGCCACCTCTCCTTCATGCAGCTTCCCAATTGTCCTCACGACGTTGGGCGTACCCGGTTCCGACCTCCCTAACTTTTAGAAACATTCCTAAGTATGTACCGGAAATCGAACCAGGGCTTCTCGGCCAACAGTCAGCAACGCTAACCCAAGACCAAGGTGGTGGTCTTAAGGAAGATTATGTTGTAAAAATAATGTTAAAGTTAAAATATATTCCTTCATTGTTAGACCAAGAGCTTTTCAGACTGCTGTCGTATAGGAAAGAGCGGAAAAAAATAAAAAAAAAAAAATAAAATTGTACCGTAACGTTTCCTGTCAGCAGCAATGCATCACCTTTTCATAACTTTAGCTCAGGAAATTCTTTCCAGAAATACGCAGTGCGCCAAACGTTGAGACGAGTAACGGTCAATCCTTTTATTACAACGGTTTAATAAGTTAAAATTGTTTCAATAAAAGTTGTGTATTTTATGGAAAATTGGCAAACATTAAAACTTTAGTTTCACTTGTACTAGAATAGTCCCTAACCTATAATAGATAATGGGTGCCAGGTTCGAAACGAGACCTGCGGAGAAATGTGATTTAGTATCATTTTATTCTGCCTACCGTGTAACACCACAAAAGAGCTACAACCTATGGACAAGTTTGTATTCCGGAAATTTAAGCATCGTTGCACATGATAATGACAATGTAGGCAGCATACACTCCAGTGCCTAACAAATCTCCGTTTTAGATAATGTCAACTCAAAAGCTGAGCATAGGGCGCAACCAAACTTCTCGCATTTGTTACAATGCATTAGATCGAAATAAATATATTTTAATTTGAAAGGAGCTGCAACAGTCAGAACTTCGAGAAGACTTCTTCCATGTTCGTTAAAAATGTTGCATCACTTCTTTATTTTGTTAAATCCTTTGGGAAATTACTGTCGGTTTTTTTTATTTAAAATTCAACAAAGCATAAATAAATTCTTAATTTACTTTATTAACCAAAGAAACCACAATCAACATCTGTACATTTTTGCTATTTATTAGCAAGTTTATTTATGTCATTGTGTTAAAAATTGTGACTTCTACAGATGGTGAAATTTCTAAATGCAGCATCGGCTTCTTGGCCATTAAAGACTATTTTTCAAGAAACGGTCCAGTTCATTCAGCTTCTGGAGAATTATTTGCGAAATATGTGACTGGACGTTGTCTATTGACTAGTTCTTCCAGGTTCAGATGCATTTTTGTTAATTCTTTAACAGTACTTCGCCAGAATGTTGAAAAGTGTACTACATTAAACCAGTTGTAGATCACCACACAACCACTATAAACTTTCTCAGGTGTAACTTTGATTTTGCTTCATTAAGATTCGGCTATTTTGCCAATCGTTTGTGGCTGTTGCAGGAAATTCATTTTTCATTACAGATGACAATATGTTCCCAAATGGGGTAATTTTTTTTTGCGCAAGAACAATGAAGAATACATCAAACTTATGACATTTTTTAAGGCTCGTTTAATTCTTTTGGGATACATCAATTTATATTTTTCACTGTTCATATTTTCTTCAAATGATCACAAATATGTAGTTAACGTTGAACCCCTGAGTTTCTTAGTAATTAACTGAATATTTTCTTTGTCAATTTCCCTTAAGTGAATATCAGCTTTACTATAAACAACATAATGGTTAACTATGCCATCCTGTATTTGAATTGTGCAAATGCGATTTTATTGAAAATCTGGGACTATAAAAATATGTAATTTTTCATTTAAATTCCCCACCCCTCTACTTAAAAGAATTGTGTTTATTTCACTGCATAGAGCGTGCCACGCTGAAAACATCAACTAAACAAAAATTATTTCCTGTAAATTAAGCCAAAATAATTGTGACCTTGAGTAAATGCCTTTCTGTTAGTGTTATACACAGAAACAACCACAAGGTAAAAGCTACGTGGCAGTGTCTCAGCCAATGGAAACGCTGCTAAAACCAACATGGAGCCATTTTGCTACGACCATATATGCAAATTCAAACTATAGCGACATATTAAAACATTAAATATAACACTTTGTATTATAACAGAACTGAAACTATTACGGAGACTATCTCAAATCCACCATTACAATATAACTCTTGGTGCTTTCTTCCTACTTCAGACATCTGCGTGTCGCTTAGATCATTTAAGCCAGGTATATAAATCAATATAAACGACATATTCACATACAGTATACATAACAATTGTCATTGCAAAACTTGCACAATGATTTACTAACTCAGGTTTTGAAATTGTAAATAAATGGTGTAGGACGTTAATGATAGGGAAATGAGTCTGTTTAAGTGCTGTTGAAATTGCGGGAGCTTAAATCACTTAAAAAAAAAAAAAAAAAAAAAAAAAAAAAGACTTTCCGTACGGAGCGCTTGTCGGCAGCAGATTGCTGTGCTCATGTCAAGTTTACTACATAAGGCCGGCAATGAGCCACAAGAATCTGTCGTTGCAGTGTAGCCTCCAGTTTCCCTCCCCCGTGTGACCATGTGTGCGCGTGATATTTCAGTCACCGTTCAGACATTTAGTACGGAATGAGGAATTTATTTGTTTCTAAGAGAATACAAGGAAGATTTTCCTTTGATTGATCCAATTATTATGAGTACAGTTCATAAAATGGTTAATCAACTCAAACTGCGGAATAAATATTTATTCGAAGATTTCAATAAAGGAAAAAAACCTGACGATACCGGTCTGATTAGAAAAATCGCTGTGCAAATATTTTAAATTAGTGCAACAAATTGGTTTCAGCTGTACTTTGTCACAACGAGCTACAAAAATAATGATACTCGCGTTACTACTTATACAGGGCGCGGAAAAAATATATACAAAGAGTTTAATGGGGTCGAAAAATAAAATAGGCACCTCAAGAATAGAAACACGTGGTCTCGGGCGCTTCGTTGTGGTGCTGCAGGCGTCAATTCCAAAGCTACAAATATGTTTATGCATGGTCAGGAACACTGAGAACACAGTAACTTACTTTATTCTGCCAAATAAAACGGGTTACTTCAGGAATCATATTAATTGAAGTTCAGGTACAGGAAGTACCCAAAGCTCTTTATCACGTACACTAAGACTTGTATAGTGACCGACAGTGCGTGACTTCCAGTTAAGATTGAGGTGCAGCCTGCTTAAGACTGTGCCTGATTTTACTGACTGTGATTGCAAGTCACATCGCAATGTACCTATGCCTGAAGATGACCCATGTTCTGCGGCATAATATTTATGGTTTATACCAATACATAAGTGTAAAAGTAAACAACGAGATAGCAATAATCCATCATGATTCGATGCCAGTAACCCTACTGCACAAGAGAGATGCACCACAACTTCCGTCGTTATTGTGTGGCATCATTTCCAATGGGGACGCCGTTTGTCAGTTAGAAATGTATTGCTGTAACTTTGAAATTTGAACAGGGAGACCATATCTCTACTTTTTATGACTTTTCTATAATTTCCAAAATTATTGTACTGTAGTTCATCAGCAGTCTTTATATATTTAAGTTCTTTGTAAACTTTAAAAATTGCGGTAATAAAACTAGTTTCAAAATCAGCAGCAATAAATGTTCTCATGAAACAACAAGGAACTATTTCTTCCTCACTCCAAAACGGAAGTTTAAGACACTATTTCCATAAATACTAGGACTGTTAAATGAAGAATGATAACTTTTTTGACAATATACTTTTACTCATCCTCATAATTTTGATAAAATTTCTCAAACTAGTACTCTTTGGATGTAATACGTTTCTGTCAGTCTTCAATGACATACTGGAAACCATTTTGGACAGGTCATTGTGAATCGCTTCCGCAGCCCACACTATTACTTCTTATGATGGAAAATGTCTGGCACGAAGATTTTCCTTCAATTTGTGAAAAAGGAAAAGTCCCGCAGGACTAAATCTGGTCTATAGAGACGGTACACATTTGTGAAATATTCAGCAATAACATTTGTGACGTGCTGCAGTGCTTGTTGCATGTATATGTGATATGGCCTTTTAGAGTTTTCGGAACATTTCTGTAGTATAGCCCAGTTACAATTGTTTGTGCAGGCACATGCTGAGAGAATATTACTAGAATATTGAAAAATGAAATGGCCATAACTTCCCCAGCAGAAGCAAGCAAATTTGCTTTTTTTTTTTTTTTTTTTTTTTTTTTTTTCCAAATGGAGATTTCTACACAGAGCTTTGTTGTCAGGATCAAAATAAGGTAGCTTAAGTTTCTTCACCTTTGAAAGAAACTCCACATATTTCTTTAACACATCCTTTTGTTTGGAACCCAGCTATCTTATATGCAACTTTTCAATTACCAAGTGAAAGTTTCAGAATTTCTGAAAGTGCTCTTAATGTTACCCCCTTCCATTATGATAGTAGCGATGTTAATGTTTTCTTCCGTTAGAGCACAAATTGATTGCCTCTCCAATTTAAACATTTTCAACAGTCTTTGTAGGGATAACAAACTTTCCATTGGCCTCAGCTTAAGATTAGTTAAGACCAAAGCAAAATTTTAGAGTAGCATATTATTCGTCCCGTGACACCTCCATTTTGCTTTAAAAGAATTAAACGTGTTTCAACTTGCACACCTTTCACATGCAGGAACCGGAAGTGACAATGAAACTAGCACCATTTGACCCCTCCCCCAAAAGGATGATGCCCTCTTAAACGCAAAATTCTTTTTAAGTCCTACTTGTTACAGTGCGCGGTGCACAAGGAACCCGGCAAGGTTGTGTAGCTACTGCAGCAGTTGTGTTATATGACATGCACTAAAGACGCTGACTAGTGCGTGTGTTTCCGTTAGCTGTGTGGCAGAGCATTTTTTAATGGTGTTTAATGCCAATTTTTACTACAGAGGTTTCACAGGCGGTGGACACTGATGATATATGATTGAAATGATAAATTGGGAAAGAATATTTTTTAAGTAAGGAAACGTTCCAGGCCTAAGTTTAGGGTACCTCCCCAGCATTTGCCATTTATGAGGACTGAGGAAAACCTGGAAAAAACCTCTGTCAGGGAGGACGGTCCTGGTGGGATTCGAACCCCAGATCTCCCGCTCACGAGTCCGCGTCTTAACGACGTCGGCCACCCGTTGCTGTGTGGCTGAGTGTGCAGTGATAAGAGCGCAGGTTCGCCTCTCGGCATAAAGTACTTTATTTTATTAAACCTTTGTAACATGTGTCAAATTAGTTTCGTAATATTGTTTCCCATACACAGAATGATTTATATTAACATATCATTATATTTGCTTCAGTATTTGTTCTATCTAAATGGAATATTCTGCACACGCATTCCCTGAACATACATGAAGAACAAAAGGGGCTTATGGGCACAAATTCCAGAAGCCTGGGATGTTGTAGCGAAGGCTTCCTCCACACTACTATAGAAATGTGACATCTATGTCCCGAAGAATGAGACCAGTCATACGTGCTGAGGGTTCATACACCCGATATTAATTTGGATTTATATATATATATATATATATATATATATATATACTCACCTTAAAAGTTCTTTTTGTATATACATTTATTTAGTTATTCGTAGACAATGCGGTTGTTTGTGATTGCGTTTTTGTGTGTGCATAGGTAATATGCCATAAAACCATGATATTTTAATATACATAACACGACATTAAAGCATCATGATGCTCTCTCTACATATACACTTATAAAATCAATGGTAAAAATGAAACAAAAATGCCGTGTGCAATTCTATCCCAGCAGCTTACTCAAAAGAGCAATGCCTTCTAAACCGCTCGGCCACGCTACTATACTCTTTGTAAATGGTAATTATTGTGACCAAACATTTTCAGGCAAAGCGCCCACTTCTGCATGCGCGTTGTGAACACAGCGTTTACGAGTGTCCCCAAAGTTCTCCGGCCGATTCGCAGAATCTGAGGATGTCAAAGAGTGTACATACATATTAAGCTAATGAAACATTGTAAAGTTAAGTGTTACCTCCAGAAAATATAATCATTCTGTATTGAAAAGCTCTCTTACTTCATAAACGTAGCTGTATGTAACGCAATTCATGTATAGAGCAAATAAATATGATTTCTTTCTGTGAAATGGACCCTTCACATTTGATATGAAAATGAGAACTAACATTTCCGAAAAAATGCTGCTGAGCTTTAATTTGAAAGAATTTCTTTACAAGAGTAATACAAAATATGGCGAATATCCCCTTTATCGTTTGTTACTTTTTTAACCTTTGTTGATAATTTTGAAGATAATTTATTTATGCATTTGGGTGTGATATTGTTATATTGCTCATGACTGACATTGGTCTAGCAGATTTTTTTTTGATTGGCTGATAATGATAAGACAACTTATTGGTAACAATGGTTTCCATTGTGCGGCAGTATAACGTCGTGGTTCGCTATGTTAAACTTTAAGGTTTGCAGTTGAACAAACTACTTACGCGAGATTCCTCTGTGCTTACAGATTCCGTTCGTGAAGTCCGTAGAAGGCTGCAGCTTCAATTTATCCCTCATTAAAGTATCAAATATTTCTACAACGTTTTGCATTTTGAGAAGACATACAAAATGAAGAATGTTAACTGAGAACAAAAAGGAAAATAATCAACGTTTTAGGTGAAGAACATGAGTCTCGCAGGAAAGTTCTTTCTTTAATTGCGTTTTGAACCAGCGCCGGCAGATGGATGGTATGCTAGAAAGGAAACAAAGAAATATTGTTGGCATTCTTTCGAAATTCTGAGTAGTACAACGCCGGAAGATATTCATATGCAAGAAAATGTGAGAATAGATGTTGATTCCCAAAGTAAAAACGGATTGTGGATCCCAGAGTATGAAAATCACCTTTACTTTACAAAAATAGTAGGTAGTTCATCTTGGAGATTTCATCGTGGAATTAGTTGAAACAGTTTCAATAGATTACTATTCTTAATGATTGTGAAAGTGAAAGTCAACAGCAATATGATTTTGTTATTCTTGATTTTAAAAAATAATGAAGACAGGAGCTAAGCATACGAAAATTAAAAAAAAAAAAGAAAAAGAAAAAAGTTTTACAGTACTGTGATTAAAATTAACCAGACAATTGTGGATCCACTACAAAGCTTTAAGCAAAATAAATGAAAGAATGAAGGAACAAATATGCCTGTAAGTTTAAGCTATTTTACACAGTGCAACAATGTATGTGTTTAGATAATAAGGACATCTGGGTGTGAAAATATTTGTTATTTTTGCGTTTTTCAGAACCCTCTGTTTTTCCATTCAGAAAAGAATACTAGTTATTACATGCATTTTAACACAATGTAATTTTGATTATATGAATTATTTGTAAACTTGTGCTATTGCTTAATAATTATTTGGAAAGTATAAATACAAGCAATTTCTAAAAATCATGGAGCTTATATAATGTTTTACTTTATAAAGAGCAATATCGTTTTAATAGTGCAAAGGAGCGTTTACAGATCACAGAAAAATAAAATTGCCGTACTCTTTAACAACTGTTGATCATATACAGTGCTTTCCTCATACACTAGAGCATGAAATAAAATGCAGTAATCGGGAAAGTTTTAGTATCTGCGGAAATAGATAAAATATTCAGCAGAATATTTTAGACAGTTGCGCCAAATATAAGATGATTTGGGAACTATCGTTGCTTAAGAGTATGTGCAACTTGTATACATATTTTTGTTGTTTTATTTCATAGAGAATTTCGAGATGAGCAAAACATATCCGCTTAATCTGCAAGTCACTTCCCCAGAGATCTTATCATTATTCCAAAGAGTTTAATTCTCGTACACTTTCCAAATTTATCATATGTATATGTTATCATCCTGTCCTTTATGCAAGTAAATTTGGAAGAAAAAATAGTCTAGAAGGCAGCGAAAATTGTTCGGCCACTAAATTCGTGTTGGGTGTGAAACACCATGAACAGAAACCGGCAAGGATTCGAGCTCCAAATCACCACCACACTATAGGTGCTCTATGATGAATACACCATTAACCTTTTGATACATAGTCGAAAAAACAAATGGATTCGGACTCTTCGTTATGGTGCTGCAGCCATTAGCTTCAAAGTTACAAGTTTGTTTGTACATGGCCAAGAGGACTGAAAACTCAATTTTATTATGTCACATACAGATCATTGCTTCATTGATTATTTAACTGAAGTTCAAGTACAGTAGTAGTTCATAAAACTTAACAGCTGTAACTCTCAAAACTCCTTATCACTTTCACGACAGTGAGAGCGTTGTTAGATTGAGGTGCAGTCTGCTTATGAATGCGTCTCAGCCAGTGAAATTGGCTTACATTTGACTGACTATGAACACACATCACATTGCAAAGTAGCTAGTGTGACGATATATATATATATAGCTACACATTGTAGGGTCTGAGACCGCTCTCAAGATACTTAAGTGTATTTCATAAATTCGTGTATTCCCTTTATATTCGTAAATTCTGTGTACTATTTTCCGCGTCCTGTATGCATAATTAGAGCTGACGCACGATAGTTCTGCACTCTTTCTACGTCACACAGCCGGAGGCTGCTTCTCTACCACCGCTAGGGTGACATTGACTTCTCGGACCACTACCGAGACATTATATAAACTAAACTACATTTCGCATTTTAGTGAACTGTTTGGTTGGATGCCTATTATTTTAAAAATGGTTAATTATGTAAACTAAAGATGGCATATAAACACTTTCTGTTTTTCTTGTTGCCACGTGTTTGCTTTTTTAAACCCAAATACAGAACTAGTGTTTTCTTCAAAATGACACCTTCTGCAGAAGAAGTTTATGTGCACGCGCAATGTGTTTCATCTCTCTCACTGTACTCTCTCTTTTCCACAAATAGAATAAACCAAGCGCAAAGGTATCGTGTTGCAACTCTGCATAGTTACTAGAATTCTAGGAAAAATCTGTCCCTGATCGCTGATAGAGTAGGACTGTTTAAAAATACATAGAATGGCAAAAGTAACATTCTTTATAGTTTTGATAATTTACGACTGGCTTAAGGTGCATATATGACCGTAATGTAGTGATTTTAAAACAAAGGATTCTCTCGTTTTTTGTCAGTTAAAGTATTAAACAAATGAAATGCATTAATAATATTCCTCTGAAACTGGCCCGTAAGAGGTGAGGCGACATTAGAAAGGAAATATAACGAGTCTTTGTACAGATGTGCTTCTGAAATAATGGCTTTTCTTAACCAAGGCATAGGTTGCACCAGCCTGTAATATCCAGTATGGTCGGGACCGTGTAAGTGAAAGTCCATTGGCAATATAAACACCGCCAACTCAAGCACGTAGTGAGTGGATAGCCCTGTATTCTCAGTTTTTATTACAGATATTCCTATATATTTTAGTCTTGCATTTTAATAATACAGAGTACAGTATTTGTTTATTTAATGATAAACATTGTAGTGTGTAATACACTTTGGCACTCAAGCCACAGGGGCCTTTAATTCTAAATTTATAGTTCCAGATTCAGAATCTTCCCTACAAACGTAGGTAATACATCTCCTAAAACTGTTTACATGTCGGCATGTGGCGTTTCCATGGTACAGTCCCATCGTCCTTAGGCGTTTTCTGAATTGCCAATGTCCACTGATCATTCCAATAGCTATCCTGGCTTGCTTTCTATCTCTACTGAGTAGGTCCTTAGCCAGGGGTAATGTCGGATGTTTTGCCATTTCGTGACCGGGAAAATCTTCCATCTTATAATCTTGGACCTCCCTCCCCCCCAGCTTCCTACCGTCTCGTTGCTTTCCTTGCCCAGGCATCCGTCAAAGCTCAAATTGATTCTTACAGCTAAAGCGGCTTCGAAAAACCAGAGCAGAAGTGGTCCCAGATTAACTGGTGTACACAAAGATCGGAATTCTAAGAAGCGTTTTACAGTCCTTAGAAACCACAGTAAAGAGAAACATCATTGAAGAATGTGCATTCATAACGCGACATTTGACTGCGAGAAACATTTCCTAGTGCAAATTTAAGTTACATACATTTTAACTGCATTGATTAGCCTCTTGCTTTTCTGGGAATATGTTTGTCACTACGTTCACTCATACAGTAAGCAGATATAATGAGCGAAATTATTTCTGTGTTCATAGGGCTTCCGACATTTCACCAGCATACAATAGCAGCTTGTTCAGACAATCTTGGTTCTAGAAAGCATAGGCAGCTGGATCCGAACCAACCTTGCTGGTCGCTGTGCGTTTCGGTAAATTGAACCACTCACCATGTACCCCCCGGGGCAACACTGAACAGCAACTGTCGGAAGTTACGCAGGTGATACAGAGGCTCTCGTGCGATCTTAAGTATTCAGTTGGAGAAGCATCTTGTGTAATAACTTGATGGTTTATTCCTAAAATAACGTATATCACGTTAAGTACCAGAATGGTGGTGGGGTTAAATATAAGGTATTGCTACTGCGTCTCTTGCAGCACTCGTTCTGTAATAATGGTCAGCCTACTCAAAAGAGAATAAACATGTTGACAGTTAAGAGTTATCCAGTAACCCTTGAGTGTTAGGAAAAACGTTTTTCCTCAAGAACCGTAAGTGATATTGCTAACTGCTCTTTACAGGTACAATTTTGGCAGTAACGGTTTGTATTTGTCAACATTTCTGTTTGAGCGCAATGATTAACGATCTGTCGGCTATTATCTCATATACTAAAATATGTAGGCACTCACCTCGCAACTGATAGCTAAAGCGCAAAATAATGGCGATTACACGTTATCTAATTTTATCTAGTGTCCTTCGCCGGTGCCTTTTCGCATCAGTTCTTACGTATAGTTATCAAGAAGTTAATGGTCTTTCACGGACATATTGGAAAACAACATTCTGGCAGCTGTTTTGAGTAAATGACTAGCTAATCAAAGTAAACTGTAAATTTTTAATTTGCGTATCTGATGTTCCAAGTTGAAGTGACCACGATATAGAAAACGTTCAGAAATTAATTTGCACAATACCGCCCTTTAATTTCAGTAAAACTACTTATATACATGAAATTGACATTTAAATATTTTTCTGATTGTTTAAATACTAAATAAATAACATACTATTTTACCGTCTTTCTACATTTTGTTGTTTTTATAAAAGAGTGATATTTTTGAGTTAGAGAAACACATTATAGTAACCTGGGCCCTGTTTAAAAAATAAAAAAAAAAAAAAAAAAAAAAAAAAACTGTTAAATCGACAAATGACAGGCAATAGTTTTACGATTCAATAAATTGACAAGCATCTATTTCATAAAGCATAACAAAATTTCAAAATTGTGAAAACAAATTTTGTGATTCAATTTTTAGTGTGACTGATGAAAAGTGATAAGTTGTCAGAAATGCTCGACATATATGTATTATGAAACATAATATTGTCACCTGTAATAGTGACAAGTTGACATATTTACAAAATTGGCAAGCTAATTCGTCAGGAAATTGTTTTGTCTTAGCATGTGCGACAATAATTTATTGCAATATACGACATGATACTTTTAGCCTAAATTTGGTATTCGATACAGCCTAAGTGAAAATGGTCATAAGTTGAAAAAGTATTTTATTTTTCAAAATTTCAAATTATATTTTAACTGATACTCATTTGGTAGCTGATTAACGTGGTCGGCCATAACTAACTCATCGCATATCGATTATTACTGATAATATTACTAATACTAGTAATTGTATTCGTTAAAAAGTATTATCAAATATATTGCAATTCATCAGATGTAATGTACGTTATGATATATTATAATTATTGTAATATCAGCGAAAAGAAAAAAAATATTAATATTCGGTAAACAACAAAGAGTATTGAACGAATTTAACAAATGCTTCAATAATCGTAACAACACAGTCATTTGTTGACAATTTGTTTTTACACAATTGCCAGTTTTGGGAAGCAGCAATTTGTTTTGTGATAAATTTACAACTGTCGTGTCCAAGTTATACGAAACTTCTCAACTCTTATGAAATAGGGTCCGGAACTGTACGTTTCACTGGTTGGGTCAAATGTATAACTATCAATCACACAGTATGCATCAAGGTCATATTGCTAGATAAACCTGCTTGTATGCAGTTCAGATTGTTGGTGATACTTGAAGTGATTACATGATTGCTAAGGTTCCCAAGGTTGGAGATATCTCTTGCTAATTGTGCTTTGAAGAAGGTAGATTAGTCAATTTGCCAAACAGCTGAAGAATGCGATTATCTATTCGGGGAAAATACACAATAACCTCGCAGAACTACAAAAAGTGATTTTTAGTGTCCGGATGATTATGGCGTAAAATGTTTGAAATATGACAGCATTCATGATTTAACAAACTGTGAAAATATGACAATTATTGAAAGTCTTGCTTTTGTTTAAATTAAAATATTCCTCAATACTTAAAAAATATAAAACATTAACCAATCAAGAGATAAAACTCAACACTACAGAATAAAAAATTTAACATGATGGACGGTCAGGGGAATTACAGTAACAAATCACATACATTTTAAAGTTTTCAAATAGAATCGATCTTGTAACGTCATTCAGCATTGACTTGTCCGGCAAAAGCTCCGCTTAATATTACAGGATATTGCAAGTGCCTATTATGAAATAAGTCAAACCGTTACTGTTGAATTCAGACTCATCTTCATTTAGTGTTATCGCAGGTTATCTCTTTCTATACAGCTTATCCCTCTAATTCACAAAGATGTATTTTGTGAGAGAATTTAAGAAAAAAATTAGAAATTACAGGCAAAAGTTCAGCTGTGTGCAAAATCAGTCTCTGAGTCAACTGCGAGTGAATAAAATCTGACAAAAAAGTCAAAAATATGGCATTATAAGACCAATGAAAAGCACGCAATTTTAATCAGATTAGGTGAAATGCTTATTTTAAATTTACAATGGAAATAACAAAAAAGTAACAAATTTACCGGTCATAAACATACGGGCCCTAATGATGATATGCATTACAATTACCAGTAAAAGAAATATATTTAAAGCCGTACCACAAATAAGTGCAACGGTAATAGAAATAAGACGATCTGTTCCAACAGTAAAAAGGGCTTTTCAGAAACTGATCTAAAGGGTCTTATGACAATATGGAAACAATTTCTAACATATTTAAGACTGCACGACCATGTTTAAATTCAGCAGCCCATTTTTCAAACGTAGTCCCCATAATTGCTGTGCACACTGCTGATACATAAAATTATACATTTGTATTTTTCTTAGAGGAAGGAATCGTTCTGGATCTAAGTTAGTAGTACCTTCTCGGCATTTACCATTTACGAGGGCTGAAGAAAACCTGAAAAATCCACACTCAAGAAGGAAAGTCCTAACAGGAGTTGAACTCCAGGCCTCCCATTCAACGAGCTTAGCCACGTGATCATACGAAACATTATATCACTGCACGATACTCAATTTTATTCACTTTATGGAATACTTTGAACTTTGCAATATTAAATACTATTTTAAACGATGATTTTACATTTCAAATGAATGCTTAAGAAGAAGCATTGTTTGGTAACCCTGTGGTTGAGGCTGAGAACATTTCAGATCATTTTCGTTTATCACACACATGTACCCAAAGCTACTCATAAGCTATACTTTCTATCGCTGTTGTTAAAACATTGCACATATTCTTGCGATAGCTTTATAAACTGATTCCATAAGTTTTTCCATAAATTTTGCATATTACTGGGCGAGTTTTTCTTCGCGGAACCGCTCCACGTGCAGTTGACCGCAGTTCTCGTCTCGTTCCCACACTTGAAAGGCGACCAAGGAGATGGAGTGGAGGATATTCAACTTCCAAGTCAAAGTTCAACACAGACTGGTAAATAAATTTCTTGAAACGGAAAGTATTCTCGATAAAACGCGTACATAGCCACTTCAAGTACGCACAGAAGAAACGTCAGATAACAGTGGACATGCTCTGGAACGTTCCCCTATAAATCACTTGGACGTCTTTCTCAGCAAACGGGAAAACCGCTACAACGGCCAAAACCCTATAAAATTATGTAGTGCAAGAACCAAAATCGGGTGACCCTGCGTCCAGGAGTACATTTTGTGAATGGATTTTGAATAGTGTGCATGACTCAGAAATCGACTTTAATCTAATTTTCTTTAAGGATAAATCTTGAGAACACCTAAGTGGGCATGTTAATTCACGAAACAATTTACTGAGTTCAGAAAAGTCTAACCTGCTTCACGAGGAATCCCTGCCTGATCAAAAGATAGAGCGTGGTGCGCCAATAGCGGCAAGAGATTGTTTTATATATATAGAAACAATAGTGATACGTATATAAAGAACATTTTTCCGTGAATTATCTCTGCGGAAACGTTGGTTCGCGATTTTCCAATAGGACTCTGCAGATGCACGGTCTCCTTGCATGCAATTCATAAATCCCCCCCCCCCCGATTTAACGCATTGCGCCTTTTATCTCTAGGAGGCTTAAAGGAAAGGGTGTAGAAAACAAATCCACACACATTAATTAGATGAAGTGAAAAATAACATTTAATTTCTCAGAGAGAACTGCAAAAGGAAATGGTTAATTTTATAAGCCAATTCCAGAAATGTCCTCCGGAATGGGAGGCAATTCCTGCATCTTCTTGCTTGAAATGGTAAGTAAACTTACATTTTAAGTGTTTAAGTGTTAGTAATAACTTGCGCAACTATCATAGCTGCGGGCTTTCTGACTCCCGTTCACCGCGTTACCGGGCGTTAGGTCTGAAGCGGTCCCGCGAAAGAAAAATCACCCAATACTTTCTTCGTCAGACTTAATGGCAAGAGCGGTAAACTGCTTGGTAATCAGCAATGCATGTAGAATTAGGAAAAAAATCAGCAATAAATTTACGCTGTCACTTTTATTTACATTAGAAGTAAATCTGTTATTTGTAACAGTAGACTAACAAACGTTATGATAATACTCGAGTAGGAACCTGTATATCTTTTTATCTTCGACTGAAATGAAAAATGTATAAGAAGTGCTTGCTGTTATCTACAACAATAAAAGCATACTCTGATCATGCTTAAACGGGCAGAATTTAGATTAATGAAACTGCTATGATTAAAGCACTGACTAGCTTTGACACACCTTCCCTATTTATGGGGAGAGCAGATACACAAATACAGACTATATATTAATTTCAATACTTCATAGAATATCTTGATATTTCTAAGAGTACTACAAGCGAATAAATGAGCAAAGAAATGTGTTTTTAGGTCAAAAGTACAATGATGGAGGCAAAATGTCTATATACATTATAAAAAACAAAACTGTATCTTTTCATCAAAGTACCCATCATGGCTTCAGTAACTTGTTTAGTAAATTTTACACATTTACACATTTGGTTTGGTTTTGAAGTGCTCAGAGATTTCTGATCTAAGCTTCTTAAATGCACTTTACAGATACCTCTGTTCACTTTGTCGCGCAGCGGCTCTATTGAATTATAGGCTGAACTGTGGAACAGCAAGCCGTATCTTTTAGCGCCCTCCGTTTTTTCTTACATGCAATGCCCGATCTAAGTTACGCAACGTTATGGCTGGGCAGAAATTTTCATCAAGAGGCTATTGCAGCAATAGAGGAATATTACTTTCTGAGGGCAACCTCAGAAATGGTAATAATGAAATTAGAGCATTGCTGCAATCAGTGGATTTACTTCAAGGGAGATTTTGATCATTTAGCTCATAAATCAGTGATCAATCTGATATAATTGTATCAGGAATTTCAATCAATTACAACTACTTACCTCCAAAATGTTGTCGTTTTCGTTTTATCGCACGTACGTGCAATTGTTTTATGCAAATTCATCGGAACAGACCAATGAAATATCTTTATAACTTGTTTGGCCTTAACATTAGCGTGCGTAAGAAATAAATTCTTAACGTGGAGGACAATAGAAAACGTTTTGACGAGACGTTAGATGCACAAATATTTCGAAGTTTCAAGCAAAAATAAATAAATAAAAATAAGAAAAGAAAGGAAAAGAAAAAATACTAGGGAAAATAAAATGTATTTTAATAATTTTCACTTTAATTAGTGCTCAGGTTATCATACTTCATTTGTCTTCAATTTGTTACCAAAGAGTTAAAATGAAAAACTAAAAAGGTATATCCTTGTAAATAAATCTTTTTAATTTCGATATTAATTTGTTATCCATCTTCATTTGTCCAACGTTTAGCGGAAATTAAAATTCCGGACTGAGCATTCATAATCTTAAGTGCATTTTGTGCATATGTTATTTGATTTTTATCTTTTGATTCGCTTAATATAGTCAAAATAAATACATTTCGAGCTCCAGATGCTAATAAGATAAATTTAGCAATAAAATCTGGAGATCTCGTTATATTACTACAAAAATATAAAAAAATAATATTAAAGTTAAAAATTAGTTGCTTAATTTATTGGCCGATGAAATTTTCAAGCGGCCCTCATACATGAAAGGCTTTGAAGAGAGGCCCTGTAGGGTGTTATGTTAATGGTCACTAAATACTGCAGTTCTTTATCTCAGATTACTGGACAACAATTCGAACCAGATGTAAATTGGTAGCAAGCTTAGTGGCCATGGCTGTGGTTTGTTTAATGACTGTGTTGCAAATGAAACCCTAATGGATAGCATGAAATATTCTCACCTACAGAGAGCAAGTTAGGGAAGCTTAGCAAGACCGGAAAAGGTGTGCTAATAGTTTGTTAACGCTTGTGTAGGAAGAGGAAGAACTTTTTGCAGAGGTCACTGTTCTAGTTCTAGATTCCCAAACAGAATGTCGTTACATTTAACGTTGAATGTCTTATTTTACTCTCACAAATATGAAAAACGAAGTAACTCTGGGAACAATGTAACTAAAATAACAAGAACTAGAGTTAAAACACAAATTCTCGCTATATTTCGAACAACTCGTGTTCTTCATCAAACGCAGAAGGCAAGTAAATGTGCTAAAAATAAATATTGAATCTGGAAGAACTGCGTGGAAAAAGATTAAACAAGCAACAAGAGGGAGATAGAACATATATTAATACGTTAGATATAAAACTGGTAGTGTACGCGCTTAAAATAAAAATATAGATGTCATCTCTTGTTCTCCGAGTAAACTTTTAGAGGATATGATCCTGCGATATCAGACGAGATAATTTGGAAGGAGATAGGCTGCGGCAAAATATACTTTTGGGTTAGGGATGTGCTAAATTTAGAAAAATCACTTAAAGATTGTTGAATAGTGTTTAACACTCGTTTTTGCTAGGAGGCACCACAGGCGGTGAACACTTGTGATTCATGAGATGAAGTGATAAATTGGGGAAGCATTTTGTTTAAGGAGGGAAACGTTCCAGTCCTACGTTTAAGGTACCTTCCCGGCATTTGCCATTTATGACCGAGGAAAACCTGGAAAAAACTTCACAGTCATGGAGGACGATCCTGGCGGGAATTGAACCCCAAACCTCACTCTCACGAGTCCGCGCCTTAACGACTTCGGCCACCCGTGGCGGCCTTAAATATAAATGCATTAATAAAGTACCGTGACATTCTTTCAAAATACATTTAATGCTCTCAGTTCTAGGCAAGTAAGTAGTAAACAATGCTAATAAAGTTCTTATCGGAAGTTTTAGGTTTATACAGATTTTTCTTTTTCTTTTTGTGTTCTGGAAAATAGATCTTTTGGTATACAGGGGATGACAGCTAATGAAGATACTATTGTAAATTGGTGAACTTTATTTGTAAGAAAAGAGCCATTGCATAAAGAACACGATTTGTTTGAAATATAGCGAAACGTGTGTATTTTAAGTGTATATTTACAATTTATCAAAATAGCGCTTGTTTCCGGATCGTTCTCATCTTTAATAAATGGTCAATACCGAGTCGAGAGTTAACGTGCATAGTAATATTTGCGCTTCGAATTGCCAGCATATTTTTAGTGCATTGGGTGGTCTCGCTGGTAGGTTTGGCGTTTTTAATTATGCACACCTCTTAGCTCAAGATTGTGGTTAAGCGTAATCAGCCATTCCTTACACCTCATTATCGCCTTGTTGTTTCATACTTGGTGTGAGTTAGGAAGACCAATTAATAAGCAGGTGTTCTTTATAAAATCGATGATTAATTTTGCACCACGAACGCGTCATATAGAAGAGGTTGAGCATAGGAAAATCTTTTGTTCAATTATGGAACTTATGGACAGTTCAAATGTTTTTCATTTCAGCGCGATGTTCAGTTGTTCCCGATACAAATAAATATTTTAAATGCCATGATAACAACATACTTTACAATGTAAATTCATTTATCAGTTAATCCAATAATATTTTTATCTCTTGCATTGGATTTTTATAGTCATACTTTCTTTGGCATTCACATTCATCAGCAATTCGTGTATTCTTCTTAATAATGCACAATTCATCTTACCAAATTTTATTAATACCATGATGTATTTACAATAATATTTATTTTGAATAAAGTATGCTACTTTCAGTTCAAGTTTCCTAAAATTGTATAACGTGTAGTTTGTAAGCTGGGCATTATTTAAAATTAGGCTTCAGGTTCAGCAAAGAACACTCAATCTTGTCAAGCTTATCACATATTCCTCTACCGAAGTTTGCAGTCGCATTACTGAACGCAAATCAAATCGCTAGGAGTGCATGGCTTCATCGCAGTGTTAGTGCTTTGCTACTCATTATGTGCTTAATATTTCCCAAAGACTCCGTGTATTTTGACTGTACAAGAGGATATGGATTTTTATACCTTGAAACACTCTTACTATATTTTGCTGTTTAGTTTTAAGACTTAATATACTCTTATAGAATGTTAATTAACTATACCGCAAAAAGTTCACAGATTTTAGAGGAGTCTTACATCAGCAATTTTGTAACAAGACTACGGTCTGCTGCTTCATATTTCGAGATTATGCCACAAGTTTCTAAAGGTAAAGTACACCTCTGACTAAATGAAACTTACATTAAATGAAACCACAGAAAAACGAAATTGTGGAGCTCAGTGAGGTAAGAGTGGATCATTGCTCATAGAATTTTTTCTACGATCTCCGAAATCATATTCTGGTGCCTTTTCCATTATGCCTCACAGTCCAGACTAGATTTGGTTACGTAACACGATAAATAAGTTAACCGTTGTTTAGTGCCTAGTCTAAGATGTTAGATATTTTTATTGCACCAAACCTTAAAAATGCTGAAGAACCATTAAAAATTGCAATTTCCTCGCTCTTGATGTAATTTTGAGGAAATTATAAGGGATACTTGTTCTTCATTTCTCTTTAACACTAACTTAACAGCACCTAATTTCAACCTTTTATCGCCATTGATCTCCGTTGTTTTCCTCGTGGATCATAGATTTCTAATCTCAAAATGCTCGTCTAATATCTTTCTACAATCGCTTAAATTATTGCGGTGTAGTTTGCTGACTTACGGTATACACTGTAATCATTTCTGTAGAAAATATTTATGCCTTAATAAAATTTGCGGGAGGTCCACGGTTCTATTCCCGACAGACCCGGCCTCCCTGGCTGAGGTTTTACCATCTATTCCTCAGTCCTCATAAATGCCACAGAGGTACTCTAAAGTTAGGACTGAATCGCTTCCTTCCTTTAAAAAAAAATATTTTCCAATTAATAATTTCATCTCATGTATCATCAGCGTCCACTGCCTGTAGTGCCTCAGCATTTAAAAGGGACGTTACAGATTATTTTTTCTAAAAAAGATAGCAAATCAAATATAGGCAATTTAATTTTCTATAAAAGCTTGCACCCTTAAAGTCAAATTTCTAGCCCAAGGAAAAAATACTTTATTATGTTTTTTAATTTATACTTACAGATCAAATTTGTTACGTAAATATCAGCAATCATTTCTCACAAGTTCACTTAAAAGATATGAAAGTACAGCAACAAGTGTGCACTATTACTGCATTGCGTATATTTCATCACATAAAACGAAACATTGTTAAAATATTTAAAATTAAGGCGCAGAAAATATTTTAACGCGAATGACGTTATAGAAACAGAGGAGGATGCATGTAACATTCCCTGTGAGCACAAATGGTCTTGTTAAGTATTCTTTCGGTAGTTCCATGTTCTTATGAAAGAGTGAACCACAAGTGCCAAAGAACTGCGCGATTATCTGCTTCATGATTAATTAATTTCTTTCATCGTAACAAGGCCTGTTGAGGCAGAAAATTCAACGCACATGCAATGAATGTACTCTATGTTAGAAACAAGAGACTCAATATTGCAAATACTGAATTGTTTTACCTATGTACGTACTATTCTATAAAGAAATTCGGCATCAGACCAAATATAGTGCATGCCTATTTGTATCCTTTGTCACCAGTCTGTGATACAGGACAAACAGGATGGTCTGCTAACACAGGACATTAGCGGCATTTCAAAAGCATGTAAATTAGAGATCAACATATCGGCTCAACTACCCCAGAGGCAAGTAAACGTCTTACTATTAGTACAAGCTTCGAAAACAGCTTGTGTGGTTGTGATGCGTTAGTACTAACAGTTGCGTAGAGAGGAGCACAACCTCGGCAGCTTGCGGCTCTGGGTGCTGTATTATATTCCACATATACATAAACAACAATGCGGTTTGACTGTCTCACTAGAAGCAGCTGGTTTACGGTAGACAAGCTTAATACACAACCATGCATTTTGAAACACACACACATTAACCTAAACTCCCAGATTTCTAAAGTCATTTTTCTTTTCTATCACAAGTAAAACCTACACTAATTTGCACAAAGCGTTAAGCAGCGAATATTGTAGAAGGGCAGCTTTGGAATTTTTCATCTGTGACCAATATAATGTTCGTATGTTGTGAACAGTGCTTTTTGTCCCTTAGAAATAATGTTTAATCCACTCTCACCACATCTGAATAGGTATTTGCGCAGCTATTCAAGAAATATATCGCTTGTTGTGGTCTGTTGCTCCTAACATTAAAGTGGTGTAGTTCATTAACGCCTGGTATATGAACACACATATTAGTTATGAAAGCAGGAAACATCACTCGCATGGGGCTATGTAACTTGTAACAAATACTCGTAAACTCGACTCTATAACAGTTTGTTTTTAACTTTTTTTTTTTTTTTTTTTTTTTTGAGCTCCTTGAATCACGATAAATACATGGTGTCCCAGAATCGCCGTAAAGTTTTTCGGAATAGGCAACTCACATTACACTTTAAGGGCAAGGTAAAGCAGCAGCTGATTTAATAATAGGCAATATCCGACTAATGGAGAACGTGTTACAGATACTTCATACATATGTTTTGATAATGACTCCCTTTGCTTCACTGGCTATCATGACTATGTTAACCTATATCATATCTAATTCATTAAGAACTAAAAGAATGTATGTTTAATAAAGGTACACGTTATAGAAGAAAATGTACCCGTGTTGTTAACTGAACACTGATTGAATAGTAATTTTGTAACTTATTCTGTAATTAAAACATGACAGAGAAAGTTAAAAGAAAGAAACATACACAACGTATAATTTTGCTCATCTCTAAAATCCCTGAAAAATGAGTGCCGTGAAAGTACATGAGAGTGTAACTGTAACAAATACATGACTATTATGGGACACAGTATATATACCGGAATTCAGACGTTTACTGTTTCGACTAATCATGTCACTTTTCAGAGCAATGGTGAATGGGCTTCTGTTGTTCAGAAATTTACCGCTGTGTAATCAGTAAGCATGCTGTAAATGTTTGTCTTAAATAAGCGGTGTTTGTATTCTTCTCAATATAATACAGAATTTCTGCACGCAGTATTCATTAAAATAAGTAAAAGTATATAGCAGGTTATTTTGTGTCATATTAAGAATAAGTTTTATGGGTTAAATTCTGTGCTTGTGTTCTAAATATTGATTTTTTTTAAAGTGTTCTAAAATTATTGCAAATGCTGCGCAAGCACTTACAGAAGCTGAGAGCTAATATGGAAGCAAGAAGGAATAGTTTTAACTCTAGTTAACTTAATAAATCTTGTCGTTTTTTCAGATTTTTGTCTAAATCAGATGATCCAACAAGTGGCCCCCGGGGTAGATACGGCCCCGAGGTTCTTTTCTCTGGCCTTCAAATGGAGTAGTTTGTTACTTTTCTTAGAAACATAAAAATAATTTTATAATTCCAATCTAATACGAAAGTACTACGTTAAAGAAGTGAGCGAAAAACAAAATGAATGGTTTAAGTTTAAATCCCTCTCTTAGTCCATCTTGGCTGCGTTGTTTTTTACTCCAAGAAAGCATTCTATAACAAAGCAACTCCAGCGCAAAGTCACTTCAGCACCTGATGAATGCCCTCAGAAGGGAAAAATTTGTAATCGGACTAGAAATTAGAGCTACTTCCAACTTTTTTCCTTGTGTCTTCGGTTCTTTAACACGTGTTCGTCGCGGATTAGCATATTAACATACACGTGTTACAGTTGGCTTGTTCTGCGTTACTCATGTGATCAAGCAGTTCGAAAACATATATATTATTTAATTAATTATTTATATTATTACTTATCATTTATTTTGAATACCGTAGTATTTGTATACATAGCAGAGGTGTATTAACAACAACAACAATAATAATAATAATAATAACAACAACAACAACAACAACAACAATAATAATAATAATAATAATAATAATAAATCAAAAACTTCGGGATGACTCTCAATACATTCCTGGAAATCTGGCCCGTAACTAAATAACAGTTCACACTGATCTAAGCTAGTAATCCCCATGGTTAAGCAAATCATCCGCTATATTTCCTGGAATAGGCGTACAATGATTTAAAAAGATCAAGACATGTAAACAGGATTTAAATGAAACAAGACGGTGCATATAATGGCAGAACATTAGGCATTTACATAGCAATATTTTTAATCACTTGCAATGCCAAATAATCTGGATGCTTAATCCTTAACGAAATTGATTTTTTTTTTTTTTCCAGATAATGCTTTATTTTTACATGAACTGAAGTCATACTCATGCTTTATATTCCTTGCCTACTTATGACTTTTTTGTAGGAGTTTGCCTCTCCTTAAAATGGTATTCTTGGACGGGGGCGTGAAGGATGTTATGTATTCTACGACTTCATCTGCTGGCTCTTTCCAAAATCAATACGGCGTGCCACTACTGAGGCGGCACAAATAGCTATGACATGTTCTTTGCAAGAATGCTGTAAAAGAGACTTCCATTGCCTGGGGAAATTCCGGGGTTCGACTGTTCTTAAAGACAGTGCTTGTACAAAAAATGCTGAAGTACACTTCCCAGGAAATAATAGACGTTATCCGCAGAGATTTAGAAAGCACCAGTGTCTTAATCCAGTCTTGCTCTAGGAATCCAGCAGTTTCATTCACTGTTAATGCAAGCTTTAGCAGGGAGCAACACTTTTATTGCTGATAAGCGTAGACAGCTAACAAAGTAATGCGACATGAATCTTTTATTGCACTTCAGCTAGATCAAGAAACACAAAACGTAGAAAATAAAAGCACGCATACAAAACTAAAATTACTATCAAAGAATGGTAATTTTATAATTTTACATTTTAAAGTACAGAATTATGTTGGGGAATTTGAAAGTTTTAAAAAGGTGTTTTAAAATCGCTGTTGTTTTAGAGATGTATTTGGTGGAAATTTTGTTGCCTCTGTTGTGTACTTCAAAGAATTTCACTCGACGCTTGGAGGGAAAGCAAAACTAAATTTTTAATAATAAATACAGCGAGAGTGGAGTGATAATGGCTGAAAAAAATATGTAGTTAACGTAAAAATTAAACTATTAATTTACTTATTTCGGTTTAATTTGCCGATGTGAATTCTCTGTACATCGCCTATCATTTTTCGGGCCTTATGTACATCTAATTTCTATAATACTCTTCAATCTAGGCACCGTTTATTACATTGTGACGTCTGGCTTTCTTATCACAAATACACTGCGGGTTCTACGCTCAGCGGTAAAGTGAGCTGACGTATATTGATATTACATTGAGTATATCCCTTCTGCGTAGATTCTTCCACTTAATGATACACTTTCGACCGCCACTAATAAAGTTGAAAAAGAAATAAATACATGAGTTTTCTTACCGATAGCTAATTGCTTGGAGGGCTAACTAAAATAGGCAGCTCAGAAAAAAAAAATTGACATTGTAAAATGCTTCTCTTAGCAGTTTCAAGCAATCATGCCCAGAAACTTAAATAACTGTCGGTGATCCGAGTATTTCCTAATCTGACTCCGATTCCAAACCTTAGCCTAATACACGACTTGTGTGAAAAAATCACACTTAAATTAAATGATTATTTTAACCATATAGGAAGAGCGATCCACAAATATATTTACCATTTTAATGACTTACAACGTCTGAGATTTACAATCATACGCGAGCTATATAGGTTTGTGGGGGAACCTTTTTGTCATAATGTTGGAAATGTTTGCCACCTGCATCCAAACACAAGTTCGTACCATATTCTGTGACATTCTCCGAAGTCGGTCATTCCTGGTTGTCTCTTGCAGTTGGGCATCGGTCTACGAGGTGGTATCCATAATATTCGGGACTGGTGCTGCCATCTGGACAATAGTTGCAGTATAGTTTCAGTAGCGTTTTGTACTACTAGTACTTTTCATGATACTCTGTGTGTAGTGTGTGGCGATTTTACGATGAATCCAACATTAGAACAGAGAGTGTGCATCAAATTCCGTGCAAATCTAGGGGAAAATGCTACGGAGACCCTCGCAATGATTTAATATGTATTTGGGGGACAAAGCATGAGCCATACACGTGTGTTTGAGTGGCATTCTCGGTTCAGTGCCGGCCGTACAGCTATTGAAGACGATGCTCACACCGGTAGGTCCGTCAGCTGCACAACGCCTGACAGTGTTGCCAAAGTTCAATACTTCGTTCATTAGGATCGACGTCGAACCATTGAAGACGTTGCTCATTAAGTGGGAGTTGGTTATGGGACATGCCAACGAATTTTAACTGATGAATTGGGCATGCATCCTGTCACCGCAAAATTTGTGTCAAGAATCCTGACTGCTGATCAGAAGGCGCAGCATGTTGAAGTTTGCACGGAGTTTCGTCAGGCCGTATCCGATGACCCAACCTTCTTATCCCGGATCATCACCGGCGACGAGAGCTGAATGTACGCTTATAACCTTGAGACAAACAACAATCCTCCCAGTGGAACAGCCCGAACTCACCAACACAAATAAAAAAACGAGAAAAGTGAAGAGCAAAATCAAGAGCCTCGTTTTCTTTGATAACAAGGGGATTGTGCACAAAGAATTCGTCCCACCAAATCAAACGGTGAATTCTACATACTAATGGGACGTTTTACGACGACTTCGTGAAAATGTGCGGAGACGACGGCCCGAAATTTGGCGACAAGGAAACTGTCTGTTGCATCACGATAATGCGCACTGTCACGATTCCTTGTTCACCAGAGTTTTTTGACGAAAAACCACATGACGGTTGTCCCCCACCCACCGTACTCTACTGATTTGGCACCCTGAGACTTCAATCTATTCCCCAAAGTGAAAATCAAGTTGAAAGGACGTCGGATCGACACAATTGAAGAAACGTCTATTGCTAAACACGCTCAAAAACATGACTTCCAAGATGCACTTGAAAAATGGCAGAATCGCTGGGACCAGTGTATACATGTGAAAGGGAACTACTTCGAGGATGACGGCGGTCATTAGTCTCGAAGATGGCAGCACCAGTCCCCATTATTCTGTATATCGCCTCGTATTCTTGTATACTCTGTCCTTAAGGTAGCCCCCAAAGGTTCAGGAGAAATTTGAGACCACCGAGTCAAACTATATCCTTGCTAACTATATAACATTTGTTTTGCCTTTACAGATAATAAAATCATAACAAATCACGGTAAATTAGACCGCCACGGGTGGCGCGGAGTAGTGAGCGGCAGGTCTGGGGTTCGAATCCCGCTAGAACCGTCCTCCACGATTGTTTTTTTTTTCAGTTTTTCCTCAGTCCTCATAAATGGCAAATGCCGGGGAGATACCCTAAACTTAGGTCTGGAACAGTTCCTTCCTAAAAAATTCCTTTCCCAATTTATCATTTCATCTTATATATCAGTGTTCACTGCCTGTAGCGCCTCAGTAGTAAACACCATTCAAATGGTACATTGGTCTTCAATGTTGTGCACTGCGTCAGTATCATAAAATTGTGCATATCTTCTGAATTCCAAAACAGAAAGTGTGCGCATGCATATGCGTGTCTGTGTTATTCTTTGGAGTATTTTCAAAATAGTCATGGAATTTGTGAACAGTTATATGTACACAAATTTTGGTCGTCACTTTATGAAAGGCATGCGTGATAGATTGTCTTTATAGTTTCGTGTGTTTTAATCGACTTAATAAAATGAACTTAGCTAAATATAAATTATCCTGAAGTTTGTATTACCTTGCGACGTATTCATTTCATTCGTTTAGCAAAACGATAAATGTTTGTGATGGGCTCCAATTGTGCTTCCTACCAGCTCAACATAGCATCAGATTCGGCAGAGCTTTTTCTCGCGGCAGTAGTATCAGCTATGTCATGAAAACTGGGTACGTACATCATTTAGATAACCTAGTGGCTCTCGGAAATTGAACACCCAGCACTTGTGGGAAAAAATACTATTAGTGATAACAGTTACATCATCCAGGTTTTTTCTGATCGCATTGACGTTTCAAATCGAGCCAGTAATTTGTTGTGCAGTGTGTCCAAGAAGTCTGTATACCCCTGTACTTTACTGTTTTCTTATTGGCATATCATTTAATATTATATAGTAATAACTAAAAATATAGTTGGTTATTGAAGAAATGATACACGAACATCCTCACACCGGGGAGACAATTAGCATCGCAGAGAGAATTTAAGGAACGGTTTGATAAGCCTCCACTGACAAAAAGGACAACGATTTCCTGGGAAAGAAAGGCGTTTATGACAGGAAGTGTGAAAAACCGATCGTGAAATGGAACAAAGAAGACGCGCCTGGAGACGTGCTGAAGTTGAGATGCCAGTTGAGCGCTCTCCCGTAAAATCCATTCGCAAACGGGCTGCTGAGCCTGACATTCCACGATGGATTCTTTTCGATTACATGAAGGACTTAAAGTGAGGCCGTATCATATGAGCTGTCTGACGCCGATATGAACAAGCGTCTTGATGCACGTTGATCTCTTCTAGCAACATTCCAAACCGACATATCAATATCCAAGGTTACGTTCACAGATGAGTGTGCCATGTACTGCAGCACGCGAAAAACAAATGTGGATTTTGGTCAAAGAAAAATCCTCACTTTACTTCCGAACTTAACAAATATTGTGGTGTGGGAAGGAATGACACCGCAGCATCTCTTTGGACCATTTTTTTTTTTTGTATGGTTCTGTGAATGCTGTATCATATTCATGAATGCTGACAACTTGGCTCATCCCCCAACTGGAAGAAGAGGACTGATGGAAAAAGCTGTGGATACAGCAAGACGGAGCTCCAGCACACTTCACTCTTGCCGTTCGTGTTTTGTTAAACGATAAATTCGCTTGACGCTTGATTAGACTTGGGTCTCCAACATCTCCAGCACTACTTTCATGGCTTCCACGTAGCCATGACCTGACGACACCTGATAACTCGTTGTCGGGTATTATCAAGATGAAGGTTACAGCGCGTCGCTACGGAACTAACGCTGAACTTGAACAAGCAGTACGGATTGCCTACGGCACGATCGCACCTGCCGTTTTGGAAAAAATGTCACAAAGAACTTGCAGGCACATAAGATTGTGTTCAACATGATGGAAGCACATACGGATCCCTTGAAAAACTGTAGTATGTTCATTACTAAATTCATTCTTATTAAATTCGTTATATTAATGTATAACTTTAGGGGTATACGTATTTACCGGACACACTGTATTAAACTGGCGTTTTAATAGTGTTTAACGCCCATTTTCAATGCTAAGGCAACACCATAAAATGAACTATTTGGGAAAGGATTCTTTATCTGGGAAGGAAGGTTCCAAGCTTAAATTTAGGGTACCTCCCCAGCATTTGCCAACGATGAAAACTGAGGAACGAGATAAAATGAACTAAGAGACAATTAGCAAATGCAGATTCGGGCAATGAAATACACACTTTAAAACCGTGATTCTCCAAAAACTAACTCCTGTCTAGGTGAGATTAATTTTTTTCCCCTGGTATTTATTACTACAATTCAAGGGGAGGCCTTACTCAATTTTAAAATTTTAGCATTCTTCATCCAAATTACATCATATTTCGTAATTTAAGCAGTATTATTAAAATAAAGGTAATTGTAAAATTTGGAGTCATCTGGTTGCACGATTTGCAATATATAGACTCAAATGTTTCAAAATGGTTTTGTCAGATTTCACTTTGAAACTTTTTGATATTAGCTATAATGAGTGAGTTAGTTTATTATATGGATTTTTTTTAAAAAAAATATATATTTGAAATATTTTATTACAGGTATTGTTTTTAAAACGTTTATGTAATTAAAATATTTTATATATACTCTTTGTATTAACTTAGAAAATCCAGTCACGGAGGACGATAATGGTCGTAATCGAATCTCAGATCACCCGTTCATAGGAATAAACTTGTTTGGAACGTTGACTTGAATGCATGCTATGATTATAACAGTTTTCGAATCATGCAATATAGGTACATTCAAAGACACGAACGTTATCTTAAAAAGTAATTTACACGATCATAAGATTAAAATGAAGCTGAAGGCAATGAATTTGTCAATTATTAACGTTGATGCTTATTGTTAGAATTTTGTGTTCTACAAAGTGGGTGGTCTGTCGGGACGTTGTTGTATAAGAAATAATCCGACTCCTGAAGTTTTTATTTCACTTCTTCATAGCGCCTCGTTTACATACAAAAACACCCAACCGTGTTATGACCAGTAGTCTAATTGCGTTATATACTTCAATCAGAAAACATTTTGCATGCATGAAATCATCTCAGCGACGTAAGAGGTTTTAGATTCAACCCCTACCTGGTATTTTCTTATTGTATTTTTTTATGAATGTGTGAATCTTCTGTATTGCCTAGAGGAATTTACTTTGCTTTCTGGTCTAAGTGTAAAACAATACCTGACCCAGTTATGGAAACGTAGTGAACGAAACATAGCTCCACTTTGACGACGTTACCCGCTGTTAACAACTCTGGGAGCGGACCACTTTGTTTAAAGTCTTTGGGCGTTGTTATAACAGCAGAGATGTGTAAAACGTATAGTTTGATTTAAACCAATTGATAACGTTGTAAGAACCCAGCTGTAAAACGTAGTAAACCAGGAAAGAAACTCTAAAATCACTCATTTTTAAACAACACAAATGACTGCTGTAATTAAATGTCAAACTGACTGGCGGTAGACAAATGAAGATCATTGCCACGAAAAATTGCAAATAATAGGGGCCTACTTATAAATTCAATTCTTTGTAATGTATTGCATTTTATTCCAAATTGCAATTACTTTAATAGTTAATAAAGGTGTCATAACATTAGGGCAAATATCTAACAAAAGTTCCAATTTTTCCCTCAGTTTTGTTTTAGTCCCATCAACCGAAAGCAAAATGCAGCGTCCACATATTTTCAATTTTAGTAATATATGCATGATATATGGGCTAGTCCATGTGATCTCGAACAGCAAAATTCCTTAATGTGTATATTTAATAGAACTTTTGTGAATTTATAGAGGCAGAAGAGAGTAAGCTTAGTGAAAAACAGAAGAATATTAAGTTGAATATTTTTTAACTTTTGAAATAAATAACTCTAAATGTTTTGAAATATATAAACCAAATTAATATTAATTGAAAGTTCCCGATAAACTGCTTATTGTATATATCTCTTTAATAAATATTGTTTCGTTTTAAGAGGTTGCTTTTGGAATTAATTTGTTTCACCATTTTGCAATCACTTTAAAATATTATTAAAATTGATTATGATCCTTTGCATATAGAATAATAAAACACTTTGCAGTTTACTGCTGTCTTTAACAGGAAGAGAAAAAAAAAGTACGGAATGAACTGGGGGTTGTTTAAAATCCTATCCGTTCGCGTGCAGTTTCTCCAGTGAACATTTGGTGGGTGATCGTGCAGCGGGAGTGTGCTAACAGTTAATTACATTGCTAGTCCATGTCTGAACAAGAAAGATTGTGCATGCGCAGTTTGCCAACAATCCTCCACTGCGCGCTAAAATAAATTCTTATAAGAAGTTCAAATGTTTGTAAGCTATTTCTGATATGGCACCATATTTTTGTAAACTTAAAGTAGAATATTTTAACGTGTATTTAAATATTTTAAAATGAATGCATTTTTTAAAATGCGTTATAAAATTTAATAACAGACCCTTGGTTAAATAAATACTGGTTACACACTATTCACAAAGGAGATAATGAAAAAAATTGTATATATATTCAAATGCGTAAAATTTCTTAAAATGGCAAATGTGTAACATTTATTATAAGAAAATGTACTGGGAATAGAGTTTCTTATTTTGCAGAAATTGTTTTTTCTTGAGGTTTCGTGTATTTAAAAAAAATATTAGGTCAATTTTTAAACTTCTCGGTCGATTTGAGATGGAATGTCCCATATTTAGTTTTTTCACATTCTATGGCTTAAAAACTCGCATACAACTAATTGAACGGCAATCGCAAATACTCAGAATGCTGAATATTTTCCTTCATCATAAAGCAAATGCACACATAAAAGAGAACCTTCCCTAATATGGGTATGCAAACTTAAAACGATTCAAAACTATAATAAAATGGGCAATTATAATTTGTATTGCTCTCTGTTTAATATCAATTATAATAATAATTACTCCCAACAATTAAAATGCATATACACTTTATGTAAACTCAAAAATTTTGGGCTTATTTAGGTAAAAGAATGAATCACATGGTTTTCTTTTATCAGTTTGTGCATATTCCTTGCATTATTTTTGCGATTTGTTTCTCTAAAGTTAATATATTAATGGCTATTAATGTGTTTTGCTCCGATGTAATCTGTTTTTTCTCTAAAATAATACACGCTGTGTGTATAAAAGCACTCAAACAAGTAGTCTCTTTTTAGGTTTCCTGAAAATGGTTCTGGACAGTTATCTCGCAGATTCTAGCATGAAAGTTGTGGCACTTCCGTGTTGTGAGCAGCAAACAGAAATCGATTAAAATATTAAAAATATACCGAGAATCTCTTTCTCTTGTTGAACACGAAGCTTGATAATGTCAAAGTATCATCCTGAAACAAGACAGTCGGCATTCAGTTATTAATGGTCAATGAGTTAATGAGTTAATGAGCAAACGCTGGAATCGGACGAAGGAATGCAAGCTTTCAAATCCTGGTTCTCCAAGAGCTAATTCGTGCCTAGGTTTCATTTTGTGCTAGTATGAGACTGTACGGAGTTTTTAAAAATTTTATTAATTTTCAGTCAAATTACATAATATTTTGTAGTTTAAATATCATTATTAAAATAAAGATAACTATGAAATTAGATTGGATGATTTCCAATTTATAGGACCCTATTATTTGGATGTTTCTAAAATTTCCTTACAGATACCTTTTTTTTCCCCTCCAAATTTCACTTAACATTTTTCATATTAGTTCCATCTGTTATTATAGTATTATTTTGGGAAATTTTACATAAAGTATTTTATGTGTAGTCTTTTTTTAATTTTTGGTACTTTTTTCTTAATTGATAGTAAATATGTGTAAATTTAAAATATGCCAATGAATATCGAATGTTAAACATGCTGCACTGTAGCATACGTAAACACATTTGTAAGACAGCAACAACAAAATTAATAGGAGAATTTTGAATGTTGAAAATCTTAGTAATTAATAAAAATTAGTTTTATAAAAAAATTAACATTCAAGGTGTACTAAGTGTATAAAATCTTCCAGGGCTATACATCTCCCCTTCCTTGCATTTTCCTCTTTCTGCAGCTATTTCATGTAGCTTCTTTTTCCTTCTAGCAATTTTTTTTATTTTCCTTATTATTCACAATAGTTTTTCTTATTCTTTTCCTATCGCACTCAATGCCTGTTCTATAAGCGATTTCACACATTTTTCTCCCTTAAATTTCCATCTTTAGATTTTGGCAAGCAACTGCAGCTACATTAAAATTCACCCACAGTACTTGTTACTACCATATCCACGCTTGGCTTAGACGCAAATTTCTGTTTTGGCCACTTGTGCCAAATGAGAAAATGCAAGATTTCTTTTGGGTATTGTGCCTTATATCCTGCACACCTTTTTGATAATTCATCTTTTTCACTTTTAGGTTTATGCCACTGGCTAAATATTGAATGAATTATTTCAATATTTCATATATTAAACAGTTATCCATATCACAAAAGGAAGTAAATGCAATTTATACCTACATAGAAATTACCAAAGTAAACAAAGCAGTGTGGTTCCTGTCATACATTCATACCACACACTGCTGAATTAAAGAAACGCTTATTTTCAATCTTAAAATGAATCAAATGAATAATAAATTCAAGAAATATTTTTTGTTACTAAGTTCTAAATTAGAGAAACACATAGAAAATCGTACCGGAAAATGTAATGTGAAATAAGGGTATTCAGTGCGATATGTAAAGCTCCTGTATGAACTTAATAATACAAGATGGCAGAGAATGGTTAGTAGTGATACATTCTGTACAAAATTCAAACTTAGAAAAGTAAAAAACTAGGAATTACTCCTAGAACGAGAGTGTAATCTATTTAAAGGGACATACACATGTACATTATTAAATGACCACAGAGGGCGTTTAAAGTAACCGTGCAACCAATAAGTAATTATATTTCATACATAAAAGTTCATTTTTAGTAAAAAGAGTCTCAATTTCGGTTTTGGACTTTTTTCCTTTTTCCTTTAGGATGTCCCCTTAAAGACCAGGGTTCATTTTGGTCTGCTATAAGCATGGACGATGCAGACTTGAAACTTGCTCGTGTTTAGCAAGTGTTAGGTCATTTTTTAACAGTTCTAATTCAATTTACTTTAATCAGTACAACGCACGTAATTCCATAGGCTCTTTCTTGCATAATCTCTTTTATTCTGCATTGCATTTTTAAATAAATATTACTTGGGGTTCCCGATACGAAATATGAAACGTTTTTTACTTTTGCAACTGAGGAAAGTCACTATGAAATAACAAAGATGATCAATACCGGGGATCTAATCTAGGATTCCGAATACAAGTCTTTAAGATATGTATCTTGAGTGAATCCGCTTTTTTATTTGAGATTTTATTTCGGACAGGATTGGTAGGGACAGAAAAGAAATATTTTAGTACGTCAGCCGTTTGTGGTTAACACTAATGGGGACACCTCCAGGAGGAAAGGATGAGATAAGGGCAATACCGGGTGACCGGATCCAGGGACAGGAGACACGAATTTATATGGAGGTCCTAATATTGTATCCAGATACAGATCCCCGACGCCAACGGAGACCCCCTCCAATTTTAGGCTCTCAGAAGGTTAGCTGAAACCTTTCTAAAGCGCAAACCACCCGTCACATCGTACACAACACCGGTCCACGTTATCTGACACTTTCAACGCTGCAACAGAACCAATGGAATGGAATGGGGTGAAATGGGAGAGCTAAAGTTCGTGAAAAGTATAGATTCATTCCATTCACCTAAACAATCAGGGGAAACAATTAAAAAACTAAAGTCAGAATAACCGGATCCAAGGGATTTGAAACCGGGACCTCCCTAATTCAGGTCTCAAGCGTTACCGTTTAAGCAACCCCGATCAGTAGGTTTTATTCTTAACGTTTTCCTCCGCATACAACTTATCCCAAGTTTGTAAAAGTATTTATTAGGCATGCCTATAAACATTGTACTTAGTATAGGAACGATTCTATCAGATATCAAATGTAATGTACCATTTTCTTTCAACAGCGAAAATTGTGTAACACAAAAAGAACTTTCCAGAATGCCCTTCTCGGTTTTTCTTTTGAGCATATTTCACAATCTGTTGACAGAAGTCAAATGGTTTGGCTGACGTACTCTGTAAGTTTATTGCCCATTAGCTCCTTACTCCTCTTCTACTTTTCGGGAGAGCGCTAACGCAAGGGTCAAGCGGTTATAAATTTCCTTTCTATAGTTTTTTGTTCCCCAGCACAAAATAACTTAAAACTAAACTTAGAATAACAAACGAGAAAATTGCCTCCCGAAATGTAAAATATGTGATAAATGAGTATTACATACGTTAATTCATAACATAATACAGTGAGGTTATTTGAATCAGACCCAATTGAGCGCGAGTGTTTACTGGGAAAAATGCAGGCGCGGCAACCGAAAGAAGGAAGCTCAAGACACGTCAAGTGTAATGTTAGTATTTTTATTTTAATATCTATACTTTTTGCTGAAATCATAAAACGATACTGTATTAAAACTGATTAATAAACACAAACACGTGTTTCAATAGATGTTGAAAATGTTGCCCCTCAGCGGCAATACGTTGCTGGCATCTGTATAATTTCTGTATCTCATCTAACTTTTCTTTCGTAAGAACACAGCAGTTCGGAACACATTTCTTGTCATTAAGAGAATCTGTCTCTAATTTTTTAACAAGTGGCAAGCGATTTCTGTACCTGAAACACGATTGCTAGGATATTTTCTTGAAAATCGCCGTAAACCTTACCACTTCTCTGCAAAAATCAGTTTTCACATATTTATCATACGTAAAAGCCGGTCCTTCAAAATTAAATGTAGTGGATAACTAACGTAAAATAATTAGCACACAATGAAAGTGCCAAGTACCACGCGAACGCACAATAAGATATACATGCCCAGCTTTGTTTTACATAATTACTAAAAATATAAATATGAGTTCATAAAAACAAAGGGAAGCTTATAGCTATGGGCTGCATGTCATAGCAGGCAGGCTATATAAACGTAAGCCCATTTATTAGATCGCCCCTTTAATTTACCATTTATCACAACTGTTTACTCCCAGGAGTATCTTGTTATGAGTATTTTAATGTTTCTCCTCACACGTAACCAGGTTACTTTAAAATGTAAATGCATCTTAGATTAAACTGGACAATTAATAATTCTTTCATTCATTCTGCAAATCCATGGCATTGGTTAAACGTATAAAAACAAGGAAATGGTATGAACAATCCGAACCGATTCAAGTATTTCTATAGCATTCAGAAGTCTAGAGCAGCATATTTTCCACAGTATTTATGACGTGTGCGACCTGCTTGCATGCAACACAACCCACACCTTAACTATGGAGTTGAGGTCAGACCTCGAGTATATCTTCTTTGGAATGCGCCTCAAGCCAAACCTGGCACATGGCACATGAGCGGAGAAAACAATTATTTTGAATTACAAGCGTGATTTAGAATATCACGTACGTATAAATTAGAACATAAATATTTGCATTTCATGAATCTACGAAATTACCTGCGCTAAGTTTAATATTTTAATATCCACTGGTTAATACTACACAAGGGTAGTTCAGAAAGTTCTTGGCCTGTAAAATAAATAATAATACAATACACTTACACTGGGCAGTATAGAGAATGTGATAGCAATCTGAAGCGTAATTAATGTAACGTTGCCATTGCGCCAGCTCATTGTCTAGCTTTATAAAAGCAATTTCTTTGATAAATAAGAGCGTTTGGCCTTACTAGAATATTTCAATTGCTAAAGCACTGCTGTATAATGCTCGTTGATAATTTCGCCTTTTCTACATAGTCGATGAGCATAATACTCATGCCAAATAATAAATGATAGCATTGTCTTTCCCACCGATGGAACATGTTTGGTCTTCTTCTGCGCGGTTGTATTGCGCTCAAACATGTCCAAACACTCCTGAGAAATGTTCAATTTATTGAATTTCTGGTCGACCGTTAACAAACGCGGAACCCATTACGCCAAGAGCTTTTTCAAATGCTGCAAGATATTCCAAACAGTTTATTAAGAAAGTTGCAATATCTGCAATCTCACGTACCTCTCTACTCGATAATAATTTAATATGACATTGTGACTTTTTATTAAATTTTTCTTTCTCGTTGCGGTTATTATTCAGGGAAAAAGCAAAATCTACCCCGTTTAAATTCAGCAGTACATTGCTTTACTGTACAAAACGATGGGGAAAGTCTTTCAAAGTGGAGTCGAATTCATTTTTACCTCAGTTGCCGTTATATATTTTAAAAGAAGCGTTTCGTCACTAAGCGACATCAAATTTTATCCATTTTTTAAAAAACACCTCACTTTGTTTAGTCACACAAACCAAGCAAATGGAACCATTTACTATTACCAGCTCTGTGTCAAGCAGATACATTTTCGAAATCATCCTCATATAAACACTTCTGCTGCAAAAGCATTTAGCATTTTTGTTAACTGGGGAACCGGAGCCTGCCGAACATGTTGCAGCCTCATAGCTCGGTTACAAATTTGCGCTTATCTCACAGTGAATACGATAACTGTGAAAATGTAACACTTCCCTTGGCTGATATGGTCCAGTACACAACTATAAACAGCGCCGAGTGGACAACTCGCAAAAGCAATATCTGAATCAGTAACCGGCTAACCGCCAAGAATAAGGCATAAACATTCGATTTCCTTACTAAAGTTCAGTAGTATCAACTAGAGTTATATAATAATCCCTTATCGTTTTCGCAAATATTTTGTATTATGTAAGGAATAGATCCAGAGGCTGTACATATTACATTTTATACGGAATCCTCGTGTACGTTTTATCCTTTCACTGCTGAGTTAACTCGATCCGACTGTTGCTAATGGATAATTTTATTTAAGGACGCTCTTTAACATCGCAGGTCATCAGCGTCTCGTTCTATTCAGGGCGTGAAACGGCCGTCAAATTTTGCTCAAAGGCCTCTTCTTTCAGGCTTGAGATTGCTTTTCGTGCCGTAAATTTGCCACACGGGACCCACGGCTTTACTTTCCTTCCGAAGGAAGCCATACTTAGGATTTTTACGCCCGAAAAAAAATCCATCGATCCTGGTCGGATTTGAAACCGCGACTTTGGATTTAGAAGGCTAGTATGGTAACCACTACACCACCAGGACCGACAGTTTGCAGTCAAGGTGTTAAGAAATGTATTGGCCTATATCAGGGTACACAGACGAAGGAATTATGGTTCATCACCAAGTTCCTGTACAAAAATGTAACAGAAAATTCCTAATCAAGCCAAAACTTTTCTCGTGTCAGTACGGTCAAAAGTATTAGCTTTCCTTCTTTCCTCCATTGTACTTGACAGAAGTTTAACAATAACATTAGTTTAAAATTTATTAAAACAAAATCAACTAAATATAGCCCCTCCCCATAGTGAGTTGTTCAGTTGATTACACTCCACAGTTTGAACATTGGCATATGTAGTTACTTGGCTGGTTTAATTCATAGGTAAAATCTTGGCCTGTAAATCAGAGAGGTGTGTAATTGATGTACTTAAGAGGATAGTTAATATTTATGTTTGTACGCTTAATGGAAGAGATTAACTTGTATGGTTGCTTAACTTGTTCCAACTTTCCTCTAAGTCAACAAAACTAAGCGGTACATCACTCTTTTGCAGCCTGACGAGTTTTGCTTAATATCCTCGACTGGTAATTATGTTGTAGTATACTGTAATTTGCAGGCTAGAGCTTTCTATAACAAGGTCATTCGCATCTATTTGTTAAGTTGACCGCGATAGAAGGTGCCTTCGTTATTGAGTCATCCGCACAACGTAATGGCGAGCTTTGAAGTTCATGTTTGTTGGACAAATAGGCGCATTGCTTTTAAAACCACGAAAATAGAAATGTGTTGCTATGAATATTAATATGAAATGTAAACAGCAATTTTATATAAAAAATACAATGCTCTTACCTAAAGAAAAAAAAATCCACACTTGTGAATAAAATGTCGGCAACAGTAGTTCTATAATTACCGTTAGTTTAAACATATTTTACGTTTTTCAGTAAAGCAATTTAATTTCAAAATAAGGTGAGTCAATTTCTTTCTCAAATGCCAACTAAAGAACTGGAGCTTACAAGAGAAAGGTTTGGAGCCATGCTGATGCTTTCAATTTCTACTTCACCATTTACCTTTCTAATTCCAGGGTCTTGTAGCACGGAAGAATTGTATCAGCACTTGAGAAATATGTGTCAAAGGAAAAGTATATCCGTATGTTCTAATGTGGTAAGATCCCAATTAAAATACCTTGTTGTTTGTTGTGGCGAGGTGAAGATAGGAAAGAGAAGGGAATGAAACTCATTCTTGCAATAGTCATGCGTGTATAAATTGATTTTGAATAGTTTGAAAGAGTTGATAATATCGTGCTCAGTAAAGACGATTTGACCGAAACTTTGCTTGGGTTGGACCACATCCCAAGCAAAGCGCTCTTAAAGTGTGCTTAATGCCATTACATTTGCAGACATATAAAACAAGTTCTGTGAAATAAAATAGCTTAGCGTCTGTTTTTAAGGAATTCCGTAAGAATTTAACTTTGGAATTTACCAAATGTTTTCTATGCCGTTAAATAATTCATCGTTTTTCAAATAATTTTCAAGTGGGCACTACTCCAATTTGTGGCTAATTGAGCCGCTAACCTTTACAAGAACATGTAGATAGATCGATAATATATTTCTAGATTTAAGCTATTTAACAAATACAATTAATTAAAGGTAGAAAAGCGAAGTTTTCATACTATTATTAGAGATGGGTCGATACCAAATTTTCTCGATACTCGTTACCTGTAATTGTTCAGTCTCGATATACGATTTTTTCATATTTTTTATCAAATAAAATATAAATTTCTCATTTTATTATTTTGAGAAGATTAATACACCAAACAAATTGATCTGAATTTCCGTAATCACCGATGGTATATTTAATGAGGCATTTAACGCCTTACAATTATTTCTAATGTTCAGAGATTTTCCACGAAGCAAAAATATTATTCTTACAAGTATGGCAAATGTCGCAGTTATCATTCACAGGATTCAATTGAAAATAGTTCCAAACTTCATTAATGTTATCTCAACAAGGCACGCCATGAAACGTGCAGTCTTTCATTGCTTGAAAATAACAAGGTAATGTAGAATCAGCTTTCATGCTGTAGTACAATATTATTACAATAAGTTTATTGTGATTAGATAATTTAACAGATTTCGTTTATTCACCAAAATCATTTTTATTGTTGGTCAGACTGAGAGTTGAGATTATTTTGTAGGCGGGGCGTAGTTTTCCATATCAATGAGAAACATACTAGAAATCAAATCACTTTCGAAAATAGTACTTCATACTTTAATTCGGCCCTTTTTTATTGCCCAGGTGCATACTTTTTAAATAAATTTGTAGCTCAGATATACTGTCGCAAAATATCAGAAAGAGGTTAGAGGTCGGGCATGCAAGCGCAATCAATAGATTTGTATTTGCGACCTGCTATTTAAAAGCTTAGGATAGCACATGTGTTTCTTGCGATTACTTCAAAATGTGCTACTCTTGACCTACAAATTAGTATACTTAAAAAGTATCGATCTCATAAACAGGTATCGAGATATCCAACGTAGATAACTCGTCTCTGATAATTATTATTTAATAACATGACTGGCCACAGTGAAATAACACCTTACTATATTGTGTATAAAAAACTGGCATCTCTGGCATTATTCATTTACCTCATTTAGAGCTCTTAATTTATTTTCGTAAGAGTTTTAAAGCACAAATAGCGTAAAGCAAATGCTAACCTCACGGAAGCACCATATTGCTTACGTAACATTTTATATGCTTCAGCTTCTACATAATTATTTTATATTTTCTAAAAACTTTGCTAATAATAAAATCCGTTTTGCGGCTGCTTAATATACACAGTTTAGTGGAGCCAGTGGAACTCTCACGTAACGATATTGCGATTTCCCAGCAGTCAGATGTTTCTTACTATTCTGCGGTGTGCTTTGTCATATTTCCAGTTTGATTCACAGTGGAACGGAAGTACCTCCAATATTAATGAGAATTAATTTTGAAGTCCTCAGGAGATGTTTACACGGATATATAGCAGATTAACTTTTAATTGCCTTCGAAAAAGAAAAAGGAGTTAATGAAGTGTGGAAAAAGAAAACCGCTAGACTAGGTGACAAAGACCGTTAAACATTTGCAGGGGCGTAAACGTAGGACCTGTGCTGCAACCTTATTTAAATCTTATACTGTTTTAGTAACCAACACTTTTTTTATTCCTTTTCTTTTTTCCTGTTGTCTACAGAGAAGTGAATTGGGATTTTCATAAATCGAATCGTACACAATTGACTCTTTGTTTCTGTAGTATTATTGAATCTATTTTACAGTTTCCTGGGAGAACGGCAGTTTAAACTCAAGCTTTTACATTTTCTTCCCCCTTCACACAGTGTTTGTCAGTCTACCCGACTTCAGGAACAATGACATGTCGACTTAAATGAAGTCAAAAGCACTTGATAACCAAAGCTACCTAAAATATCGTTTTAAGAGTTAGAAAAAATAAAGATCAAAATCTCACATCGTATGTCACTTACCACGGTTTTTTCCATTTGCAGGAAAAGCCAGCCAGTCATATAAGCAGATGCTCAAAATCTAATTCATTTGAATGCAAACAAGCTGAGGTAAAATAATATTACTAATTCGGCTTCTATGAAAACTCGATGCTTTTAATTTTCTCATCATTCAGAAATGTATGCCGAAATTAGCGCAACTGCAAACCAGAGTGACCCAAAAGTTGAAAACATGGAGCACATTCAGTTATAATGCACTCAATCAGGGACTGAAGTCATTGCCATTAATCGATATGAGTACCCTTCATTCAACTTACTTCGACAAAAGCATGTCCAATAAGAGTGTATAAAATATAAATATCGAATATCAGGTTTCCAGTGATCTGATGACCAACGCGATGGCAGGGAATGCATCGGCCCATAAGCCATCGCTCAAGGCCAGTCGGGGGTTTATCGAACTGCTACGTTTGCCTTGAGCTTCAACCCACTGAGGCAGTATCGTTTGAACACTGAAAGAAACAACACATGTGTATCATACAGTAAAGTCTGCTAAGAATAAAAGTTGCAAATACAGACCCAATTATTCTATTTCATAAAAAAAATATATTCTTTTTTCCTATGTCCTTGAGTCCACTGGTGCTGTTAGAAAATTACTTGCAAAATTCTCAGGTGATAAAGAGTTCCAACTTGTAATGCGATTCATAAGTTAATAGTAGCATCCATTAAGTTTAGATGAACTAAAGAATAGCATCCACCAAGAGAGAAATTTAATTTCTCAAAGAGAATTAAGAGGGTAATATGTAATTTACAAGCAGATGCTAGAAATGTGTGGAACATGAAGGCGGCCAGTTCCAGTATTTCCTTACGTGACATGGGTGAGTACATTACTTTTTAAGTAATAAGAACTCATTAGACTGCCAATCTTGTGTTAGCACCACCCACTCTTGTGTTTCTCCGTCCGTCTATTTTAGACTAGATGACGATGAGCAAAGCACTCCCCGCCGTCTAGTCAGTATTCATATATTATCATGACCCGATATTATCTGTGTCCAGATTTTTCGGACACCCTATATAATTGTTTTCATATATTATGTCACTTGTGGAAGATTCCTCGTGTAATCAGCCAGGTGAACGTGAAGTTGCCTCCAAGCTTTCGAGGGCATACGTTGCTCTCATTATCACCACACTGCACGCAACTTACATACTTACTCGAGTAAGTATAGTATATCACCATTTAACTTTTCTTTTTATATAGCAGAACGTCTGTTTGAGTAATTTGCTTGAAATAAATTTAATGCAGGGTAATAAGAATATTTAACCCTTTGGATGTCAACAGTTAAGGACTTCTTATTAGTTGGAACCTTGGGAGACTTTTTTACGGTTAAGGTTTTGAAAAATTGTTTTAAGATTTTAATACACGTTTATACCAGAGTGTATTATTTATTAGCTTTTTGTTCAGTTAATTTATTTGGTTTACTTACGGATGCCCTTTAACAACTCAAGTCATCAGCGACCTATTTAAACCAGGGCGTGAAACGGCCGGTAAATTTTGCTCAGAGTCCTCTTTAGTTAGGTTTGAGGTTCCTTTATGTGCCGTAAATGCACACGGAACCTACGACTTTACTTTCCGTCCGAAGGAAGCCATACTTAGGATTTTTACGCCCCAAAAATCCATCGACACTGTTTGGGATTGAACCCATGATCTTGGGTTTACGAAGCAAGTATGGTTACCACTACACCATCAGGACGAACTTGCTTTGTTAAGAAAATGTATTTTTTGCATTTTAAGTTAGGTTTTATTTTTTGTATATCATTAACTAATCCATACAATATTATTGTAATTATTATTACTATATTAAGTTTACAAGCAGTATTAATTACCGGAAAAAATCTCGACTGTTAATTGACAGATTGTACAGCAAATTGACCTGTCCCAACTTCTCATAAAGACGAGCAGGTTGACATTTGGGAGGCCCGGGGCTCAAATCCTTTGGAGTCGGTCATTTTTCCGTGATTGCTTAGGTAAATGCTGGGATGGATCTTTACTTTTCGGGAATTTTCCTCTCTTATTTCATATCATTCCGTTAATTCTGTTACAGGTTCAAATATGCCAGGGCGAGGTGGTTTGCGCTTTGTAAAGATTTCTATCCTGACGTTTGGTCCGGAAACGGTCCTTAGAGGGGCTCCGCCGGCGTCGTGAAGTCCTATCTGGAAACAATGTTACAGACCCTGTCTACGTGTCTGAATCCTGGTCACCCAGTATCACTAGGGGTATAGGCACAAACGACCAGCCCTTGAGCAAGGCTGAAGTAATCGGCATATTCTCCTCGGATGCTAACAATCCAATCCAATCTCTCTCATAAAGATCATATGATTGTAAACCACTATCAAAAAGGTGAAGTAAAAGTTGAAGCAGATTCTATGACTTTAAACACCATTGCCTTTATGTAAATATAATTTTGGGTGACAGAGATCGTTAAGGCTCGATCTGGGGTTCGATTCCTGCCAGAAACATCCTTCCTGATAACATTTTCCAGGTGTTTCTCAGTCCTCATAATTGACAAATGCCGGGGAGGTATCTTATACTTAGGCCTAAAATGTTTCCTTCCTTCAAAATAAAATCTCATTTCATCTCATATATCATCAGTGATGCTTCACACTGCCACGGGTGCCCGAGGTCGTTAAGGCGCGGACTCGTGAGCGGGAGGTCTGGGGTTCGAATCCCGCCAGGGCCGTCCTCCCTGACTGAGGTTTTTTCCAGGTTTTCCGCAGTTCCCATAAATGACAAATGCCGGTGAGGTACCTTAAACTTAGGCCTGGAATGTTTCCTTCCTAAAAAAGTCCTTTCCCAATATATAATTTAATTTCATGTATCATCAGTGTTCACCGCCTGTGGTGTCTCAGTAGTAAAACGGGCGTTAAAAAAAGGGATGCTTCAGAGTAAAAGGGACATAAAAACACTACTCGAAAATTGAATTTTTCAAGTTTAAGCTACTTAATGTAGTAATAAATATAAAAACAGCATTGTTATATTTAGTTAGTAGTTAATCTATAAAAATATAAACTAATTTAAAATGTATTGCAGTTAACAATATTTCGCTTAGAATAAGAATGTTTACGTCTCAAGACACATAAATGTGTATTATAAGTCTTTGAAACTTTCCATTAAAAGTTTAACCAAACTCCAATCTTAGAGTTATTTATATAATAATATAATAATTATATAATTATTTATATAATCTTGATTGAGCTATTCTCGCACAAATTGTTTTGTTCTTTCCGAAGTTTGTAAACGAAATAACACTGAACTCTGATGCTATTTTAGCATTTGTATAAACAGAAAATTGGAGGATAAGAATTGCATCCAAATTGATAACGGTTGGATAAAAACGCGCTCAATTTTAAAGGAATTTCTAATATGCTCAATTGAAACAGGCATTTTTTTTTATTTATTTTTTTTTTTCATTATGTAACCATTAAACATTGACTACAAAACATCTCCTGGACGATTTACGGCATAAATCAACTCTACAGTCCTTAAGTTATTTGACACTTGCCTTTTCAAACCTAAAGAAATTCAGATATTAAAAATATCCAGGCAGCTTAGCTGGGAATCGAATCCGGACTCATAAGAAGCAGTACCTAAACTACAGAGTTGAATACCGTGTTACTTAGAATATCAGGATAATGAACTATACTTGCTATTAGACCGAAGACACTTCACTGGTGTTGGTCTTCGACCCTTGAAGAAAAACCTCGGCCAGGTTGCTTGAACCAGGAAGAGTTCAAATTTGCACCCTCCGATTTGCCGCTGGCTTCGAACCAAAGCAGTAATCAGCGAGCCACGAAACCTGACTGCACAGTTGCGTGTTGGTAATATGTACTCGTGCTCCTCGTCTTTGAAACGGATTCGGAGATGCCCGGCAGAAGCGAAGAACTCCTCCAATGGCAGAGGCCTGGTAGATCAATACGTCCTCCAGCACTGCGCATCGTTAATGGTACCCTTGGGTTTAGCTCCTAAATTCCAAAGTTATTGTTATATGACAGTGTACCAAGTTGTTTAGCCTTAAGAGAAGCATCAACAAGATATAATTACTAGAGAACAGAAAGTTGTTACATTCGGTATATGCTAAACTAGTTAGATACACCATGCAATCACAAAACAGTGCAAGATGAACCAATTCTGTAAAAATTGAACATTTTGTAATTAAACAGAAGGTAAACTGAATTTGAAGGCAAGTACTTACATTTAAAAAAATTGTGGTTATTAGTTAACAAGTGTTTTATGAAGGAAGTAAAAATGAAGATATTAACTAAATAATTACAGAAATGAATTTTAGGAAGAAAGGTATTAATGCAGGATAAACAGAGAAGTAAAGTTATAGGGTTATCATGTAAAATCACAAACAAAATCATATATAAATAAATTAAAAAAACTCTTAGAATAAAGTAATTAAATAAGCAAGTAATAAAGAAGCAGAAGTAGATAAATCCTTAAATAGTAACACAAATTCTTATGTGTTCTTTAAATGCATAAGACAAAGAAAAGTATATATATATATATATTGGAACGAAACTCGATGTCATATTTTTAGGATGATTCGACGTTATAAATGGAATAAATAATTCTAACACAATTTTTGCCGATGACGTGTTGTTTCCAAGAGAAAAAAATAGTTCTCAGTAGTTTTTATGTGCTCTAGTATGTTAATATGTTGAAATTCATATATTACTATTATAACACTTGTAGAAATTAGAAATAGGACAGTTATTGTATTATCATAGCTTAAAGCGACGTGGCGTGCATTCCCCTGAATAATTTCGTTTCGCAAACTTAGATTTGGCTTTACTGAGCTCAATAATGTCGTCATAATACTGACGTTAATAAAAAATTAAGTCACAGAATATACAGTAGGAACAACTTGCTTCTGCATCTTTGGTGTTCTTGCTCCTAAAAGCTGCTCGGAGTTGAATTTACTTTTCAATGAATCCAGCAGCTATCGCCAGAACTAGCTGTATGTTTAACGAACAGCTGTTAAAATCAGAAGTTACAGACTCATTAATTAAGCGTTTAACTTTTCGAAGTGACATGGAATTCCAGTATTTGTCACCGAAAGAAAATGGTAGAACACCATATTAATTGATGTGGCTAAATCGTATACTTTTACTCTCTATTTTTGATTTTTCTTATTTATTTGTGGTTTTGGAATGACGACCAGGCATTATTATTATTATTATTATTATTATTATTATTATTATTATTATTATTATTATTATTATTATTATTATTATTATATTTCTTTCCCATAAATCCCTTCTTTAAACTTATCTGAGAAAAGTGCAATGTTTCTGAATTACACGGGGATGCAAAAATATTCGGTTAAACAGCTGGCGAGCATAACCTTAAATGACTGATATCTGAAAATTGTATATTGCGTTTTCCGCGCTTTACACCTGCTTTACCATATAATACTCATTGCCCGATAATGGAAGTGGGATACGGAGAGAAATATATCGTAAAAAGACGTAAGTGGTGTTCCAAAACAAAACAAACCATTATCCGGAAGCAAATTTCACTGCACAAATACCATCTCGAGTTGTTCATTTTTCTGCTATCATTTTGTTGCCAATACTTTTGCTGCACAAGAAGAGACTAAATAACCCGAAATAGAAGAATTTTATTATCAATATTAATTGTTGTTCGGTGGAACAATTTTCAGTGTTATTAAAGTTTTCCAGTAGTGAAAAATCATTAACTTGGAACTTGGTTCTTTGATCAGAATTATTCTGGGAAATTCGATTCAGCATTAAAAGTTTCTAATATAGCCACAACCTGTACTTTAATTCACAAGAACCGATAGTGGCAATATATTCGTCAACCACCCCCAAATCTGCGACTTATAACTTTGTCATCAGTAGTAAATATACCGGAATGTTTATAAAAGAGCTTCCATAGTTTATATTTGCCTGATAGTTCTTTAATTTATTAAAAATTAATAATGAATGTTCTCGGTTTGTATTCAATTAATGTCATTCCTTTGTTTATGCAATGCCACCTGAATTAAATAAGGTAGTGCCATGCGCTCCCAGATTCGATCCCACAAAATACTCAAGCTGTCCGTACTATGAAAACAGTTAGCAAAGCAAGTGATGACCTTGTTTCCGCAGTAAGATTATGCAAACAAACATGCCTAGTGTCTGCAGTAAGTGCGTTCTAAATTTATAGACTAACCATCAGAACATCAAGTGGTCTTATCAAATGTTTCGAGATAAAATATTTTATTTCTTGAAAACACTAAACTCTTCCGCATTTAGACTTTTTATTCCCTTATTTAGCTATATTACCAGTTTTATATATGCCATTGACTTCCATCCATGCTGTATATACAGAATGCAGAAAAACAATGTGCAGAAAATTGTACCGTAGAAATGCGAGTATCAAACTAAGCATTTTGATGTTAGGAACATGGGGTGGAAATGCAGTATAATAGGAGTGTTGATTATAATTGAAATCTGACGTTATGAAACATCTTCATTTGCCACTTAAAATGAAATGTAACTCACTGTGTACGTAGTCTCAACTAACGAATACTGGTACATAATGAGAAACTAAGTATTACATGCGCGTACTTAATTTATGTACCGAAAGGCCACTGCGTTGGTTTACTGCGCCCGATCCATCTGTCGCTAAATGTTCTGTTTACGTGATTTCGAGATGCAAGTGAAAAATGCGCAGGTACACCATCATGTTGGATCCATAAATTTCGCCTAATCTCAAGATTAGCGTTCGGTATTACCTTATCATCCAGAAGGCTTCAAAATAAAATGTTACATTGAACCTCAAACACACCTAGCGACAGTGGCTAGTATTGTACAAGAACGCGTTTTGTTTATCTGGCATGCTATAAACAAATTCCACAATCTGGGACTCTAACATGACGGATTTATTGTTGGAGTATATAGCGCAATAAAAAAAGCTTTTGCGGCCCCTCGTTTTTATCCTCAAAATGCTTAGTTTGGTGCTGCTTTTGTATTTTACAATATTCTGCATATTTTTTTCCGCACCCAGTATACAGGGTGTTTCAGAATCGCATTCTTTTTCGGAATAGACAACCCATATTAGGTTGAAACGGTTGGGAAAAGCAAGCTGGCTAAACTACCGTCAATGCCCGATTGTGAGTATTGTTCTGTTTGTTTCATTGTCTTTGCATAAATAATTTACGCATATGAACTGGCAGCAAATTCAGCGGTCCAGAGTCACCAACAGCTAAAGAATTTGTTTTTAATGTAGGTACACAAGCAGAGAAGGAAATTAATTTGTATTAAATAACTGTGTATCGATTATTGGCTATGTAGCTTATTTCGCAAGAAAATATTTTAGAGAAAATAAAGAAAAGAAACGTACATACTCGCATGACATCTCATGTTTTCCATCCCTGAAACCCCTGCAAGATACAACCATTGTGCAACGTAAAAGTACACGAGGATATTGTTTTTACTTGGTGTGCACATAACATATATTTGTTTAGAAGAAAAGGAAATTCAGTGTTTCTTGTTTATCGATCTAACATTCAAGCGTTCTTGATTACGCTATTTCCAAAATTAATTTCTTTCCTTATTTATGTTCAAAATACTAGAGTCCGATTCAAGTCTTATCTACGAATGTTTCCAATGTCAGGTTTCCATAAATATTAAAGTCTAAATGTGCTAACAATGTCATCTTATAAGCAGTGAAATGAATTTTTAATATAATTTATAGACTGCAAATGAGGTTGCAAGTTTTATTTTCCTTAAATGTCCGATAGTAAGAAAATCAAGAAAATGTAAACTCTAATGCGACATTAAGAGTGCCAAAACTAGATAAGGAAAAACTACAAAGTGCTACATTTCAGCCAAGTTTTCATAAGGATTAATCGTAGAAACAAGAACCACAATCATATTGCTTCCAATGAAAAGCATAGTTAAAGAAGCAAAATATTGACGACGGGAAGGAAAGATGATGACGAAAGAGTAATAGGACGGTTCTTAACGAGTGAATGTTTGCCTAAGAAATGGGAGCCGTTTTCTTTTATGTTTTGCATAAGAAAAGCGAAGGAGGAGAAGTAAGGGAAAATGCAACTTTCTTCGCTTTATTTTGTTTTATTTCCTTTCCTTCGCTTTCTTGTTAGTTTTCATTTTCTTCACGCTGCGATACACATGTCTTATATTACATCCCTTTGGCTTCCCTTTAAACGTATTATTATTATTATTATTATTATTATTATTATTATTATTATTATTATTATTATTATTATTATTATTATTATTATTAGGACTGTAGCCTCCAGATATTAGAGTGGTCCAAAGTGGCAAATAAAATGATTAATACGTTCCTTTGCTATTATATTAAAAACAAAAATATATAAATATTGTAACTCCCATAATTACCTGCGTCAATTATTTCATAGCTCCGCGTAAAATTTGAAAGCAAGGCTTTCTAACGATTGTCAATTTGCTTTTAAACTTCCGGATGTTCGGAAGAATTGAGCTATCGTTAGGGCCTTTGAATATGTCGAAAGTAACTTTTGCCGGAATGACATGTTTATGTACCATTAAATGTACATGTTATGACTACAGTGGGAAATGCAGTAAATGTTCACAATTACAGGTTATTGTAGACATCTGTTTGTAGTATAGTACATGTAGGTAATGGAAAGAAACTGGTGTTTATGTTTCCACTTTTGCCATAAATTGTTCACCTTTACTATGAAGTGAGGTAAATGTTCATAGATCTAACTGATAAGTTTTCCCTCCAAATGTTGACTGTTACATTGTTTTCGTGTTTGTATAAATGTGCTTTGGTATTGCAGAAACGCCAATACATAACCATAAACATTGGTAGCATATTTAATAAGCTTTACTTTGACTTACACCGCAGTATGGTACCCATGCATTAGTACAAAATTCCAAGTTAATTTTGTTCAAATCATTAACGGACAGCACGAAAAACAATTATTAAAATAAAATAAACGTTTATTGGAAGCTATACAAGTTCCATTGCTTTAACCGAAAACAGCACTTTTGGCCGCTCAGATAAATTTCTTTAGGAAAAATTGCTACCATGAATTAAGTAAAGGAGCTAATTCTTAAGACACCATAATAAACGAACAATTATCGGTGAATAAAACACTCGTTTGCACAAATCGACATCTACTGAAAGTACATAAATATTTTTCTAATCAGCTGTTCCCTTATGCGTATATTAGTGCGATAGTACGAGAACATGTAAACTAACTTGCCCAACGGCACAATTGCTCCTTTCACTAAAGGTGAATGGTAATTATTAATAAATCCCTCAAAAGGAATGAGGAAATTGTTAAAAATTTATATGTGTGTGCGTGTGGTTTTCATTTCACTACGCAATCGGAAATGGATTTTTCTGATGGCAAATTACTACGCATATATGTATGATTTTCATTTCACTGCGCAATCGGAAATTAGTTTTTCTGAAGGCAAATTACTACTTAACGGCCTCAGCAACTGTCGGGGAAAATAATTTCGCGCTCTAGTAACTCATAACGCGCATTTTTTTTTTCTTTTATAGTTCATTAGTAGTAAATGGTAATGTTGTATTTACCATTCAATTAGACGCTCGAAGTGCCAACCCTCAGCTGTGAGACTTGAAAAAAGTTTTATATACTCGCCGGAATTGAGTCTCCGGAATATTGTAAACTGTCTACTGGATATTTTGTTCATCGCCTCCACTGGCTTTATTAAATACAGCAGTAATTTTATATGGATGAAGATGCGGCAGCTGAATGACCTTATTTGGGCTGATACACCAACTTGCTGGGATAATCGATAGCTTATTCCATCAAACTTCCCCTCCATATTTTGGTCTTAGTTTCTTGTCAATGAAAACTCCTTGTGTTAGGAACTTTGTTCACCAATCTGAAAATTGCATCTCCTCGAAATTTAGACGAAGTTCTGTCCTACAGTACTTGGACGAATACTTTTGCTCATGTTATAAATATATCTTGTTTGTTCCGGCGCCTATTTCATTCTCGGCATACTCCACAATACATAAATACGATAAAACATATACATTTTTGCAACTGAAACAGTTTGGGCGATAAATACGATTGAGTAAGCTCAATTGCCAGCGTCAGTGAATCTTGAACTATAGTCTTGCCGAGAACTGCATGTCCACCGAAGATCAACTGATTTATATATATAAAATTAAAAATGTTACCTTCAAATTTGTGATTGCATTCTGTAGATATGCATAATTAGGCATCTCGTAATACAGTGCGGTCTGAAGAGATTTTAAAGAAAACAGCAACTAGCTTTTTATTCAAAGATATATGCAACGCCTTATTTTTCACAAAATCAACATATGCCAGATTTCTACTGCTGGGAGGTGGAGAGATGGCTATTCAGGCTAGTGCTAACAACGCAACTTTTAATATTCTGCTTTCGTTAACGCAATGAGGGTGGACCGAGTTTGAAGTATTTGAATAGATGTAATGCGTAATGTTTTACTTGGCAGATAAAGTCTCCTTTCTCCCAGCATACGTCGCTAGCATCCATCCAGCTTCCAGCAATACCTGTCTTAACTTCGGAACCACATACGCTCCTATTCCTTGATATGAGCACCAGGGAAACATTATACAGTTGACAGATATTTGGCCTGTCATGCTTTTCTTGTCTTCCCACCAGACTTACTTTTGCAAATCAGAGTCGAACAGAAGCACACGCAGCTACCCGTTATTTAATTATTTACTTTGTGATTGGCCATCATCTACTCTTATTTACTATCGTGCGTAAAAATAATTTCTGATGCTTGTATTACTTAAACTCCTCTCTCATTCGAAAGCATAGGTATAAAACGGGACAAAACTTAATGGTTTTTTTTTCCTGAACTGAGATTACAGTCACTTATTCATGTTGATATGATAAATCAGGAGGATTTAGGTGTATAAGAGTTCAATGATTAAAACAACATTGTTCCCTCTCTGCAATCTCTTTCGGTTCATGTTTAGTCCTAACAGAAATCCAGTGCATGAGAAAGAGTAAAGTATTTATTAGTTTATATTTTATTTGTTAATTAACAACCCATGAGCCATTCTTAATTATATGAGAAACAGGACATATTCTTAGATTCTGCTCAATCTTTGATGTACGATGTAACAGTGACAACGCTGCGTGACTGTATGTTACTGTTTAGACAAAAGCGATAATGGATTGCAAGAGAGTATATAAAGATCATAGTTTATTGCAATTGGCACCATAGTTCCCAGTTTAATCCCAGTTAAGACATATCAGCGCATCAATAAAGAATTTCGTTCCAGTTAACACGCATTGCCTTTGTACAAAAGTACATAAGTGGAGCTATTTGGTGATGAGGTGACGGAACAGGAGCTACAGTCAGAGCAAAAAGTTTGTATTACACCCTATTTTGTTATATATTTGTCTCTGTTTTACTGTTAAGACCTTCATCTTGCTTTTAAAGGGCTACTTTTAATATTATTATTTGTTTAATGTTCTACTGGATATTATGTTAAATTCATTTTTTTTTTTTTCCCCTTCAAATGTTTAGCTACAAGTGTTTACTTGAAAGGGAGATAAAACATTTACACCCTTAAAATTACGAAATTAAAGCTAATACTCATAAAGCTGTAACAATATAAGCTTAAAACGTATTTTATGCAAAACCAAAGTATAAAACTTATTAAAGATTAGCCTCACATGTAATGTGCAGATAGAAATAATTACTGGTGAAAAGCGCTTTGTATCACTAAAGCAGGTATTCTTGTCTGGGCTATTTATTTACATACTTTACTAAGCACAGTTACGGAAGTAAATAGTTCAAGTACATGGCTATTCAGCAGTATGCAGAAGGGCCGACTCGAACTACTGTGACCAAGGTCAACTAACTCAACACAACAGGTTTATGCATGGCGCAGGAACAAGATTCTGTCAGCGTTTAACACGCCTGTCTTTCATTGATGTTTACAAATGGAAAATGGCGATGATTTAATAGCAAACACCACGTGCCTGATACCTGGAATTGTTTGGTTAGTTAAAAGATTGTAACTGGGAAATAAAGATGCGAGTTACATAAGTATGGTATCATTTCTAAATATTGCAATTTTCAAGCTAATTGCTTCAAAATTTATTACTGGCTGCTTTACCATGTAATACACGTGTAACATTTTCAGGTTTATATTTTTAATAGTTTTTGAAAATGCAATATTTTATTTACCTTTATATGCTGATGTGTTAAATCTCCTATACGCTGCACAATTTAATTTTGGACCAATTAAACATTCTAAATTTAATTTGATGTTGAGAAGAAAACCTACCATATAGATTTTAGATATTGCAGAAAAAGTTTCCAAAATAATTAATACTAAATTTTCACATTTTTTCACAGTTTGTTAAAATTATTATCGTGTGTTTTAAATTTTACAAATGCGTTATATAAATGTCTGTATTTTTATTGTGTTTTCTGATTAAATTTTGAAACTATTAATTAGACAAAAACGGCATCGCGTGGAACGTTTTGAATGCAAATAAGTGTAAGATAAATTAATTTTTTTAAAAAAGCAGGTATTTGAGAATGTAACTGGAATGTTTATAACGGGTATTTAAAACCATCTAACATGAAAAAAAAACTATATAAATTATGAAAATAGCAAGTTGTCAGTTTTTAAACTTTAAAACTAAAATCTTAGTTTTACGAGGATTTCGACTAAATATTACCTGTGGATATTCTTAATGAAAAAAAAAATAATAATAATAATAATAATAATAAAGCTCGACAAGTTCCCAGAATTGAAAAATAGCATTTTGCTGTCATTGGATCAGAAATAAAACGTATGTTGGTAATTTCTTAGTAAAGTGGCAGTGTTTCTTACTGCAACAGAAAGCTCAGCGAAGAAATCGTAATAAGCATCAAAAAGTCTGCAGTGATCCGCTCCATAGGTTAATAAGAAATCTGCGCATGCTCAAATTGTGGGAATTAGCGTTTCCTCAGTGATAGAAGTGTAACATACCTTAATGGTTGAAACAATCCACGACAAATGTTTACTTGTGAACTGATATTGTACTCAATATGTTCTGAAAGGTACATTTGCCTCTTGTTGCAAATGTTAGATATAATTACTCTTCGCAACTAACCCAGCACCAAAATACTAAGTCTTAATTATATATGACTGGGAGACGAGGAATGCTTGCGCTGTTTACACTCAGCCCGGCCGGTGGCTTTGGCTATTTGCAACGTAAACTCTTGTTACGCGGGCCATTGTAAATGCCTGGTACTTCTCCATAAATTGGCGCCAAAATTTGTTAAAGCATGTAGTAATAATGGATAAAGTTTCTGTCAGATGCGACTCATGGTTAACGTTTTACAGTCCTCTGAATCGATCACAGTTGGTTCTGCAAAAGGGAGGAAAAATAAATGATAATTTAAAAATAGTATTTAAAAAATTTATAGTTCTTAGGTAAAAAAAAGTTCATAGCTGCGCAGATTAAAGCCGAGATGGTAAAGCTTATTGTAACTTCACAGCAACGTTTTAAAAATACTGCTAGATGAGCTTATGCACCAAATATGAAGCACGCTTCAGATGTTCAGCTAAAGTCACAGAAAAGAATGTACATAAACACAGCCAAGTTGGGCAGAATAGCTCGGACTTTAGGCCCCTCAACTGAATTTATGCACAGCATCCTGCACGAATAATTGCAATTGAAGTAATCCATGTGAAGTAGGTCGGCAAAATTTCTTATATTTAACCAAAACTTTTTTAGACAAAAGAGTAGACTTCATGCAAAAAATAGTTAATTTATCACTAACAATTTCCATGCTTAAATAAGAATACATTTGAAATTTAGAAATAAATAAATCTGAAATGTTTCGGAATATATAAACGAAATTGATAAGCGAAAGCTCCCGATAATGCGTTTGCTGAATGCAGCTTTTATTATTACATTACTTCGTCCTAAGGAATTAGTTTAATTCATCAACTTGCAGTCACTTTAAAATGTTTTTTATAAAACATGATGATTCCTTACTCATATACAATAATATAACACTTTTTAAATTACTAGTATCGTTAACAGGAAGTGAAAAAATTAATCCGGAATGAAACGGGGTGTTGTTTCAAATCTTTTCCGCTCGCTCGCGGTTTGTCCAGTGGAGTGTTGTCATGCAGCGGGAGAGTGCTAAGTGCGAGTCCGCGTCTCAAAAAGAAATTCGCCATGTTCAAATGCCAACAACGCGCTAAAATAAATAGTTGTAAGAAATTTTAAATTTTTGTAAGTTTTTACTGATATAGATTCATATTTTTGAATACTGATAACTGCTCCATTTTGAAGTATATTTTAATGTGTATTTCAATGTTTAAAAGTAAAGGGATCTCTTTAAAATACATTATAGTAAAGTAGCAACTCCGTCGTTAAATATGCAAATATTGGTTATACCATTAAAAAAACTTTTAAAAAGGGATAATGCATACTTTTAATTGGTATAGCTGCAATGCATAGCTTCAGTTAAATTTATTTTCAAAGGCGCAACTTTATTAAAATACAAATATTTAGTATTTATTATTTCGAGATGTACAGAGAACAGGTTTCGTGCTTTGCAGGAATTATCTCTTGATGCTTCATATATTTAAAAAAAAATTCATTGTCTTTAAAATATATGAGATCAGATTTTAATCACATTGTCCAATTTGAGATGAAATATCCCATATGAAAACATGTGCAGCCAATAGGTGCAATATAATATGTCCAGGGTACAGATTTCATTTTTGCAGAAATATCTCCTGATGCTTCATATTTTGAAAAAATATCGTTGCCTTTAAAAAATATGATGACCTTTTTTAAATTCCTTGTCCAACTTGAGATTGAATATCCCATATGAAAATTGTGCAGGCAGTAGGTAACGCTATTATTCACTGTGAACCAAAGGCAGGCGAAAGAGCACTTCGGTGTATTATTTCATGTCGAATTTCAATTTGAAGCATTTTTTTGCGTCAATTCGTGACCGTAAACAAAACAATCCACGATTACACATCTGACAATAGAAGAATTTCGTCTGAAACAGGAATTTTTATTAAAATGTGTATATAACTTATCTCATAATGGTGATAAGATGATCATAAAATAATTTATATGATACAGGTCAATGCAATTCTTCAAATATGTACATCAGGATTCTCTATAAAAGATATGAAACAGCCTGGAGCATACCAATATATAAAACGCACTAAAGCAACATCTGAAAAAGCTTCTAAATCATTAAATGTAATTTAATTACATGTTTAAAGTTGAGGACTTGTGTAACCGGCTGATTGCCAGAAATACTGGAGCTTAGCACACAAGGTGGTGGACACTGATGATACATGAGATCAAATAGAACGGATTGTTTAAGGAAGGAAACGTTCTAGACCTAAGTTTAGAGTACCTCCCCGGCATTTGCCATTTATGATTGAGGAAATCCTGGGAAAAATTTCAGTCAGGAAGGAAGGTCCTGGCGGGATTCGAACCCCAGACCTTCCGCTCACGAGTCCGCGCCTTAACGACCTCGGCCAACCGTGCCGGTCTCTAAATAAATAGTCATCAAGAACGATTTATAGATAATGCTCGTGTACATTGTGTATTGGCCAACATCATAATCAGCTTAACAACTGCCTGGTTATTTTTATCTAGAACAAAGCCTCCGTGGTCTTGTGATTAGTGAATTTGCCAGCAGGTCCCGTGTTCCAACCCCGCAAGGTCAGTTACCTGAGTAAGTTTTTCTGGAATTTTTCCTTCCCCTGAAAAGGTGAATGCCAGGTAACTTCAAACGTTATGGACTCTAGGTTCATTTAATCCAAAAGTCATTAATTCGTCTCTTTAGACCTTGATAGCATCTGATTTTACTTATTTTTGAAGAGTAATTCAGAGAAATTAACATATCTCATTCTTATATATAATGGTTTATTGAATCATCTGAATACTTATTAAATTGACGAAGGTAATTCAGAAAATTGAATTAAGTATTTAAGAAAGAAATATAATTAAAATGTTCAATGAGTAACAGTGAACATAAATTAAAATAATGAAAAATAAAAAAATACAACGAATAACTTATAAATAGTGTGTAAATTATACTGTAATAACTGTACAAGTCCTTAGTATTGACTTTAAAACATTATCTACTTCAAAGTTTGGAACATTTAAAGATTTCATTAAATCTAGGGGTAAAGGAAATGAGGGTGCTATGGTAACTTGCCAAGAAATTAAGACAGGGCTCGTAGATATTCTTTTCATAATTCACCTCAATGTTTGGATGGCATTTTTTCAATGTGCATCGTCGGTACAGAATCATCTTTTTCATTTGTTCCTGCCGATTGCCACTCAATCAATGTGTCTTTTTTTTTTTTTTCAATGGGTTTAACACCCGTTTTTACTACTGAGGCACCACAGGCGGTGGACACTGCTATTGCATGACATGAAATGATGAATTGGGAAACGTTCCAGGCCTAAGTTTAGGGTACCTCCCTGGCTTTGCCATTTATGAGGACTGGGGAAAACCTGAAGAAACCTTAGTCAGGGAGGACGGTCCTGGAGGGATTCGAGTCCCAGACCTCCCGCTCACGAGTCCGCGCCTTAATGACCTCGGCCACCGCGGTGGTTAATGTGTGGTAACTTCTATTAGGTGACATGAAGTTCTTACGCAGCTAACGTTTCGCCACAAGAATCATTAGCGTTAATCTGTAACTTCCCCTTTGATTTCCACCCTATCCCTTAGTGATTTTTAATTTTGAAGGTATTTAATGAAAGTGTGTAGAATTAACCTATTCAGCTTTTAACATCAAGCATAGTATCAAGCAGGAGACATTTCTCAAAAGTGCAGCGACTTTTGGGAAATATGTTAAGCAGGTGCCTAAAGATTTATAGAAAGAAATTATATTGTGGGTTAGGCTCATTCATAACGCAAAATTAAACGTAAATATAATAAAATTAGATGTAACACTTAAACTTGTGTATTTAGATATTCACAATGAAAGGTGCAAACCTAAGTATTAGGCAATTAAAAAAAAAACCACAAGCTAAGAGCAACCAACAACTGATTGAAAATGACTGTTTCGTGTAGACGACGGTAGCGTTTAAGCATATGCAAAACTCAGTAACTAATTTGCTTGGAGTAATATAAGCAAGGATAGCTTTCGCATAATGCAAATAATATTTTATCCATTGACGCCATTCTATCTACAGAGCCACTGACTTTCAACTCTCTCTATGACAGAGCAGCTGCGTTCTGATTGGCTGATTTCTTAAGTTTCGTAAACGCAAGATCTTTGACCTTGCAAGCTTCTAAGTTTGCGTCTAATTGTTCGTTTATTTTTATGTTTACGTGATCCATTTTGATTGGTTCCATTACATTGTATAGAATCTAGTTTTTAAGTTTTCGTTACGTTTAATTTTCATTGTGAATGGTGCCTTAAACTGGTGGGAAGACTTATCGCACCCAGCCAACGTCACACTAGCGGAGAGGACTTCTGTACTACCTGCTATGACAACGTTGGCCTTACGGACAACTGCCGTAACATCATATAAACTACACTGAATTTTGTATTCTAGTGAATTGTTTGGATGTCTATTATTTTAAAAATAGCTAATTACGTAAACAAAAGATGGCATACGGACATTTTCACTCACCCTTATTGCCACGCTCGTACATTTCTCACTCAAGCATATAACTAAAAGTTTTCATAGAATGGTTGCGCGCAGGCGCAAGGTGTTATCTCTCTCACTGAGCAACTTTCTCTTTTCCACAATAAGAGACTCGGGTGCAAACTTCCTGTGCGCGAGGTCTACCGGTGACCGCATCACCGATTAGTGTATCGTTGCACTTGGCGTTACAAGCTGGATCGAATGTTAGTATGCGCTGGTGAAAAGAATATCTTGCTGCTGGAGCATTGTCTTCCTCTGAGGGAAGAAGGAATCTCTTGCTGCACGTTTTCTAGCGGCTGGCCGTTCCGACCGACAGCGGAAAGAACCGAACTCCCCAATCGAAAGAGAGATGTAACCGGGAGCTTACTTTTAAGAATTAAATAAGAGCAGGGTAAAGCAGGTAGTGTGTTTAATGTGACGTTGACGAAGCAGCTGTTTTCATTGCCCACCTGTAATTTATAACAAATGTAGTGCTCAGAAGAGCATATATTTGAATTTGGAAATGCAAATATATCTGTATTGCCAATCTTTTATAATGTGCAAATGTATAATCTTAAGTGCAAATAATAATCAAGCTAAGGTTTATGAGGTTAGAATGGCAATTTTAAATGAGACTGAATATGTAAACAAGTTAACAGGATTTTGTAAGGCTTCCATTTAGTTTGTTCAAACGCTACATGATCTGTACAGTGAATGAGAAGTCTTAATTTAAAAGAGATATGAACTAAAACGTCGTCTGCATGCTAGTGGATTCATGGAATCCCATGCTGCTTTTGGAATCTCTTGCTGGTAGTGCTAATGACTTTAAATTCACGCGAATGTGAGGTAATGTCATTAAAGTAATTTTGTTAGCAATGTATCAAAAGTATTTTAGAGGTTTCTTTTGAGAAATAAATATGAGCGCGATAAAGAATTTCTAGGTTTATTTAATGTGACCTTGGCGAAGTAGTTTTCATTGCTCACCTGTAATTTAACCAAATAAATGTACAGTGTTCAGAAGAGTATATATTTGAGTTGGAAATGCACAAATGTCTGTGTTACCATTATTTTGTTATGTGCAAATTTATAATCTCAAGTGCAAATAATGATCAAGATAAGGTTTATGAGGTTAGAGCTGCTGGAGGAATCTCTTGCTGCTAGTCTCCGAGCGGCTGGCCAGTCCCGAGCGACAGCGGAAAGAGCCGAACTCCTCAACCGAAAGAGAGGAGTTATGAGTTGCCAATTTAGCCCTTTTCGGGCTAGATTTAGCCTTTTGTACTGTGTCTTTAGCCTGCAATTTTTTTAAAAATGTCCCTTCGGGCATTCGGGTATGTTTAAAAAATCTGGGGTTTTTGAAACATACTCCTCAACGGAACAGGAGAGTATTAACAGTGGGGAATTAAACTTTGCCAATTTAGCCCTCCAGGACCGATGGGCGTAAAAATCCTAAGTATGGCTTCCTTCGGAGCGGAAGTAAAGCCGTGGGTCCCATGCCGTACATTTACGGCACGAAAAAGAACCTCAAGCCTGAAATAGAGGCCTCTGAGCAAAATTTGTCGGCCTTTTCACGCCCTGAGTTGAATGAGACGCTGAGGACCTAAGATGTTAAGGAGCGTGTCCATAAATAAATCAATCAAAAAAAAAAATTAGCCCTTTTCGGGTCAGACCTAGCCTTTCGTACTTTGTCTTTATACTCCAATTTTTTAAAAGCCCCTTCGGGCGTTCTAGCTCTTTGAGATAACATCTGGGGTTTTTAAACATCTGGAGTAAAATCAAGAGTTTTATGAAATTCGACTCATTAGAATTCTAAACGTACCGCAAATATATTTGTGCAAAAAGCTGAAATCTCTAGGTTTAACCATTCATAATTCTACTTCGGTGTGAAAAATTGTCTAGAAGTCATCCGTTAGTCTGCAGTATCCTCTTGCCAAATGAAATCAAGTAAAGCGTTTTATCTTCATAGATTATGAAGTTTAGTAGATTTCTCATAAAAATTGCTTTATTCAGGAGTATGGACTCCAATATAAGCAATGCATATTCCCCATCATGAAATCGTCTAATAAATGACGCTTTTGAAAATGATCGGTCTTAGATACGATGAAAATGTTTAGAGTTGCATCATACTTTGTGGGTTGATAGGTGTCCAGGAAATTATGCAGAGATAGTAAAATATGATAAGCAATGAGTAAAAATTCTGGAAAGGACATAGGATACACTACAGCTTCTATTCCTTCCAGTGTGAGGAGAATATTTTTAAGGTTAACCGACTTAGATTGTTTTAACGAAGAATTTTGTCCAGTCTGTTTAGCTGGCGTGCATGCATTTCAGTGATAGTTTATAATTGATTTTTCTGGTATACTTCTTGGCTTTCTTAGTGACCGCGTCAAACTTTTCTTAAAGAACTTTCAATCACTAGTGAACACATGGTCGAAAAAGCATCACGCCTAACAGGTCAGCTCAAATGCAACTCATTTTCCATGCTGTATTACCGATTTATTCCACACAGGAGTATGCAAATTGTTTCATCATAACGTATTTTCTGAAGTTCTCGACATGTCATCTTTTGTCATTCCCGATCGCGGTTTTTTTTTTTTTTTTTTTTTTTTTCCCCACAACGATAATGCTAGGGGCGTCCCTCTCATGGAGAATTTTCTTCTAGTGGTTCGTCCCCACATTTAAAGCTCATAAACCAGTTTTGTGCTGTTCTTCACAAAAGCAGAGTAACGAGTTAGAACGCGAAGTAAACAAGCTCACATTACACCCTTAGACAACAACCACAAGACATTCATTTCATAGAACATGTAGTGTTATTACTCAAGTAATAAAGAATGGAATATATGCAGCTCTTCATGCCAGAAATTTAGATGGTGTTGCAGAATTATATTTTACAGTTGGTTTTTGCCAAAATCAGCTAATCATAGAGAAACATTGGTTAGAGGACTATACAATGAATGCAGCTTAATGTTCCAATGCGTTCAGCAAGCAACATTGATTTTCTAAAGCCATTGTAATTCCTTGTAAAACAAGTTTCCTAATAACATGAAAGTATATGGCACAAATTATTTTAATTAAAATGTCTATACTGAAGCAACAAAACTTTATTATACAGCGTGCTCCAGAAGTGGAGTGTCAAATTACTTAATTGTTGTAATTAAACCCAAACATTTGAAATATGTGTCAAAACGACGTATTGCTCGCGTTTGAAATTTCGGCACTACTTTAAAATAAATGTGGTTTGCTCTTGCGTCATATCGCACAATTTACTCATTTGGCTCGTTACCTGAACGTCTCAAAGTGCAGTTACTGCAATTTAATAGAAATATATTTCAGCAAGACGGTTCGCTTAGGAAAATATGGAAACAGTGACCGTGATCTCCCAATATACCTCGTGATCAGGAATTTTATTTCTTTGAAGCAGCAAAATCAGAGATAAATGTTCACTCCTGGCTCACATTCAGACTTTATTTCAGTACTACGATACGTTTAAATGTATACTTCTAAAACCTCACCGCAATATGTTTGGATTTCTTTATGAATGAGCAACAGCAGATATTCAGTGTGTTCATGCCTTAAGAACAGCAAGACACCAGAATGCTCGCTTACAAATTCGTGCATTTTAATTATACTCACAATTAGAGCAATTGACAGTGATTTGTTTATTTGTTTTACCGTATTCGTGATAAAGCGAGTGATAGATGTTTATAAGTCTCACTGGACTTGAAGCTCGTTTTTATTATTGTTTCGTTTAATTTTATTCGCGTCCGGTACACCGGGCAATCACATAAGTGTTAAAGGAAAAAAGTCCCTACGGTGCTTGGTTCGCAACACACCTGTATCTCAATCAGCTAAGTGACTACATGTTTCTGTCTTACAAGCTCGCAGCGCCGCAAAAGGCTCTTATGTACAGACTGTTTCATTTTTCAGGACATTGATACGATGTGTTTTAACAACGTGCATCAGATTGCCCTAATCTTCAAAACGATTGTTTCCTTGTTTATGAAAAATGGAATATTAGCGCTAAATCACCCCTGGAATAAGCCAACTTGCCTCCTGAACCCAAGATCGTGGGTTCGAACCCGGCCAGTACCGATGGATTTTTTCGGGGCGTAAAAATCCTAAGTATGGCTTCCTTCGGAAGGGAAGTAAAGCCGTGGGTCCCGTGTCGTACATTTACGGCACGAAAAAGAACCTCAAGCCTGAAAGAGAGGCCTCTGAGCAAAATTAGTCGGTCGTTTCACGCCCTGAGTTGAATGGGACGCTGATGACCTGAGCTGTTAAAGAGCGTCCATAAATAAATCATTCAAAAAAAAAAAACTCCACATTAATCTTGTATGTTGAGAAAAAATTAGATAAAAATCTCACTCAGCCTTCTTGACTCAAGTCAGAATGTTAATTATGACATTAAGCATTTGGAACATTTGCCAACTGAACCGTGGATATTGGTAAAGTTTTGAGGGTGATTTTGAGCAGATAGTCTTTAATACCGAGTATTCTAAGTGTTTCGGACAAAATGGTTGACGCCTAATACAGTTTAAAACGAGGTATCTGGAACAACCTGTTTTTCCAAGAACTGAAAAAAGTATAACATATTCCTTTCCTGCCTTGATACCTTACAGTGCACCCACCCGCTGATGTCTGCCAGTCATTTAATATAGGGAACGACCTAAGGAAGATGTCCAAAATGTGACTGGGGAATGTAGTTTATTTATTGTAACAAAACAGAGAAACAAGCATATGGTGCTTACTAGGAGTACATTCAAAATTACCTTTACGATTTACAATTCATAGTATCCTTGTGCAAGTCACATAAAATCTAAAATATTACATTTTCATGGCCAAGAACTTCAATAAATTAAATTAACAAAAACATTTACACTTCTGCTATGTTTGCCTGGCAAAATATTAACAAGAAAATTGTAAATACCCAGCACTTTCATAAATTGACAGCAAAATTTCATTTTAATAAGTGTTGGCTCCTTATTTACAGATAACTAAAGTTAAAAGGCTAAGAACATTAACAATAAAGTGACGTAAAATATGAAGGTGAAGGTGAATAGTTCATCCAGCACTTATTTTCTTGTTGCACTGATTTATTTTGTTGATCATGACAAGTTGCGTATGATTTCTGCTGCTACGTACGTTTTCCTGGAGTTAAAGGAGATTTGCTACAACAACGATTTACCCGCTAACATAGTAACACACAAATCGCTATCAATTTATATTTACGAAAAGGAAGCGAGCGTAGGCCGTCAGCAAATCACTGGGTTCACGGTTTCTAGAATTTATCCGGGGCGCAAAAATCCTAAGTATGGCTTCCTTCCAAAAGGAAGTAAAGCCGCGGGCACCGTGTCGTACATTTACGGCACGATAAAGAACCTCAAGCCTGAAAAAATAGGCCTCTGAGAAAAATTTGTCGGCCGTTTCACGCTCTGATTTGAATGGGACGCTGATGACCTGAGATGTTAAAGAGCGTCCGTAAATAAATCAAATCAACAACAATCCAGTGCATGCCTACCATTTACGCGTTAAATACTTAAAACCCTGCAAAAATAATAAATTAAATTTAAAAAAAATGAAAACATAACTTATACAACGCCCCTTGGTCAGTGGGTGAGGCATGGGGAAGGAGCAACGAATCTACAAATGTCGAGTTACTGCCTTTACTCCTTGCTCTGAAGCAAGAGGCACGCTGGTAGTAAACTCAGGACAAAGTTATGACATCATCGCAGAAGCTTCACCACTAATGTCGACCATTTGGGAGAATGAACGCGTGGAGGCGGTTACAGCATGGATAATGCAAGCAAGAAAGGGAAAATAAGGATTTGGCACATACCAACACAAAGTGCCTGCAAACACGACGCACGTTAAAGTACTTTTATAGAAGCCAATTAAGTGATTTTCTTTATGCGCTGTCATTAATTGTTAGAATGTCTAGTTTTAATATTTATGAAATGAACCCATAACTTCTGAGTTTAGGTGGCCTTTGGAAATTGGAAAAAAGGACTTCTTTTGTGGTCTTCCATGCTTTGAGCAATGTTTCCTTAAAACATGAAGTTAATACAATTGTGTAATTTGCTATTTTTGATAAATGCTTTTCAGAATACACACACACAAAAAAAAAAAAATAATGTAGAAGAAAAGTTGTCTGATGGTCTACTGTTATTGGAAATATTTTAGTTGGTTCGTTTGACACTCCGTTCAATGGGAGTTTCGTTACAAACGGTAGTTCATGCTACCAACATAACTGCTGCTAGCGCTCTCCTGCGGAGTGAATTCCCTTACATCACTCACTCTATTTATGTTTGTGGAAGCGATATTTTAGTTAGTTACGGCGCACATTTTTTATTTATTATAAAGGAAAATAAACAAAAAATAAGGAAATGTTACTGGTGACGGAAATTTTGAAATGCAAAATTAGTCGATAAACTTTTTGTACTAGTTAGAACTCGCTGAAAAAGAGAAATGCAAGCTAACCCTCAATACCGGTCATCTCACAGCGGATAATAAATATTTTTGCCTACTATGTATTTCCTAATATCTTTTAACTTCTGGACAAGCTAGAAGAAAACCCCAGCTTGCTCAAATATAATACATTTTGCAACACACTGCAGATTTTGAATACCATTTGGTGTTACTAGAAAGAATATAATACATAGTTTATTGCAAATTCTTTTTTGCTTCTTAACTTTTATGCCCATAAATATAAACTGCTGTTTCTTTACTCATTTATGTCGTAAAGATAATCTTCGAAAGGAAGCGTATTTTAAAAATACGATTAACTTTACAAATACTAAAATTATTGCAGTAGAAACATAAAACGGTATATTCGATTATTATTTATCATTAAATACTTTTAAGTCTTCAAACTTCATAATTTTGAACGAACATTTTCTAGCAACAATCTCTTCGATGAATTATCGCAATATTATTATTACTATTTACTCTCCAAGATTTATCTATTTGAGGGTAACAAAATCAAGCGAAATTTTGACAATGAAAAGCTTAATGTACCCAAGAGCTAATTTCCTGCTGTCCTTAAGTGGCTGAAAATGAAATGATTTTCTGTCTTTAAATCTACATATCGTGCATCGCTATTTTTTCCGAAAGCCTTAAGGTATTGGATTAGTTACCCACAAGTTATTGAGAGCTCTTCAACCATGCGCTCTAGGAAATCTTTGAAGGCCACACGTAAATGGCTCTTTGACTGGTTTCAGGACTAAACCTTGGTTTACATATTTAGAGTTTTGTAGTGCTCACTTAAATGAGCAGAAATTTCAAGTCACGTCGCATTGGTATGGCTGTACTCATATTTTATTTTTTGGTAAAGACATCTGTAAATAAATTCAAGAATTCGTTTTTTGTGTCACGTAAATTTATCGTATAAAAGTCTGGGCCAGATAGCTTGATCTACAGATGATTGTAAAATGGCTAAGTTTGGTGCTACATTGTTAGTGATTACATTTGTACGAGTTCGCCATTGCCATCTTGTTTATCGTGATGTTCTCGTATTATCTTCTGAATAATGTATTTCGCAATCATGCAATAGATATTCCAAAAATAATCGTTGATTAGTGGGCAATTTTCACATGACTAAAGGTATCTATTTCAAACGACATCAATGTGCATGATCTCGATAATTTTTCAATATTGTGTAAATACACAATTTTAATTAATACTATCACCAGTAGCACATTTTAAACAAGTTGCATGAAAATGAACTACTAAAAAATAGTTTGCAGCAAGTACTAAGAAATCGATCGCGAACACCGATTAAATAATGTAGTTGACATTATTTGAGTTACTGGTCGATTGTTTGATTTGGTTTATTTACGAACGCTCTTTAACATCTCAGGCCATCAACGTCCCATTCAATTCAGGGCGTGAAACGGCCGACAAATTTTATTCAGAGGGCTCTTCTTTCCGGCTTGAGGTTCTTTATCGTGTACGACACGGGACCCACGGCTTTACTTCCCTTCTAAAGGTAGCCATTCTTAGGATTTTTACGCCCGAAAAAAACCCATCGATCCTGGCCGGGTTTGAACCGACGATCTTGGGTTTGGAAGGCAAATATGGTTACCACTACACCAGGACCGACTGTTACGGATCGGCAGAGCGCGGATGTGCACTGGGAGGCTGTATAGTGCATGTGCAGGTAGCAGCTTATGCAGACTATGTCAGTGAGTGGTTGTGCATTCCTGTGTTACTCGGTGCTTTCATTGTCTGCAAATGATGCAATTGTTCTTCGTTAGTTATGCCACTAAAAAATGTAATATTGAAAAACAGGGTTTTATGTATGATACATATGTTAAACTTACAGAGAAGCAAGGCGATTCGCAATAAGGAAATCTGGTATTAGTGTTCAAGGTAGAGAAACTGTTTGCCAGCTTGTTTTGTTACCGAGAGACAGGATCTCTCAGTGACAAAAGTGTCCAGAACCGCCATACTCGTAAGAAAAGTTAAATGAAATTTCCTACTCAGATGTCGGCAATGTATTGCCTCTGAAGGGCATCATTTTTAACATCTCTTATACTACAAATTAGTAATCGTTATTATTATTATTATTATTATTATTATTATATTAAATATAATTTTATGCTTTCAGTAAAATGTATACTAAAGTAAAAGTACCAATTTTACTCTCGGCGACTCTATTCCATCTTCTCCATTTGCAGTGGCTGCACTTCCCCATTATTTAGCCGCGTTCAGGCGGCCCTTAACTAAAATAACTTCACTGTAAAAGCGGATTCCCCTTTCGTATATTTTTAAAATGGTCTGGCGATTGTGTGTATGAACTACTAAGGATTTTAAAAATGAGGTACCGGGAATAAAACGTGCTATTGCATTAATCTCAAATATATATTTCTTTTTTCGCAGATATAGAAAAACCATTCTCTGTTTACAAAATAACCTCAGTTATGAGTCTGACCAATAGTAAAATATACTTCTAGTAAACATTATTCTGTTGAACTATCTAATCGCAATAACTTATTGTAACTATATCTTATAATGGCGTCTTGAGTATGAAAGCTGATTTTACAAATACTGGGTTATTATTTTCAAGCAACAGAAGACGGTGCGTTTGATGGTTTATATTTTTCGAATAATATGAGTGAAGTTTGGAACGTTCTGTAAATGATAACCGCGCCATCTGCGCATTTTAAAAACAGCGTTTTCGTATATCGGAAAATCTCACAGCACTAGCAAAAACTGCGATGTATTAAATGTCTTGTAATAAAATACTCTCGGTGAGCATGAAAATTCAGATAAATTTATTCCATGTTTTAATTCTGAAAATAATAAACTACGAGTTATGTATTTTAATTTATAAAAGTATCGGTGTCGAGTATAAAGAAAATTTTGTATCGAGCAGTTTCTAAAAGCTATGCGTTTGCCAGATTTTTTTTCCCATCTAATTCAGATAAACTTTGTTCAACTCAGTTCAGCAAAGCATATTTGTAAGTCAGTATGACTTAATAAGCAAAGCAAATAATCACAATTGCGTCAAAGCAATGATCAGGAGTTAAGGTAAGGGGTCCAGATTGAAAAAGGCATTTGAGGAGGCCTCTGAACATGGGAGCTGAAAACTGGATATGAGCCAACGACTGCAACTAGATAAAATTGTCCCGATGCCAAATGTTGAAGGCAGACGATGGTATGATTGTATTAGCAACAAATTTAACGAAGTGTTTGTATGGACGGAGGAAAAGTCTGCATCAAGAGGTAAACTGAATATAACGTGGATTAAAATATGTTTATGAGAAATAATTGCAGTACCTTGACTTTATTGAAGTAGCGATTACAATTTGTATCTGTGTTCAGAATTTAAAATACTTTTAATGTGCTGCTTTTTTTCATCTATCAGTGCGTAGATTGCTTAAGTAAATTAATGAGCAATCAGTCACTTTAATTCAAGATAATACATTAAGTCCTGCTTTATAATGGGAACAGTCCATGCAAATGTGTCCCATTATATTAGCAAGTACTCTCGGCGCAGTTCTAATGGAACCCAGTTCTTGAGTTCGGTAACTCACAGCACTGTCATCTTTTTAGATGCACCAAGTGTTTGCTGGTTTAGTAATGAGTCAAGGATCGACTTGCAGTTGAGGGTAAGTTTTCGCGAAGGTTTCCCCCTCAAGAGTTAACTCGCCCAGAAAAGCCGAATTCCAGGTAACCGGTCGCTTACAATCCCAGAGGGGAAGCAACTAACAAGTTGGTGAAATCGGGCAACCATGCTTTTCACTCCACTCTCAAAAGTCGGGTGCAGGCCAGAGCTGTAAATGTCACAGTGAGAGCATCGCAAACAATCTGCGTCACAAAATTGTGTCTGGTTCTCTATAATCTCTCAAGTTTTGTATTCTTAGCCCTGCATTTTAATAGTGTGCGAGTTCAATATTGCTATTTTTTTATTTTATGTATCTGTCGGATGTGTTTTGATTACCTAAAAGAATTCTTCCTTTTAACTTTAATTTATTATTTGTTTTTACCAGTTCACAAACAATATTTATAATCAATGTTGTGATTATCACTATAATACTTATTGCATTATTAGGCCCATAAAGTGCAATTCCTTTCTTTCTTTATGAAAGACTATGAGGAAAACTCTATAATGTATCTACACAAATGAAATGCTTCTAAACATATTCTCATTCACAGTCTTTGCACAAAATTCTGTTCCACACATAAGAAATTCCTATAGTAATGCTTCCTGTCTGCTCTCCATGTAAGGTGAGATAACAGAAAGTAAAATATCTAGAGAGTTTCCATCAGTTGAGAGAGTAGGTCCATTTATCTTTACCAAAGTATGGATCAATACCTGAATTTCATCGTGATCAACTTCATGTGTGTCATATTCTTCATTATAACTTCCGTGGACAGTTTTTAATAAGTTGTTTTTAATTTTGTATTATTATTATTATTATTATTATTATTATTATTATTATTATTATTATTATTATTTTCACATTACGGTCATCTAAATCATTTCTTTGTCGAAAAACTTTTCATACTGGGATCTAATTCTTGTTCTCTCTCAAAATCTTTTGAAAAATGAACGAGTTAGTGAATATGTGTAGAAGTTTAGCTTCTAGAGCATCTTCCATCTATATTTGGTGTATCAAATGTATCCCTTACACTTTCACTTTATGAAAGAATTCTTTTAAGTACCTTCAAAAGTGTTTTTCTCGTTCATTTTCACCTCCAAAAAATCATTACACCGACAGTTTTATTTTAAACTAATAAGAACAATGTGGTCGGTTTCTGACACAGAAATGCTGAGTGGTTTCAGAATGATGGATGTTATGTCTATTCGATAATTTGAGGAAGGTACAGAGCCCTCGTTTGGAGGCGTGGCCGGCTTAATGGGGATTTGCTTGGCACTGGGAAGCACGCTGTTTGCTGGCGAATCGGATATTCATTGCTCCTTAAATTCAAGCGCATAGATTTCTGAATGCATTCACAGCATACCAAACGCCAATTTTTCGGTCATAAAATGGTATTTCGTGTACAAGATCAAGTATTTCTGACTCCAGTATCTCTCGCATTATCGCGTGGTTACAATTCCTGAACTTCACTTGAGTTATAGAGCTTTACTTTTAAAGTTTTAGTGGCATTCTAAGCCAAGGTTTGCGAAATTCCTGATTCACGTGCAAGCTTTCTCAGAGATTTCTTTGGACTTCGTTCTAACTTTTCTCCGATGTCAACGAATTTTTCTTGTGTAAGAACACAGCATTGTACTTTTGGTTTCTTATCAAGAACATATCCCGTTTTCCTAAATCTATTCACAAGATTACGAACTGTTTCTCTGTGAGGCGCACGAACAGCAGGGAATCTGTCTATAAATCACCTTCTCACATCTCTACAAGAGTTTGTCACATAGGTAGGAATCATACATGATAATTCTTTGTACAAAAGTATATCGACTTTTTGGCATTATAACAGCACTAACACACTATAACACTGAATCATGTTATATCTCACTGTTCAACTACTGTTAATCACAAAGATTTTTCGTTACTTATAAGGTGGCATACACCAGGCAGGGAAGTGGAGGGTGGGACATAACCGGTTAGAAATAGAGCAGGCAAATCAGCGTTAAGTCGGCCATGCGTCCAAATGAAGGCTCTGTATTAGGAAGGACAGACCTCGCCTCTGTTCACAAGACAGTTGACTAAAACAATTGAAGTTGTGGGATTTTTTTGTTGTTTTTTTTTGTTTTTTTTTTGTTTTTTTTTTGGTTTTTTTTTTTTTTTTTTTTTGTTTTTGCTAAAGTTCTTGAAGTAAAGTTCTACTACACCTCGGCACCTTCTCGTGAAATTCGCTTTGGAAAATTTAAGATTTTTGGTGCAATGAATCCCTAAATCTCTTGAAGGGAAAAACAATTAGAGCTGTTTGCCTGGGCACGGGTGAATGATCTGGGCGGAGGAGGGCACTTTTCGGTGTTGGAGCCTCACTCATGCCCCCAATGAGGGTACATAAGGAACAGAGCAAGAGAGACACTGCGTGGGACCCTAATATGTTTCCAGATAGAACACCCAGACGCCTGTGTAGCCCCTTTCTCCAAGTTGTACGAGCCCCTCAGAAGATTCGTATTCATTCCAGAAACCGAGGCAGGAAACTTCAAAGCAAGCGCAAGCCACCATCTCACCGCTCCTGCCCAACTCGCCTTATGCCTGGGTATACTTGGAAATACTTAAATTAGACACATTGCCTTTCAAATCTCTTGAAGTACTCTCAAGTTTATAGCAAAAGTTACATAATGGCACGTAACTATTACATTGTTCGGATGACAAAGTGCCGTACATTTTGAAATGCCTTTTCGTAACATTCAATGAAATTTCGTTCCACAAATTTTTAGAGGAAAAAAGAAAGCATTTTAATCCTTACAGTATATTGCAAACGAAGTATACAGAAGAAAATGGATATCGTGTGGAAGAACTATGAACCAGAAAACATGAGAAATAATTATATAAATTCACTTTCAGTTGCTTTAAGCCATCTCGTTTTACAATGGATAGCCATATTTGATTTAGGAAAATTTGTCGCTTGCTCTGCAAAAATCTTTCGTAATGTTATCAAATTATGCTTAGCTATGTATGGACAAGTTATATATTCCGCCGTTTGGAGCATTATGATTGTGTAACAGTCACTGAAGCTAACAGAGCAATTACAATTTAATCTTGTAATGTTTATGCTAGACGAAATTGTCATGGAAAAGTTGACTTGTGTACGTCAACAGTTGTCATGGCATGCAATAAAGACGCAGTTTTCATTAACGGAAGAATAATTGTGGGGCTCCAGTCCCGAGCAGTAGCTGAGAAAGCCAACGATAGTGCTACTTCCAGATATGGCTTTAAACGCAGCGGCTTGATAGCTCAGATGGTTAGAGCGCAATGCTATAGGTGTAAAGGTAATTGTTTCTAACCCCCACGTCCCCCTTTTCTCTCTTTTTTTCTTCTTTTTCTTCTTCTTCTTTTTTTTTTTTTCGTTTTTCTTTTGGAGTTAAGGTGATTTGTCACCATTACAATGATTTACTCGCTGAATAGTACCACGCACACAATCCGCTTCACATTCATATTTACGACTTTTTTCCTTGCAGGAATCAAAGGAGATTTGCCCCCATTACAATGATTTACCCGCCTACTTAGTAGCACACAATCTCCTATCAATTTATATTTACGAAAAGGAGTGGATCCACCGGTTTCTAGGATTTACCTGAGGTTAGCGTTAAGGTGAGTGTGAGTGTGTGTGTGGTGTGTGGTGTGTGTGTGAATTGATTGTGATCAACGCCTGGTAAAAGGTGAATGATTCAGTTTTGTAATAATGAAGCAACATATTGCACCCTGAGAGTTGAGGATAACGCACAGGTTACTTACGTTTAACAAAATAATAATAATAATAATAATAATAATAATAATACATGCAACATTCGCAAATAATAATAATAATACATGCAACATTCCAACATTCACCCTTTAGAAGCATTTTATCTTCCGTTCGGGAATGCGAAGCTCGGCTCTTTCCGCTGTCGCTCGGGACTGGAGCTTCAGAATCGTCCTGTCTATAATGGCAAGTCTTACACTGTGTAGCATGTGTGTTCTGTTAGTTGTGACAGAGTGTGCAGTGATGCCGAGGTTAAGAGCTCAGGTTCGTCTGCCGGTATGAAGCACTTTTTTCATTAACCTTTATAACATTTTCATATTAGCTTCGTAATTGTTTCTCATACACAGCAAGCTTTAACGTTAACACATTATAATAAATATTATGTATAATATATTATAATATTTCCTTCAATATTTGTTCTATCTAAATGCAATATTCTACACATTTTTTTTCCTGCACATGCAAGGGCACAAATTCAAGAAGCCTAGGATGTTGTAGCCTTTCGTTACACTACTGTAGAAATCTGATATCATCTTTGTCCCAAAGATTTGAGGGCAGTTAACATGCTCAGGGTTCATACATCCGATATTATTTTGTGTTTATTTCTACATGTTTTCACTATAAATGTCTCTGTTCGTCTGTTTATTTTGTTATTTGTAAAGAATACGTTAGTTTGTGGTTACGTTTCTGTGTGTGCATAGGTAATGTCATTAAACTCAAATGATAACGTTAAAATATAATATGGTTTACAAATACACTGATAAAACCAATAATAAAAATCAAAACAAAAATGCGTGGAATTTGAACCCAGGAGCTTACGCAGAGAAGCAATGCCTTATAAACCGCCCAGCTACCGCTACTCTACCCTAATATTCCTTTTCCAGATATTTATAATTTTGAATATAACGTTTACGAGCAAAGCCTGCAGTTGGCCACTCGCTGTATGCACGTTGTGAATACACCGTTTACAAGCTTCTCCGATCGACAGATAGAATCTGGGGCTGCTCTAACTTTCCGCAACTTTGAACATGTTTAAGGGGATTTAACCCATTAGGGGTCAAAAAATTAGATTTCCAAAAATCTTTCCCTGTTACACAAAATATTCGGACCAATAGGTTTATTTATATGTTTTGTGTATGATGGAATGTAGGCTTTATTTCAGTGTAACACTGAATACAATTGACAAACTAAATTTGAACTTTTCTACTTTTCCACTCCACTTTTTTTTTTTTTGTCATAAAAATGAACTTTTCTCAGCCGCTATAGATACTAGATCACTCAAGCTTTCCAGAACTTTATATTATATAACATTTTTATAAAGAAATATAAGAAAGTGGCAATATTGTGACTTTTATTGCAGAAATTATATATAAAAAAGTTTGAAGTGTGTAGTTAAAATGTATGAGAATGTAATTTTTGCAAATAATTTCAGTTCTTACAAAGTGCTAAGTAATTTCTGGAAAAATGAGATATCTTGCGGAAATTTTGATTTAATAATTAATTATTTTTCCGAAAGATTCTTGAATACTTTTGTCACTATGGAAGATGTGGTTTTGTTATGACGCAAATGTGACAAGCGATTTTTTTTTCTTTTAATCTATTCAGTAAAACTGAGCCTTAGGAAACTTTCTCTTTGGATCTTCACCTCTTATCACCGATGACTAGTAGGTGAACTTAATGGCTGAATCTGCTGCTTCCAAGGTAATGACATGGCTCGGGATATAGATGTACCGTAATTCAAAGCACGTAGCGTTGCATGACTTTTTGCCTGAGTGAGTGTAGAAGAATAATATTGAGAGCCTTGGATAACGTAAGCCAAAGTAAATTTAAAGAGAGTAGCGAAATTGCGTAGCCTATTCGTGATATAATCTTCTTTGGTAGACCAAATTCTGATTCTAGTCTTCCGCAGCTAGTCCATTGTACATCACTGTTGTAAACTCCAGCAAATACGTGGTTTTTAATAAAAGGAGAAAGAGAATAAATTAAATTGAAGATGATAAAATGTTGACATTTGTAGGTACACAGATAATTTTCCAATCTTATCAATGTCCAGGACTGATAACGCAGCGATAAAGTATACATAATAATTACACCTAGAAAAAACACAAAATTACTCAACCCTCAAACAAAATTTGCTTTATCTATATAATCAAGTATCGCGTAACAAGAAAAAATGCAGGAAGTGGAGCTGAAGTTAATTAAATTAACAAAGAACCTCATTTAGACGCTATGAATGCTCTAACATCCTATACGTGCTTTAAATTATTCTAAGTTTTATACACTGCTTAGTAAGTACCCATAAACGACGTTTGAGAATAGATTTCGATGTCGGCAAGTTATGAACATCGAAAACCTTACTGTTTCGCTAGCCCGTCTCTATGTGGTGCTACCGTTACGCTTTTGTTTACAATATAAGCTCAACTTTAGCCTAAGTAAACAAATGTCTATGCCACAGCTTACAACTATCGATGGAGGGAGGTGTACAAGGAACTAAAACTTCGACATATTAAAAAGAATGATAATGTATAGTATCGCTAAGGGCTCAGCAGAGTTTCAATACTGCAACGGATATAGGAAGTTTGTGTTTTAACGTGTTAAATGAGCAAATGTTTGTAATAATGCTGCCCGTACAGATAAGTATCCCTATACGATATCGATCCTTGTGTATTACAATTCAAGTGCCGATATTATCGATAAGGTATCTATAACTCACGGCGAACCGTCAGCTGATATATTTTTCTAGATGGGAAACTGGTCAAAGGAAGAATGTTAACAGCAGCTATTTTCATTACGGGCCACAGATTTAAACTTGCAATCGACGCATTTTTCTGTTCATTTGCAGCCATAAAACATTTGGAAATTTCGTGCTTTTATTCCACTCTTTATTTCTTTTTAACTTTATTACACATTTCCTTTTTATTTTCTCAATAATTGTTACCATTATGATTCAGTTTTAATTATTTGTTAGTTCTGAAAAACAATTAAACGAATATCTGTTCAAATTTACGATTATCTCACGTAATCGGGTTTTGAATATAATTATCAATGAAACCCATATGAAAATACTATCGTTAAATTTCCGGGATATTATATTTTTCTAAATATTAATGCTTATGGCATGCCTATAACGAAAACTTTAAAAAAATTCAATTACAAACTGGCCTTTGTATGCTATTATGTACGTACTTTAATTAAATTGGAGTTATTTAAACATATTATATATATAAACAGAGCCCTCATTTGTACGCGTGGCCAGCTTAACGCGGATTTGCTTTGCACCGGGAAGCCCGCTGTTTGCCGGCGGAATCGGATATTCATAGTCCCTTAAATTCAAGGGCATGGATTTCTACAGCACACCATACACCATTTTTTGGTCATACCATGACATTTCGTGCACCAGATCTGCTTTTTCTCTTTCCAGCTATCTTTTGTTTTGTGTCGCTACATAACCATATAATAAAATCATACTTCGTCCGTAAAAAAAAATAAAAAAAATGCGGGGCAATAGAGCGAACATTATCATATTCAACATCCAATTGTAGAAATTAACTCTACTCACATTATAGTGTGGTTGCAATTCCTAAAATACAGTTATCTTATAGGGTTTTAACTTTAAATTTTTAGAGGCATTCCAAGTCAAGGTTTGCGAAATTCCTGATTCCTGTGCAAGCTTTCTCAGAAATTTCTTTGAAATTCGTCCTATTTTTCTCTTATGTCATCGAATTTTCGTCTGTAGAAACACGGCGTTTTACTGTCGGTTTCATATTGAAAACAGATCCCATTACTCTAAATCTATTTATAAGATTACGAACAGTTTCTCTGTGAAGCGCACGAACAGCAGGAAATGTCTATAAAACGCCGTCTCCCTTCTCTAAAGGAGTTTGTTATCGCATAGGAATCATATATGAAGATTCTGTATGCTAAAGTATACGGAGTTTTTGAAATTATAATAGCACTAACACACTGAAACACGTGGTCTCACAACGTCCAACTCCTGTAATGCATAAAGACTTTGCGTCTGCGCACGGAAAGGCGCGAAAGTGGAGAGGGGAACAGAACCGGTTAGAAACAGCGCAGGAAAATCACAGTTAAGCCGGCCACACGTCCAAATGAGGGCTGCGTATGAAATATTTACGCTCCTTTTTTCGGTGAAATACTATGTTATGGAATTTTTGTCCTAAATCCCTTATATTCTATGTATTTCTTGGTTTCACTAGTCATCTTATTGCTTTTTACTTGCAGTAACATTATTTCAATGGCTAAAAAGCAGAGGTCAGATTTAAAGCTGTTTCTATTATTGAATGATTCTGGTGAGGAAAATAAAACAGCATCACAAATGTGCTTTATGGGCGGAAAATGTGAAAAATACTTTATAAGAAAATAAAGCCTAAAGGAAGCGCCCATTAGTTCAGACGTTTTAATTCGCACGCTACAACCAAAAAATGTCGCAATAAATAAATTTTGTCATATTGCATATTGCAATATTGCATTTATTGCATTTATATATATATATATATATATATATATATATATATATAACCTTCAGGTTCGGAAAGAAAGAACACAATAAATGAAAATGATTTAATTGCAATGTGTTTTTCAAAACTGTATTTCCATACCCATAGTATCACTAAGAGGTGGTAATAAAGAGGGAAACATACTAAATATGCACTATCTTTTAGGGCAGAACTAAAATATAAACGTAATTAGTAGGGATCAGATGTCGTAAGCCCTTGGGGCAAAATACTTTTTCTGGTTTGATCAGAACCAGTTAAACGTAATTCTGCCTATAGTTTTAATTAAGCACCAGAAAGAAAAGCACTTTTAAAAATTGCGGCATTCAGTTAATGCAGAATGAATTATAACATTAACAGATAGTAAGGGCAGCATAAAACCTTCACTTCTGTCAAAATAGGGAAATGGGGAACGTGCAGCGTGACGAATTCATAAACAGAAGAGTATCGTGATAAAGGGTCTCCGAACGTGCTTTCTTCTACTTAAAAAGATGACAATAGAGGTTTTTTTTACTATATAACCGTCTACATACCGATACAGTCGTCGTTGATTTCGCTTGTATTGTACAATGCATACTTATTTCATTTCTTAGTACCAAATAATTTGCTTGCTGGCCCCCTAAATTGTTAATCCAAGCCCCTGTAACATAGGTTTGGAGAAAAACCGATTGCGGGACGGAACTTTCTTCCCAGAGGTTGGTATTCCGAGATTACTGTAATGTAACTCGAAGATCGGTGAAACAGTTTTAGCGGTTTCCTAACGGTGAATGTACATCAGGCGTATTATGAGAAATACGTTATATGGTTAACTTGAGCAAGATAACGTGAAATATTAGTGAACTAACTTGAATGTTAATGATCGAGAACATGCCGGAAATCATTCGTTTTAGATAGCTGTTCTTAAGAGTAAATGTTTTAACAGTAGATATTACAATGAAACATTATCGGGGAAGAATTACCTCTAGTACTAGCGCAAAAAGTAAACGACTTTTCAACTTTTCAAATTGACAAATAACGCAAGGCCTTCTTTCAAAGCAATGAGAAAATTAAGCGACATTCAACTTTTCAAAAAATATATAAACGATGTTAGCTCTATTTATTAAGGAAAGCGAAAGGTTGAATCTTTATTTGTTAAAACTGAACAGCTATTCAAAAAAAGTTACGTACAATATTTTGTTTTACGCTGTATCGAATTTTGATTAAATTTTGCCTACACGTCGAAGATGTTTGTAGACATTTCGCTCATTACAAGGCCCATCGTTCCAGTTATTCAACAAACAACTGAAGCAGCCATCAACAAGACAGTTGAAAGAAGCCATGGGAAAATTAATCCCAAGTAAATCAAAAGTAAGATGTGAAAAAAGAGTATAAAGAGTTACATTCATGGAAAACAGTAAACCATATTTGTGGTTAACGAAATTGCTATGTTAGTATAAATGTTAGATTTGGTAAGCATTTAAACCTGTAGTTTTGCAGTTTGAGTTATATTATACCTATTGCGTATAAATATTTATATCAAAGATTTTGTTACAATCTTCCAAATGTTGCTTTACACCATGATCGAAGTATTTAATGTTTAAGTATATCCGAAGGGAGTTACTTATTTAGTGCTATACCACAATTCTTTCTAATTAATATGTTAAACATTAAGACATCATGGGCATTACAGGGCCCACCATTCTGTACCGACTTGTGAAACCCCCACCCCTTTTTTTTCCAACGGTAACATAAGACTCGTCCAGCACATACACAGACATAGCAGCCTATCAGCTCTAAGGCCATTGTTTTATCCGAACGTATTGAGTTTCTCATTGTATGCACGTGTTGATTAAAGTGGAAACCGAAGAATAATTACATAAACGTACTCGTAGTGTTTTCTGAACGGAAAGAAGCTGAAGTTGACATAGTATGAAAAAATTTGATTTCATTTTGTTCGGAGGTTTGCCACGTTCGGCATGGGGGCAACGTTTGTAGTTTATAAAATATTTCTATTCACAAAATAAAATTCCGCTTTTAAACGTCTGTATCGTAAATAACTAGTACGGCATTAACGTATAGAATGAATATATCGTCCTAAGCGATCTGAAGCACGAATTTATTCTCTGTTCCATCATCCCTATAAACATGAACTGATGTAGTGCTATTTACATATTGCGCTGACTAAATATTGAAAAAAATGGGTGTAGCTTCTTATGTTTAGTCAGAGTGAGTATTTAAAACTAACACTTCTCTGATTATAAAAATAAATAATAATAATTTTAATAATAATAATAATAATAATAATTTTAGGCTCGTGCACGTCAAGGTTTTTCGAATTAATTAAAACCAAAAGCTCCAGTTCGAAGATACTGTCTCTCGTTGTGGTCCCAAATTGAGCGTATCATGTTATTGCAGCTGTTGTAACTCTCTATGCGGGACCGGAAGTACTTATTTCAGACACGGGTGGCAAGGAATATTATAATAGCGCGTTTAATGCAATTTCAATGCTACACTTTGTGTCCTTATAATTATGACTGGTCCTATTCACATCCTGGTTTTAAAAACGATGTTTTTTAAACTCGCACTTAGTAATTTGGAAAACCATTGTTAATCCATTGTTTATGCTCGTTAAATAGCTAACCTTCACGTTTTTATAGGGCCGAAGGTTTAGCGTGTACGAGCTTAAACACTAAAACAGAGTTATTTCCTTTTAATTTCCATTTAATTGTTTTTTTTTTTTGTTTGTTTGTTAGTTTTTTTGTTTGTTTGTTTTTTTTTTTTTTAGTTTTCGTTAAGTATATATAAACTTCCAAACATTTAAGCCACTAAGATCCGCGATTGGCCGCTCGGAAAAACATGTGAATAAACCTACTTGAGACTTCTTAAAAGTCATAAACTTTAATCAAATTATAAGTTTTAGGCATGTTCGTTACCCATGTAATAGTGTACTGTTAAAATTGGTTCATCTCAGTTTGTCACTTTTTAAAATAATGGATCCGTTATATCATTAAAATTTGACCAGGTTCTTTTCCGAAACGGTGCAGAACGGAGGATGAGCCACGACAAGCTGTTTTGTCCACAGGTCAGAAATTCTAATTTTGTTTGTTACGATCGTTTCTATCAAACTTAAGCGGGGCAATTTTGGTTAAAAAAAAAAAAAATCTTAGCTTTTTCGCAAACACTGCTTTATATGCTACGAAATTTTCCAGGCGCATTGATACATGGGATTTCATTTAATGATCCCGTATTTTAATGGCGATCTCTTTAAAAGCCTGTTCTAAAAGAATTCTATTTAATTAGCAATAAATATAAAAATTCTATTTCAAGCTGTATTATTTTTCAATACGTTTTAGGTTATTAAAAAAGTATGGTTTACAAACTTCATGTTATGAGTGTGAACTTTTAGTGTGTGTTCTGTAAAATATGACTAATAAAACTCAGTAGCCAATTTTTATATATTAAAATTAAAATGTATAATACATAACAAAACAGAAAAAAAAGGTATGTTGGTACGAATATTTCTTCCTCTCCTTCTGTAAAATAAATATAAGTATAAATTGTAGATTCTTTTATGCAAATATCAGTGGTACTGCAAAAATATGTTCAAACATTTTGTTTTTCTTGCGTATACGGAGATACGTTTTTCAAAAGTATCCATAACTTAACTATTTGTCGTATGATAATGAAAGTTTGGCATATTACAATACATACTATAAAAAGTATGTGTTTGTTTGTTAGTTGTTTCTCCATAAATCTCATAATGAGGAAATGCTCGAAGATATCGAACATGTCAAATATGCAAGTGCTATCACCAAATAAAATAAAATACTTAATAAGCAAGTGAAATATAAGATATGTACATGTGCTGCAATAAAGTAAAAGTGACAAAGTATGTGCTACCGCTCGTCCTGTTGAGCTGCTGAAGTATTCTGCTTGGTTTATTACGAAACGTTCTAAATGTTTCAAAGTATGATTGCCTGGTGTTTTCAAAGCTATTGAAAGGTGTTTTGAAAAAGTGTTAGCGAATTAGCCGGTCAACGCACCTCATTCCTACATCTAATGTTACAGCTATTTACTGTAAAATTACATTTTAATTTGCTAAAATTATCAGATAGATAACATATAATACACTCACCGGGAAGTGTAAGGAATGTAAGGTTCTTGAATAGGGGTCTACAAATACTATTTACTAAAGTATCCAATAAGAATGTATTTTAATATTTTTAAAAAAATTAATACAATAAATTTCGGATTTTTCTTACTTGTTATTTGTAGCCTACGAGTAGTTTTTTTTTTTTTATATATATATATATTTGAAAATACATCTGCCTAGATTTAAAAACTCCTGATTTTGACGCTATTTCCAAATGATATAGCTTTAGAACCAATTTAGTAGAAATTAGCTAGAGGAAATTTTATATTTGCTGCTGACGTAAACAACAGTCCTTACTAGGTACAGGCATGCATTAGGTTTCGGTTGGAGCTATTAGTGAGTTTTTAACAATTTTTTCTTTGATCGCAATTTTCTCAAAACTACATTTTCCTACATGTATGTACCTCTAGAGGAAAAAAAGATTACATCAAATGCCTCAAAAGATTCAGTACTTTCAAACATAACATGAAACTAATGAAACAGAATTATTAATAATAATTTCATATCCTAGGAATTAGGAAAGTTTTGTATGTCTTTTTGATAAAAAAAAAATAGGCTTGAAATGAAAATATTCTAATTTTTATACTATGAATTCTGTTTCAATGATCAAATAAAATGTGCCACAGCAAGCTATCCAAATTTCATTGTTTTAACCTAAATGGTTGTGCCTCAGTAGGAACATAAACTTAGCCAATTTGACAATGGTAAGATGGGGCCTTAAGGCAAAAGAGGGCAAGCTGAGCTTGGGAATTATGTTTATTCCAGTTCAGCTTATGTTCAGTTTCTAAGTATAGAAATTTGTTGTGAGAAATTTTCGTAATATAACTCGATTTTTAATACCAGTTCAGGGCTATTCTTTTTAATTTTGAACTGAAAAAAATAAGAACAACTTATTAAGCTTCAAATAGAAAGTTCGTTTCCTTGAATGCATTATCTGCCTTGATTGGTAAATGTTCTTGTGTTTTTCCCGAAAGGAATATATTGATATCATCTGCAAAGAGTATTACTGTGGAAAAGCGAATTTTCCAAATAAAAAAATGAAATAGAAAATTCGCCAATTGCTCCCCTTAAAAGCTGAAAACATATGTAGGTTTAAGTATCAGGTACATTTTGTTTATTTACGTATCAAAAGTCTGGGTTAGGAAGCTAGTTTTAACTATAGTTCATAAGTATAAGAAATGAGGAACTTGTGATATATTGCTTCTAAATTGCCTCCATTAACAAAGGAAGTTTGTTTGCTGGTGCAAAGAATGGAAATTCATACAATTATCTTTACGAAAATTAGATGGTATGTTGAACATGTGTGGGACAGCACGTCACGTTCTTTGTTTTCACCCTCTTAATTTACGTTTTAGCTATACGAGCTTACTATTGCATCTACTTTTATATGAAGGACAAATTTATTGCTTTGTGCGTACGTCACTGTTGTACCAACAGAAAGAAATGCATTCGAAACCAGAATGTAAGGTATAACGGGGGGAGATTCCATAAACAATGTAAAATGTTACCTGCAATCAAATATTGCGTGTAAACATTAGTACTAGATAAAATTAAAACGCTTTCAAAGTAACAAATAAAATACATAGAATAAAGTGTAAATAGTACACAACAAACTATTCGCTCTTAGACGTAGACATAAGGCCATATCGAATTGTAATGACGTCAGAAAACAAACGACAAATGCACCCTTGCTAACATTATTACTTGCAAAGTGCACTGGGTCTCAAACACAATAGTGTATGATATTGCAGTATTTATAGATTTTGGAACCGCGAGCTACTAACCTCAGCCCACAGACTTCTGCCACCCTCAAAATGCAAAAATGACGCTCTCCTTTTTATAGTCATTAAATACAACAATAAAAAAATGCTATTAGTAATCAACTCATATACACACACTAACCTATCCCGGCCGGGTTCGACGGATTGTTTTCGGGTGTAAAAATTCCAAGTATGGCTTTCTTTGGAAGGGAAGTAAAGCCGTGGGTTCCGTGTCGAAGATCTGTGTCACGAAAAAGAACCTCAAGCTTGAAAGAAGCATTAAATAAGCAAAATTTATCAGTCGTCTCACGCCCTGAATTGAATTGGACGCTAATGAACTGAGATGTTAAAGAGCACTCGTAAATAAACCAAATCAACACACTATCATAAACCTAACCTCGGGTAAATATCAGAAATTGGAAGACACGTGCTTTACTGCGCCTTGCTACGGCCTAACAGTTACTGCTCGCCTTCTGTTCGTAGCTATAAGCTATAAAAATCGAAACGCAATTGGTAATCAATTCGTATATACACATTAACCTAAACCTAACCTCCTATAAGTCAACCGGAGAACCCAGTGCTTTACTGCGGCTCGCTATGGCCTAGTGGTCTTCGCTTGCTCCCTTTTCAAGACTTATAAATTGTTACACTTACAACTGTTTCATGCAAGCATGCATACTAATTTCCTAAATTATACTTGTACAATTCTCAGTAAAAACTGAAAAATTCATATTGATTTATTCAATCTATACTAATTTCTAACATTTGTACACACTCCCAAATTGCACACACACAGTCGCACAGATTCGCTCTGATAGTGAAAAAATATAAGACATGCAGCGAAACAAGTACCTACTATATGCTAAAAGTATATTGGCGTTGGCAACTCTTAAGAAATAAACGACGAACCATTGAAGATAGGGCGCAGAACCGCTAAGCTGGTTGTAATAAAATTGAATAATGAGATTAATAACATGATTAATTGTTTTTATTTATTTATTTTTTGAATGTGTATTAAAATTTATCATTTGATTTTTTAATTAATGTATTGATGTAATTAGTGTAATGAAATTTGTACTTGTGCTTTTATTGTAATAATTTCTTTACTATGGTGGGGGGAAATGAACGGAAACATAATGCAGAAATGTGCTGCATTTATAACGCAACATCTAAGTTTACGACTGGATGCTTCGACCACGAACTCCAAACTATAATAATACGTGCACTCATTATCCTGTAATTAAAGTTGGTGTCATACTGTGTATACTTTGGCGTAACTTTACACAAGTTTATAAATTTTGGTTGAGTGGCGTATATATACGGAAGTTTGTATCAAATGAGGGCTTAAATTAAACTTAGGGAAGCAAACGAATACTAGTGTTAGTTACAAATGTACATATTCTTTCATTATGTCACATCTTATGAAAAACACTATTATTACATGCATATTCCATATAACATTTGTGTTGCAGCAGTAACCTATTTGAATAATAGAAAATAATCATTTGTAAAAACGGGGTACTGATGCTACTAAATGTTTAACAAAAACATATCTAGCACAATTATTATATTTTGTAATACTTTGAGTTTTTTTTGTAAGAAATACATTTTATAGTTATATTTGATATTGTTTAAGAATACCCAGATTAGGAGAATATGCTACTGATGATGAAAGCCGAGTTTATGTGCGCCCTGCATATAGCGCATTAGCAGAGCGGCAGAAAAAGTTAACCTCACCTATGTAGTACCCCACCCAAGTAATAACAGAAACTGAGCGAATTAGAGTAACTGATTTTATTCCAAAATGTCAGAACCGACGCATCTGGATATTAACCAAGTGTACATTAGTGCAATAGGGAAGTTCTGTAGCAGTTATACTCGAGAAACTTTAGGTATCACATTCTTCAGCTTAATTTTTTGTATAATATTAATTCTATTTTATTTCTCGGATATTGTTTCGAATAAGGTTCTGGCTGGTATTTTTGACAATGAATATTAATAGTCTTACCTTTTCTGTTCGCCACCAACTCCGCCATTAAGAAGACAACATAACACTATGCTTCTCGACCCGCACATAGCACAGCCATCACTGTCACTCTTTAGCATAGCTATGGTGGTTCAATGGTATGCCTGACAACGGTGGTCAATGCAATCATTGTTTTTAGTAATATTAATGTAAGTGGGCTTTAAAACGTTTCATTAAAGTAAATAGAATTATTTCCTTAGCAGAATATGATTGAAAAATCTCAAATAGTAATACAAATATCCCAATATTTCGTGCAACTTGAGTTCTTTTTTCGGTATTTTTTTTTTGTTATTGTTTAACGCCCGTTTTCACTACTGAGGCACCACAGGCGGGGGACACTAGTGATACATGAGATGAAATGATATATTGGGAAAGGATTTTTTTTTTTTTAAAGGAAGGAAACGTTCCAACTAAGTTTAGGGCACCTCCCCGACATTTGCCATTTATGAAGACTGAGGAAAACCTGGAAAAAACCTCTGTCAGGGAGGACGGTCCTGGTGAGATTCAAACCCCAGACCCGTGGCGGTATAAAAATCCTAAGTATGGTTTCCTTAGGAAAGGAAGTAAAGCTGGTGGTTCCCGTGCCGTACAGTTACAGCACTAAAGTACCTCAAGCAAGAGGAGGCCTCTAAGCAAAATATATACCATGAATTGAATGGGACGCTGGTCACCTGAAATGTTTAAGAGCGTTAGTAAATAAACCAAATAAATTAATAAAGAAAACCAGGAGTTATCTAAGAAATATATTACTTAGATTTATTCGCTAAATGCACATAAAATGAAAATACGGTGTAACATATGAACAAAGAATTAATTGGAACTTTATTGGGTGCCTGGACATCAGATCATGGAGGATAATGAAGCCACAGAAAAGCTGGCAAAAGAAAGAACTAAATTGACTACTTAGAACCAGATTCCCTCTCTGGCATTAGCAAGAAGTTTGCTAGAACTGCAGTGTATCATTGTACCAAGAAAGTACATAAGATGAGATGGAAGTGCTTTCCCGGGCAAGAACTTGGTAAATTTTTATTGAAACATCCGACAGCACTGTGAAAACAAAACAAGAAAGTTGGAATTATTATTTGACACTAGCTATTCCGGAAACATCTACTGACGATGGAATTCAACTCTCGCACACCGTCTATGTGAACAATGTGATGAGACTGCCAAACATTTCTTACTAGAGTATAAAGCTCTGGAAAGATAAAGGGCATCTCTATTAGGATACAATCCTTTAGGAGATGTAATTCCTAAACTTTTACAAAATTGTAGAGCTCACTATAGCCCTAGATCTGAAACTACAGAGTTAGAAGTAAAGAAGTGCGCAAAAGACCCTTGTAGCCCAAGTGCCAAGGTGTATTATTACGCCAACCAATCAAAACAATCATGAAAATGAAAATAATCACTCAGGTTGACGCTGTGAGCGGTTCCTAGTGGGAATGAACTCTTCTTGATATCATGTGAGCAGGGCATATGCACTTACTGTACGAAGTGCAGACTTTAAAACAGCGACCTTCTGTCTACATAACTAGTTACTAACTTTGCCTCTCAGCCATATTTAGAGTCATTAAATGAAAGACCACCTTGTAACTGCAATATGCATTTCCTAACAACAATCGCTATAGCTCAACAATGAATTGCCGCCAAAAGCTGATTTTTGTGACAATGTGTACAACGTTAAAATCATGAAGGTATAAATCTGATTTCCAAGTAATAAAAAAGATATCACAATAGTATTTAAGGATCAGGACCGCTTCCCCATTTGTATGTTTTGGATAAGTTGTAAGTGTAAGTAATTTTAGAAGTATACAGGTACGTGAGGCACGGTTAAAAGTTGTTTTATTACAAAATAAATGCTAGGTATGTAATACAATTTTATGAAATCATGACAGTTCCCACATTTGCTTCATAAGGCAGAATTCTGACAAACCAACAGGAATTTAAATTATAGAAGTTAAGATTGTGGAATCAAACTTGGGGTACACAACAGTTCCGTATCCATAATGAAGACATTAGACATTTTGAAAACTACAAAATCCCGAAAATGTTATGTAATTACAGTATTTTAGGAAAATGGGACCAAAATTTGCAAACCTCGTAGGCGCAGAAAACAGACCTGAGAATATTAATCCTTGATACTACTGCTGCATCTGCAGATGGTGATGATGAGCATAATAATAATAATAATAATAATAATAATAATAAATTCCTAGTAATTAATTTGCTCTTTATTAAAACCTACATTTTCCACAAAGTCAACACTGCTTAGTCTCTTGGGCCAATTCGGGCTACCTGTATCTCCTCCTCTTTCAGTTTTTCTTAAACGGTAATTATGAGGGAGTTTTAGAAACGAAATACTCTATCATCAGATCACCTCGATATTCTGAAAACGGTTGGAAGCGAAACCCTGTAAAGAGCACAAAAAAGGATGTCATAGTTCACACCATTGTGAAGGAATACAGCTGTAGTAAAGGTTTAAAACGGGTTTATGTTTAGTAAGTTTACAATAATCTGTACGTTAACTATGTTCCCAAACATAGTGAGCGAGGCATGACGGTGGTATTAAACTAAACCATGTGAAAACATGCCTAGCGATAGCCGAAAAACTTGAACCGCAGCAAGGTACGATTCCTCCTTCCCTCTTCCTCTTCAAGGCCAGCACAGCAGGCGGGTTTGGTGAGGATGAGTGGGGAGACGAACTGTTCAATTGAGCAACGCATTGTTTCAGTATTGTAGTATAAAATGTGTGTCAATATAAATGAAATAAATAAAACAAAATATTAGCCTTACACAACTGGACAGTACGGTAAATGAAAATATGAACAATATGCAATGAAAAATAAACTATAAAACGTCAACCTTGGCACATAATATCGGGCAACGGATGCCATATCTTCAAATCTACTCCAGGTGTATAAATATAATGTGAGAGGCACTATGAAATGCGTAAATAAAGGAATAAATAAACAAGAAACAGTTAAGTAGCCGTTTGTAATAAAACTCTCCTTAACTCGTGGCAAGTAATTGACACAAGTTATACGTAATACTGCGTCTAGCCATAAACCAGAGTTCTGTAATATGTGTCATTCAGCTGCCATTAAGCAGTTCAGAGTTATAAACAAGCAAAAATGCGCATACTTATTGGATAAATTGATGTTGAAGAGTAAGTTTTGAAGTATATTTTCTAAATTACCCCACATAGAGTTTAGAGGTCATAAGGATTTTCATGAAAACTAACTGTAATTAAAAAAAAAGTATTAAAATATCATATTTGGTATATACCATATACATTAAGAGATTCAAATTCGTATTCACAGTTTTGAAAGGCCTTTGTGAAATGCTATAATATTCCCTTTCATAAATCACAAAACTTACTTTTAAGTTACTGGTATTAAAGCACACAGGAAGGAGCGTTCCCTGCATGTAAATTGAATTAAATACTATTTAATTTATGTTGTTATAAATATTAAATGAACTCTTTTGTCTAAGAGTGCACCAGTAACACCAGTAGACGAAATTCATATTTTTTCACTCTAAAAGTATTTGTTGCAATAGAAGTACAAAAATACAAGCAGGAAGTATATAAATGAAAAGACTAATATTTAATTTATTATTAAAACCATTTTTTTCTATAGTGGTATACTGGAAAGCTTTAAAACAGAAAGTGCAAAACAGCCTAACAGGGACAAACTGACAAAGGAGAAAAAATGTTTGCACGTAAAACATCTGGACGCCAGTGTAGCCTTTCCTCCAAGGATTTGGAGCCTGTCATAAGGACAGTTTTCATACCAGACAGCGGAGCAGAAACATATCCATAGCGCGATCACCGTGACACCCACCTCACCTGGCCCTGCAACATCAATGAAATGAAATGGCAGAGAGAGCGGGAAATTCTGAAAAGTAAAGATCCATCGCAGTGTTCGCATAAGTGACAATGGCACATCGCGAACAAACTCAAGATCAGGATGACTGGTGCCAAGGAATTTGAACCCTGGACCGCTCCAATGTGAATCCCAAGCTTTACAGCCTGAGTCATCCCGCTCGATTTCTTTTGACCTAAGTAGCGGACTGCATTTTCTTTCCACTACACGTTTGAATGCACTACCCGTACTCCCAGTGCTCCAAGTGCAATTAAGTTCACAAAAGTCGGCAATAATTGTATTCGAATTTTAGCAGTCACCATTCAATCCACTGTTTATCGTCCTATTCTGGTCAAATATCTGGAGATACGCGCATAAGTTTTCCTGTCTTTATTGCGACATACTTAGGCGGTATGAGAAATGAGCTTCAGTTCTGATATTTCATTTAAATTAATGATGAGCACCAGGTAAATTGGATTCCTACATCGTTGATTCTGAATGGTTCGCGCAACATTTATTTCGTAATCTACACCTGGAATCTAATACAGCAATCGTTCACATATCGTCTACTAAATGTAAGATCATCATGATTTTCGAGCCTTAAAACAATAAACGCTTTAAAATCTTATGGTTGAGTAAATCAAGGGAAATTAAGATTTCAATTGCATAATTTTACCAAGTTGGATTCGAAACTATGCCCTCCATAACATTACCTGCCTATGCGAGATTCACTAAATACACTCGACACTGTTACAGTTATAGATACGTGGTGGAATTGCTCACATACATAACTGTTTACAGTACAGAGATGTCGCCAAACTCGAAGAGAATAGCCTCTTCTCGCATTCAGGTATAAGTATTGATTAGCAAATGAAAATAGTTGCCTGCTTCTTGTGAAACACATTTGTTAATTTCAATGTACTTTTGTTTTTAATAAACCTACACACTTTTTTTATCAATCAGTACCTCACGTCTTTGTTCAGAAATCTAAACTGTACATTGAAATTAATAAATAAAAAGGGCGATCTCTCTTAACTTTTATAAGACGAATATGTGCTGTATGATCTCACTGTGTTTCATGAAAGTTCTAAAGAAAGCAAGTAATTGTTTCTAGATTGCACTCACGAAACACCTTTAAAATATGTTCATATAGTTTTAATTGCACTATTACTATATTGGTATAATGAAAAGCAAATATACAAAGCGTACTTAAGGAAATTCTGTTCTGAAATTTAAAATCATTAAATTTTCAGAAAGTATGCATTCATATTGAAGATATTAATGTATGCTATACAGGTGTTCATGAAGTAAACCGTAATCATTTTATATAATTAAAAGAGTCTTAGGCAAGTAATTTGAGATAGGGAATACATTGTTTACCTGTTAACATTTAAAAGTTATGAAATTAAATTTTAAAGGTTTAATACGCCACTAGCTAATAAAGCTTCCATTCCTAATACCACAGAATTACGGACGGAAGTTGTGCTGCAAGTCTTAACTTTTACATCTTGTGTATGAGCATATTTCATTATAAAATAAAAAGTTAACAAATAATATACTCTGCACTATTCCAACCTATGATCTAGAATCCAGTAACCGTATTCATTAGGCCGCACAATCAGGTAGGTAAACTAAACTGCATTAAGCGATTAATCAGTTAATCTGCGTTCCACGCTGTACTGCCATATGATTAGTCCAATATTTTAGAGAATAAGGAATTGAAATTCACAATAGGCTATAAGGTTTAGAAATATATATATATATATATATATATATATATATATATATATATATATTACCTTACCTTACCTTATCTTACCTTACCTTTCCTGTAAAAGTTTGAAGGTCGGTTTTACAAAGAAACAGTTCTACGTAGCAGCTCTTTATAACACCAAATGTGTAGCCTTAATTTTGTCCTTTTATTGGAAACTATTGCTTATTGTTAGCTTAACTGCTGCTTAAATTACCGAACATTTTTTATTTTTGTTTTCATTATTCTAAGTGTTTTTACCTCTAAAACAATTAGCCATGGTGTGAGTGAATGAACCCCGGCGTTTGTGTTGGTCCACTACCCTTGAACAGGGAGGTCGGCTGCAAGTGCACCTCTCCTAGTGATTTCAAAGACAATGCAAAGCGCTTATTCCATTTTGACTCAAATTTCCCTTTGAGATAGAAAACTACCGCATTGAAGTAGAACATTCAACATCATTTAACCTGTGTAAATACGCTATTATCTGAATCTACTCTTTTGAAAAGTATTAATATCGTGTATTTATTTTGTCTCCGCTCCTGTAAGCATAGAAACATCCCGAAGCTACCTAAAGTAATGCCGTAAGAAACTGGCAGCTCAGGCAAACTGAAAAAATAAAAAAATAAAAGCCTATATTTTGGGCTTTTCCATCAAGCATTCAGCTTAATATGAACACACTTTCCTTATTCAATACAACAGGGTTTCACACGTGTTTTAATAAATCGTAATATTGAAGAAAAAGTAATCGGAATTATTTTAGTCGATGGCAGACCTCGATATCTCAAGAATTCTGCAAACTTCTACAAAGTCATCTCACATCCAAGAACAATTAGATTTATAAACGGCATATATCACTCACAAACTCAGCAGCTGTAATTAAGTTATCAGGCATCATAGCTAGACTAGCGAATTCTTCCTCGGAGCAGTATTGACAAGATAGTAATATTAAAACTAAAGTAAATATCTCTCTTTAAGAGGTACCCTGCTTCAAGTACTGCGGATAAGGTCAGTTTTGAAATAATATATCACAGTTTTAGAACTGCACACCTCATACCAAGCGAGCTGGTTCAGAGGTCTGGCGAAAAAATTCTAAGTATGGCTTCCTTCGGAAGGGAAGTAAAGTCGTGGGTCTCGTGTCGAACATTTATGGCACGATAAAGAACCTCAAGCCTAAAAAAAGAGGCCTCTGAGCAAAATTTGTCGACCGTTTCACGCCCTGAATAGAATGGGACACTGATGACCTGAGATGTTAAAGAGCGTCCGTAAATAAACCAAATCAATAACAACAAATCAGGGGTCTGGTATTCCGTTCGAGATCAATTATCGGAATTTAACCTCACTGTATATCATACAAAAAGAGAAACAAAACACTCAATGGTTCAAGAAAGCGTCAACGCAAACCATTCTTCTAACAGTAAATTCCCTCAAGTGATCAGATGTCCGCAAGACTGATGAAGTCAAAGCAACAATGAAAAAAGTTTAATTTCTTTAAATAATGAAACAGCGCTAAAAGATTAATTAGAATACTTTTTCCTTTCGTTTTTAAATTATTTTTATAAATACTAAAAACACTTCTCTTTTTAACCAAATGCTATACCACATTCACATTGTGCCGCCACGGGTGGCCGAAGTCGTTAAGGCGCGGACTTATGAGCGGGAGGTCTGGGTTCGAATCCCGCCAGGACCGTCTTCGCTGACAGGTTTTTTCCAGGTTTTCCTCAGTCCTCATAAATGACAAAGGGGAGGTACCCTAAACTTAGGCCTGGAACGATTCCTACCTTAAAATTAAATCCTTTCCCAATATATCATTTCATTTCATGTATCATCAGTGTCCATCGCCTGTGATGCCTCTGTAGCAAAACGGGCGTTAAACACTATTCATTCATTTCATTATTCACATTGTAATACTAGCCGACAATTACCATTCTTAATCACTATGAGACTCTAGCTGGATATTCAACAACGAATATCAAATTATGAAACAAAGTCACAAGAATGCGAGAGGAAAGGAACACCTTAAATCGATAAGAGTTTTTTACATGGACACTAGTGTGTGCGGCCTGTTCTCAGGGAAATATTAACTGAGCGTTGGGCATGCTACTATGTAATTCATCCTAGTGACGACTTAAGGCTTTGTTTCCCAGGGAACGTCATATAGGTGAAGGGCATAGTGGAACTTACATAACTATGTAAACGGTGTCACGAACCCATTACCTTTGTGAAATAGACAATTTGGAAGTTCTTGAATAAAATATTGTTATTTCTTAATTCATTCTTTGGTTCTTTCTGGCCAGGTTGTTACGTTTCTAAAACTGTAGTTATTTCACTTATGTGACGTCATCTTAAAAGCCACCAATTAAATGAAACAAAATTTTGAATTTTGACCAATCATGGCCGGATATTGCAGTGAAATTATAGGAAAAAAATTATCAAATCTGTTATATCACGCAACGTGCATTTGTCTTGTTATCAGTGTAGCCAACTTTATACCTCCACTATATAATTCCTGGGAAAGCATCACTGCCACTTTTCTGCGTTTTCAGTAATTGTAAATTTAACTAACTTCATGTGTATTCACTCAAGCAATTATTTTTGCGTATTCAGCCAAACAATTTGAAATCATTTTATAAGTTATTTATAAATTATGTAACAATACCTGCATAAGCAAAGATAAATCTTAATAAACACATTGTTCATAATGGTAAAATATTTGCTCTGTTTTGTTTTTCTCAGTTGGTGTTAGTAAATATAGCTACTGTAATAGTCGATTTTCACCTATTTCATTCTCACGGTTTCTGAATAGGTAGGTATTCATAAGTAAGTATAACATTTTATACAATTGTTAATAATCCGTGCGCTAATTTCAAATATATATATATATTACTTTTTATTCTTATTCTATACATGAAATAGTCCCAAGCCAGTATTTGGTTCTTCTCTGTTGAAGAGAAAAGCCAAATACGTGTTGGACTGGAACTTTTTATACTAACTTTAAATGTTTAGTTGTTGAAATAAAATAAAGGCCAAATCAACACTCGTATTAATGAAGATAATTGCTTTGGAAAACTAATTTCATTTAATTAATCTTTCCTTTCATGAAAGACTAATTATTTGTACTTTACTATTCGGGTGTATTATGAGCGTTCTCATTCAGTTAAAATATTTTAAAAACGAGGGAATATAAAAAGTTATATTAAAGTTATTCTTTTACTTTAAAATGTGGATGAAAAAGTATACTTCCTTCCATTCCCTCAGAATTATGCAGTGAATGTAAGTATATCACACTATTAAAGTGTGATGTCAGTAATGCGCGCTTTTGATTGGTTTATTTAAAAATACCTTGAACTTAAGGTTGAAAATATGCATTTAAAATGTTTAATTATGTAATACCTTGAATTTAAGGTAGAAAACATGCATTTAAATATTTTTTGAAAGTTTCTTTCGTCATAAAAGAATGGTTTTCTACTTTGATCTCAATTTTGAATACGTTTTCTTGAATTATTTCCCAAATATGTTCAATAAAAGTTTTGGCCCCTTTGCAATGAATGGGCTTTTGAACTTTTTAAGGTAGCTACACAAAGTTATACGATTCATATTTTTATGTGTTCAGAAACTTCAAACACATAACGGTTATATGCATTTGGACACCAGAAAAATCCTTAAGCAATTTATTTTGATTTGATCAGGTCTCCCAAACCTTTATCTTACTGTCATTCGTCCAATTAACTGATGACCTAAGCGGAGGCTGCCGATGAGGCATCACTCACGGCGTGTGGGACAACTCAATAGTCGCTGGTGGAAACATTAGTGACAGTCAAATGAAGCTCTTAAATAGTTACGCACTCCCATATTATGGAAGGAGATGCTAAAGCTGCCTGCCTTCATTTTCCACACATTTCTGGCATCTGCTTATGAAACCACCCATTATTATTTTTAATTCTCCTGGAGAAATTAAATTGATATATTGACGGATGTTATTTTTTTGTTCTTCTATACTGAATGTATACTACTGGTTTATTATTCGCATTACGGTTTTGTACTCGATAATTTTGAAATGTCTTTAAATAATCTTCAGACAGCACGAGGGGACACGTTACATATTATTCAGAAACACTTGTTGTGAAATGGAATAATTAGACCTAGTTTGTCATTTAGTATTCCTGGCGGACTTTACTATAGGGTTAGACACTGAGTGAGTGACGTAAAATGCAAGACCTACGTAAAAGTTCGGTAAACAATTTCATGTCAGTCATATAATGATTGGATGATCCGTTATTAACATTATTTAATAAGTTATTAGCAATCTATATTTGTACGACACAGTGGGGGAGTGGGGAGGAGCAATTTCCGATAATGCAGAAGAACTAGAGTTTGTGTAAAATGCAATTTAAACTTTATTATAATAAATATAGATTACTTTAGATGTATCTAACACACTGTAACAATCCTCATTTATTTCTTTTTCTGACACCGTTTGACGAATAAAATATCAGCAGGCGTCGATTCACACGTTCAACAAAACGTAAAGCAACATGAAAGCATAGCAGTATTATTACTTCATTTTACTATTGTATGGTTCGAATTTCTGTACGTAACCTTAAATTCTGCTAAAAGATTCGGGGGGGGGGGGCAAGTATATATATGTGTGCGCGTGCGTGCGTGCGTGCAGAAGTTAACGTACCTATCTCATTTGTTTTCTTCCCAGAGCTTTAATTTCTGAAATAGAATTCAGTCATCATTATTTACTATGATAGAACTTCGATTCTAAATTTAAATAAGATAATTTTTCATTATATTTAAAAGTATGCTACAATTGTAGATTACAAGTATTTAAACAATAATCGAGTCATAACGCTAGTGCATACTGCAAACCGTGTGATGTTGACATAAACAAGGATTTGTTGATTTGGTTTATTTACGGTTGCTCTTTAATATTTCAGGTCATCAGCATTCCATTCAATTCAGGGCGTGAAACCGCTTGATAAATTTTGCTCAGAGGCCTCTTATTTCAGGCTTGAGGTTCTTTTACATGCCGTAAATCTACATGGAACCCACGGCTTTACTTCCCCTCCGAAGGAAGCCATATTTAGGATTTTTACGCCTGAAAAAATCCATCGATCCTGGCCGGAATTGAACCCACGATCGGTTCAGGAGGCAAGTAATAGACGAGGACTGTGAATTTGAGTTTGTGCCAAAGCAAACAAAGACTACATGAGGTATAACTACGGTATTAATATCAACTATTGGACTTGCAGATGAGTGACACGTATTGCAACGTTTAACGGTAAAGGATTGTTTTATTTGCCGCGAAAGGAACTCCTTCCGTATTCTTGTAACCCGTTTTAAAGTGTAAAAGCTCCCTTGGCTAGGAAGAGCAAACTTGTAAACTTGCGTGAAATTAAAACATCTGTCAAGTAAAATGTAATAAGTTTCCGATGCTCTCAAAGGAGTTCGTCTGACATTAATCGTGCTCTGAGGAACTGCATAGAACAACTGGTAATTTGTGCAAGAATCCCCAGTTAAGGATTTTTATGTATGGACGCTCTTTAACATCTCAGGTCATCAGCATCCCATTTTATTCAGGGCGTGAAACAGACAACAAAGTTTGCTCAAAGACCTCTTCTTTCAGGCTTGAGGTTCTTTACCCTGCCGCAAATGTACGACACGGTATCCACGGCTTTATTTCCCTTCCGAACCCCCCCACCCCAGTTGATATACTATAACGTAAGATTTATTTTATATTTCATCTATCGATTAAAATTGGAAGCCATTTACTAGCGAATTTTACATGCTTTAACACATCATTTACTATAAGATTATTGTGAGTAGTAAATGCTATTGAGACAGCTGATATCATAAGTAGCTCTTTTAACACAAAGCACTCGAACTAGAAACTCCGTGCAACGCTTGTTTTGTAAAATGTTTATAAATTTTATTTGCATTTATTTTTAAAACAAGGACTTAATAATGCCTACCTGCTTTGCTCTTTCATTCCGCCAACGATTCATTATTCATTTATTTATTTATCTCAGAAACAAAATCGCTACTACTGAGCACTGTTCGATGTGCTGTTGGTTTGTAACTTCCCCCAGCACTAACAATGAAAGTTGTAGAGGCAATGGAAACTTCCAATACGAAAGAAGCTGGAAAGCGCAGGACGGTCTGTCATTCGACTCGCGATTCAATGAACACGCATTTCTTGGAATGGTTACAAGAGCTGATTTGGAATACTTCTTCCCTGCATTGTAGAGCAAAGGTTTGCATCACCGGGCTCGGTTACTTGAATGTTGTTTATTACCTCTAGAAAAAGAAATGCGGAAAGAAAAGTCTTCAAGGAGTATTTTACTTCAGGAATGGTTTTGTGGTGAACAAAAGTTTGTATTTTGTCAGTGCTATTGCAAAGAGGCAAGTTGTTCAAAGTACATGGCTCTCAGTTTTATGTGTTCATTGTCTTTAGAGAAGCAAGATCATATCTACGTGCATGAATCATATGTTTACATTTCTAATTTAGGTATTTCTCTATTGACCAGTGAACTTTTATTTTACCTGATATTTCTGTATTTTAAAAGGCGACCTTTGCAATGTTATTCATGTTTGAAAATTAATAATTAGCCAATAAACAATTTACGTATTCTAACATGATAAATACGAGTGTGAAAATATTAATTGAAGGCCCACAAAATTTACCCCACATTATCTTCTATATAAATCGTTACATTAAATGCGTTTTTAAATGCCTGCATTTTATTTTAGCGCACATTTTATAGTTTAAGTGCCCATTTTTCATGTTTTTAGAAGCTATTTCCCTCCCTATTTTTTAAATTTTTTAGTGCCCGAATGTCCGGATTCTAGTAATAAGCCAGTGCCAAAATTTAAGATGAAAGAAATATGAGCAATTTATTATTATTTTTTAAAAGTTCTATCTTACATTAAGTGTTAAGTTACCCTTTAGTGGTCAAGTACACACGAAAGTTCAGTAATTTTGTAATTTTAAAAATAGGCATTTATGGGCACTATAAAACTTTTATGATACAATTCGGATTTTAGTTATGTTTGCCTAAACAAAATAGACATTTAGGCCAGTATCCGGGATTTACTTATTTTCAATGGGAATTTTTGCATCACCATAACAACGAACTTGTTTGTCGTGGTTGAATTACATATTTTCAACGTAAGTAAAAGTGGGTTTCTTAATTTTTATTTGTAGAAACAAATTGTATTGCTTCTACAAGATCGTATCGAGTTTATTCAATGTAAATATGAGTTTGAACGCCGTTTTTTAGCTGCCTTTCGACAGTTTCATACCCAAAATAGTTTAATACTGACCCATGCAATTTGAGTTCTTTTCAATAATCGCCGGATATTACCCTAGCAGATTATTGGTTGTAGGGTTATATAAAGAAAGGGTGTTCCTGAGGAAATCTACGATAATGAATGAGTCGTTGCAATTTTCCGGAATATTCCTCACCAAATTTTCTAATAAATTTGGATTATCGTTTTCATTTCTTCTACTTGTAGTGCGCATGCTTGATAAGCCTTGAGAAAAGTCTCAGAGTTTATAGGACGTCTCGCAGAAAGCAGTTACGCAGAACTTCCTATTGCCAAAGAGCCTGGGAAGCGATTCCTCAAGAGCTCTATTGTGTTTGCAGCAGTGTGGGCCCGTTGTCACCTTGAGGAAACAAAATTGCTTTCCGGTTCACTTCTTATTTCTGTAGAGTTTGTGATATAGCTCTATATACAGTCGCCTTATTAATGGTAGAGTTTTCTACCAAAGATCCCGTCATATATTTCTACGAACCTTTTAATATTCGTTTATAATAATTTCAAGCTTGAACCCAAATGTGACACCGTTTAAAACTTCCCTGGTTAAGAAATAAGCTTAATAGAGTATTTCGTTGGTATTTGCCCAAATATCGTTTTTCTTTTGGAATCCATAAAACCCGCGTAGAAAGATGTTAGAGCTGTTTCTCTTACACTACGCTATACCTAGATGAAACAATTTACATTAAAATTCCCCTTTGTGAAACTAGCCTTACACAAAGATCATAAAGCTATACCACTTTGGTTCCAGCCAAATTATGCCTGTGTGTTGTAACTATAAAAGATGCGCTCTCTAAAAAGGTAAATGCCAGATAGAAGGCAATGTACGTTGGACTGTTTTGCAGCAATATTTCGAAGATATAAGGCACGAAAATGAAAATAGAAATAAAATACAATAGATAATTGACTATAAGCGTGCAATAAATGCCAAGGTTATAGCAACGTAGAGCTGAGAAATATATAACGACAAAAGGAATATAGAATTTTTAACGTTTGCAAGGTTCAATTTAAGAAGAGGTGCCAATTTTGCATATTGGATCCAGTGAATTGGTCATGTAAGGTTAAAAGTTGGGCTTGTCTCGATGCATCTCATCATATCCTTGTCACGGATACGCAATGTCACTGCTAACTTACCGAAGAGTTGCTTCAGTACCTCCTTCTCTCGCGGCAAAATCAACTTCGTTCCTATCAGTACTTGCTGTTAGATCGTAGAGACCTGCGTTAATCGATCAGTTGTCCGTGTCTAAAACGTGCGTATGCCGGTGTCAAACCCCTTCCCTATATCACCTTACAGCGTTGCCAGACTCGTCTAGTCTCCCCACACATCAATAGGGGAGCCAAGTGCGAACAAGATGGGAAGAAACAGAGAATAACACTCCATGTGTGCTTTCGGGGGTCAGAGAATCTATTTATACGTTCCCAAATAAAGCGTGCAGGAAAAATGGGAACTCTCTATGACTGTTTCCAAACTGGATGTATATATATTGTCACGAATGCTGTTATATTCCCCATACTACAATGAAAGAAATTACCATTCATGGAATTCCACTGCATTTATGACTTAAAACAGTTAGTTGTTGCACTTAATTCTAAGCCGATTTGTTTCTTATAAGTTGATAGCATGATGTGAGTGGACACGTTACAGAATAATATAACAATTATAATATACATGTGTATTAAACGGTCATATTAAAAGTTCTTGGAATGAAGCATAAAATATGGCCCAGCATTTTGAAATTATTATTATGTTTTAACATAGTCTCCTTTGACATGCCCTTTGTGCTCCAAAACCTTTATCCATAACGAAAGTCACATTCCTCCAGGCCTACAAAATACGGTTCAACTGATCTAAGCTCTTCGACGGACGAAAATGTCTTTCCGCAAAGGAAATAGATGGAAGCCCAACGGAGCAAGTCAAGGGAATAAGGTGAATATGGCAGGAAATCTTACCGCAGTCCATTGATTTTCGCCATGCGTGAAAGCGAGCATTTTCTTGGAGCAAGATGACTTTCTTCTTTGATAGACCAGGTATTTTTTGTCTTCAAAAAGTCCAGAAGATTAGCATAATTCGCTCAAGTGGCAGATGTTCCATTCGAAAGACAATCAATTATCATCCCAGAAAATCGATGTCATGATCTTACCGATGAATTTCACAAACTTGGCCTTCTTTATTGGTGGAGAATCATGAGGCTTCAATTATTTAGACTGCTGTTTTGTTTCATCATTGGAAATGGATGCAAAAAGTCTGCAGAATATCTCTGAATCTCCGATTCGCTTTTGTTCCCGAGTCAGCAGTCGCGGCACCCATGAAAACGATAATTTTTCAAGCACAAATCTTTCCTTAAAATGTGAAATATGTGTTTACCCGAAATGCCGAGCGCTGCAGCAATTCAGACACATTTAATGGCAATCCTCCAGAACTATATCTGCGCCATATCGATCATTTGTGATATCGTGATGGATTATGGTCATCCGCTGCGTGGGTCATCATCTAAACCTTCACAGCCGTGGTTAAACTCCGTGGTCTACTTGGAAAAGTTTGAAAATGATGGTGCATAGCCCCTAGAGTGTTCCTCGCATCTGTAGGAATTTCTGTTACATCCGTGCCCTTTCTTTACTAAGTACTTTATAACCGCACGATGGTTAATATTTTGTATATATTGGTATGCAATACAAAACAGCTATGGTACTATGATTTTTTACCAATCCATGTATTATTGCACAACTTTTTCTATGAAAGATGGCAGGTTTTAATAACTCCACTGAAACCTGTGGGATCATTCCCAGAACTTTTCAAATTATTCTCGAAATCAAAAAAAAAATTTTTTACCAAAGGCATTTAACTGCACTGTAACAACTTTTCAGTACACTAGTTATGTTCATTATTTTTAAGCATGCAGGGTTTTCATTTCAAAACTTCCCAGTGTGAAAAACTACTTATTTAGCATAAATGTAATTTAAACAAAGAGTATGTTAATTTTTTAAAAAAATAAATTTATTAAGGGGGAAGTTTTCAAAACTAATGCTGATTAATTTTTTTATTTTATCACTACTTCTCCCACTTTGAAATTTAAAATGACACACCTGGTTTTTTATGTTTAAATTTTAAAGAGCATGCAATTTTTATTATCGTGTGAATTTTGATACCAAAATAAATTGTTTCAAAAAGGTGCATGTCATACAAGAAAGAACAGATTATAAGATGAATAAAAATTTCCGAAATAGGCTGCGTTACTGTAATATTATAACTGAAATAATTCTCTGAATTAACTGAATTGTCTATCAATTTTAAGTTATCACATGGTTGGTATGCAAAATGAAATTTCAAAGTGAAGGTGAAGGGATGAAAATTAAACTTTAAATAACATTGGCTTTAAAATTCAGTTCTTTGTTTGATTATTTTTTAAATTTAAACAGAATAAAACATTAGTTGAAAAAACAATTTATTTTGGGTAAAATTACAAAAGCAATACAGTGTATTTCCGAACTCCTCACTAATCGTTTACAATCTACACTCTATTCTTTATTGAAGGGTATACACCATTTTGAAATAATTTATTACCAAAAACAATTTATTGAAAGCTCCATCGTTTTATAGCATTATTCTGTTCCAATTGCCGGCAGAGGATAAAATAAAAGAAAAAGATGTTATAATAATTACATTCACTTTAAAATTTAAGCATCAAAAGCTAGTGGTGCCACTTTCAAAGTAAAGAATGACTGGCAGCGAGGGGGTGAAACCAAACATTGGTTTTAAACACTTCCCCTTCAATATCTGAATTGACGTGCTTTTGGTTTAAATTAAATTTATGTTAAGTATTTTTGAAGTTTTGAAATGAAAGCTCTGTAAAAATTGTATTATAAGAAAATTTAAGACAAACTTAATTTGTAATCAAATATAAAAGTAAATGTATATTTATAAAAATACCACCTCATAAAATTGGAGAAACATTGCGTAGCAAAACAACTAATTTATTACGTATTTTACTAAATTATGTTTAATTTACTAATGATTTATTTTGCATTTAACCCCGCATTTTGAAGGCTATGAATTAAAAAAATATCTGGTGTATGCCAATTAACTAATTATTTGGCTATTTTCATTATATTAAATTGAAATTCTATTGTCTACTTTTGCAATGCTGAATACTTTTGTTTATTTTCCAAAATTTTGAAACTTTTCACTATCAATTTATATAACGTTGTTCAAGTTTTCACAAAGAGGATCGTTTAATGCACGTATGCACAGTTCAGTCTACTCTCAGCACGTGTTCAAGAGCCAACGCTCGAAATATCGTGCTTTTAGTGTTTAATTTTATTACGGTTTTAGTGCGAACTTTTTATATTGCATTCTAAGTGCCTTTTATGAGTTTTATGCTTTTTAGAAGTTTTATTATTCCGTGATTAGTATATATATATATATATATTCTGGAATCAACATTGCTTGGGAGTATGAGTAGCGAAAGTAAGGGGATATTTTATTTTGGTAGTTGTCATTTTAATTCTTGAAATACTCATAAACGAAGGGATGGCAAGCTTCTCGATGTTCCCAGTAGAAGCAACTGCCCTGAGCCAAGAGATATGCATTCCATTATTGCAGAAGTCATTGTGTCCTTCTCGAAACTGGCTTTGGGCTGTAGAAACAACTAACTGTTCTTGACATAAATCTGACCCTTCAGGTGTTGTTTGAGCTGATCAAACATAGCATGATATTACAATATCTCTCGGTATAAAGTGCTCAGAATGGCTATTGTTTCATCGGACATGCATTACTAGTGCTCAAGAATCTCGGTCGTTGGTGCTCGATTCAATAGTATCCCGCATTGTTGACGATGAACTCTACAGCTGACGGTAATGGTTTTCACTCTTCACACGTGTCATGCACACGAAACATCTCGCTCGTACTCAACATCAAATTACATAAGTTTTTTTTTTTTGGCGGGGGGGTTGTGTAGAACTCTTGTAACTTTTTCATTTGATCACATTTCGTAGAATTAGCTGTACATTTGGCTTTCTGTATAATGTTAAAAGAAATCTTTGGGCAGTCTAACATGGTGCGATATTCATACGAATCAAGGAGACCTTAATATTAAATGATGGAATAATTTTTCACGTTTTGTATTTTTAAACGCCAAGTTAAAACTTTAAATTGGCGACGCTAAATGTTTTGAAGATCTTAGAAAACGCATTCAAAATCGGATTAATGCTTGCATTCGTCATTATTCAGAAAATAAACACATTAATTATATAATAATATTCAAGAGGAGAGAAATTGCCGAATTAAATGTCGTACGCAACATTGTGGTAATAAGAATATAAGTGTAAAATATGAAACATTCTATTTTGAGTGCTGGGAATGATTATCGTTCGACTGAATGCTAAAGACAAATCATACAACAGTGACGGAAAATAGCAAAAGAGAGGAAAACAAAATCCACCATAGATTTGAAATCAGGGATAAGCTACAGTAAGCCATAACATATCAGTTTAGAATTTTTTTCCCCTGAAATATATTTTTAAGATAAAATGACAAACGCATCGGTTATGGCTCATTTTAACATGTTCGTGCATGTTTCATAAATATTTAAACAATTCCACTTACAGCTGCTCATGTGCTAAAAAGAGTTAAGTTTTAGATTCACGCGTTTGATTAAAAATGTTAAAGAGAGCAATATATATATTCTTAACTTATATTGAAAGTATATAGTCGTAAAATGTCTTAATTTGAGTATAGAATAAGACAAAATAGTTTATTCTTATTTCAGGGGTATTTATTTATTTGGTTGTATGTGATTTATATCCACAGTATTTACCAAAGGCTTAAGAAAGAGCTCTTAACTTTAGATCATGTTTAAATTAGGTAAAAAGTTGAAGATATCTACTATGGTTTAATAAAGTTTGGAAGATGAATAAATGCATTCAAATAGTTTATTTAAAAGAATGTTTGTTGTTGAATATTCATTGTTTATACGGATAACTCTTTAAGTTGTTATGTTTATTAATTGATATCTTGGAAACAAATACAATTTTGCATAATAATTACAAATGTCATGCATATTAAAACCGGGCTTGTATTAAATAGCTTCATCAATTAAAAACTTACGCAGTTTGGTCCCATAGTTTGTAACAAAGCTTGAAGAATATCTTGACTCTTCGGAGGTGTTCTGTAAAGCAAAAAGGGGGTCATCAGAAAGTGTCTGCAGATATCTGATGTAAGGAGTTTATTTTAGGGATCACTGGTGGAAAATGGGGGGAAAAGATGGAAACATGAATTAAGATTGCATTATTAGGGACGGATAATATTCAACGATTGGCCCTTTGCGTCTACGCTCCCTGTGCGAACACCTCTAAGAGGATATAGATGAGGTGAGGGAGACACAGGCGTTGAAGTATGACAGGACCCTAACATGTATCCAGAAAGAACATCCTAACGCCGGCGGAGAGTTTAAATCCCTCAGAAGGGCCTCTTCCATACTAGATTCGAGGAAAAAAAATTTCCAAAGCACAAGCCACCGTCACACTGCACCCCCAAATATAGCCCTGGCACTTTTGAATATGTAACAAAACCAACGGAATGAAATAATATGAAATTGGACAACTGAAAATTCGTGGAAAGGAAAGATTCGTCCCTACATTCGCCTAAGTGATAGGGGGAAACCACGAAAACAAACAAACAAACAAACAAAGTCATTGAGCGTTGTGAGTCCCAATCGTTACCACCTGGTCCATCCTGCTCGGTATGAATTAAGGATAGACTGAAAAGTGCGTCCGAATTTAAAGCAAAAACATAAATTACGAACTCTACAGACAGATTTCAGAGGTTGTTCAGAGACATTGGCTGGGTGTTTTGACACAAGGAAACCATGGTCTGTGGTATCTTATTGTAGAGCAAATAGATGTTATATGTTAGACATGTATTATGTTCCTTGAACCGTGATAAATGGGTTCTGATAGGCTACAATGAAAAATTAATCAACTATACTGATCACCTGGCACACATACTGTTGGTACAGTGTCGTGAATTACAAATCATTACATACAAGGATAGATAACCAAAATTTTACAAAACATTACATGAGTAATATAGCATTAGGACAAACTCGTACAATGCTGTTCAATGCTGTATTCTTTCTTTATACTAAAAATTTCAACAAATTGTACCACAGGTAGTTTAGTTTGAAACACGAAACAAATTCCGCGTAAACATACAAAAATGTAATTAAATTTAAAACGAAAAATATTTAATTACTCAGTTATAAGTCACCGGCGATCTTACATCAAAATACTCAGTCAATATCCATGAACAACCTATGCAAGTTTATCGGTTCAATTCTGCGTATTTAAAGTAAGGTGCGAGGGCTGTTTAATAAAGAATGATCATCGTTTTTATAGACATAATATCTAAAATTTAACTTTACAATATTTTGTTAGCTTAATGCGCAATGTACACGACAATAACATGTTTGCCTTTTTTTAAAAAAAAAAATCCCCACTCAAGAAGAGTGTGATATTGATATTGTGATTCGTACCCGGCGTTGTTGATTGTTAATTTTGTTTGTTTAAGGACGCTCTTTAACACCTCAGGTCACCAGCGATGCACTCAATCAGGGCGTGAAACTGCTGAGAATTTTACTCAGAGGTCTCTTCTATCAGGCTTGAGTTTTTTTACGTGCCGTAAATCTACCACACGGGACCCACGACTTTACTTTCCTTCCAAAGGAAGCCATACTTAAAATTTATACGCCCGAAAAAAATCACTAGAACCTGGCCGGGATTGAACCCGCAATCTGGGTCTACGAGCAGGTATGGTTATCACTAGCCCACGACCGCCACGGGTGGCCCAGGTCGTTAATGCGCGGACTCGTGAGTGGGAGCTCTGGGGTTCGAATCCCTGACTGGGGTTTTCCTCAGTCTTCATAAATGGCAAATGCTGGGAAGGTACCTAAACTTACACCTGGAACGTTTCCTTCTTTAAAAATCCTTTCCCAGTATATCATTTCATTTCATGTATCATCAGTGCCACCGCCTGTGGTGCCTCAGCAGTAAAAACGGACATTAAACATTATTAAAAAAAAAATAAAGAAAAGTCCACGAGAATAGTCGTACCAGCCGTGTATTATTTTACAATCTGAGTTGTAAAATAATATTTAAAATTAAAACACCGATAAATAATGTTCCAGCGTTACATAATAAACAAATCGAGTTTATAAGTAAAACAAAAGTAATAAAGCTTTTCAGGCGACATAATAGCTTTAACCTTGAAGTACAGCAACGAAATGTTCTTATATAAGAATTATTGGCTGTAGTGCGCTCTTCCAGAAGCACTTGATTTCCATAATTCATGGATCACCTGAAGACCAACCTCGAGCGAAATCTCAAAATACTATCACAACTGTTGATGGAAAGCAAACAGGGGTAAGTATCAAAAGCAGAATATGAAGCAAGGTTAAATGAAATATCTGGTCACAGTTTAGGAGATTTATATTAACTTATGCATATTTATCTTGTACAAGCTTTGCATTATTTATTCTTTATCTCTTTATTAACAGAAAAAAATCTCAATATTGCATTACTCATGTGTTGTGCAGAAGTTGGCGAAACTAACACTAGCAAGGGAATTTACGACTGAACTGTGAAAAAACGAAGCAAATAAGATCTCTTTTATAGAAGTTTTACTCTTTAGTATCTTAGTCTATTATCATATATAAGTGTAGCAATGTACTAAGATAGTAAATCACACTAGAGTGTAATTTAACAATGAGGATTGTTAAAAATTTACAGGTATAATTTCTCGCTCTAAAAATTAACGTTACAATATTTTGTTAGCTTTATGCGTAATCTACACACGATACCCACTAGTTTCATTGTTGTCACGGTTCCTACCTGTGAGAGCTGTGCAAGTTGAGGTGTTCAGTTCCGCCTACAAAAATAAAGGTGACACGCAACAAACAATATGCTGCTCTGAAAGTCTACTTTCGTCTAATCAAATCTTCAGCTTCGGCATATTCAATGTTTTAGGAGACTATGGAGAGTCCGTTCTTCCCTATAGCATAGTTAAAAAAATGGTATCAAATGTTTAAAGCGAACACTTTCAGAAATTTTGAAAATTTCACGTTCGTAACTGAAAAATTACACATGAGACGTGTTTATGCACGGTGTGTCTGAAGACTTCTAATTCCCGAACCAAAGAACTTCGTTTACAGGTTTGCATGACGTTAAAGATGATGTTACTGCAAGATGCGGAATTTCTTTCAAGGGTAATAAATGCTAATGAGACTTGGCTACATCATTTCGGTCCTGAGAGCAAACAGCAAAGCTCTGTGTGGAAATTTGCATTGTCAGCAACACGGAGGAAAAAGCATGTCGTGCCCGCTCACAAACTGTAACTGGGTAATACTACAGATGTCCTGAACAATCTGCAAGGCTATATCACATGCAAAAAGCAACACGCTAGACGCTGCACTACGATAATACCGCCACCGGTGCCGAGGTCTGGGATTCGAATCCCACCAGGACCGTCCTCCCTGACTGAGGATTTTTCCAGGTTTTCCCCATTCCTCATAAATGGCAAATGCCGGGGAGGTACCCTAAACTTAGGTCCGGAACGTTTCCTTGCTTTAAAAAAACTTTCTCAATTTTCTCAATTTACCATTTCATTGCATGTATCATCAGTGTTACCTCAGTAGTAAAATCGGGCGTTAAATACTTTTCAAAAAATAAAAAACCAACCACACAATAATGCACGGCCGCACATCCCTACTGTTGTTACTGAGTATCTCACCAAAAACAATGCGAAGTGTCCCTCGTCCTGCTTATAGTAGAAATTTAGCCCCACATGACTTTATTTTACTCCAAATTGAAGAAACACCTTCGTTGGAGGCACTTTTCACCACCAGAAAAGCCGTGTAGACCATTCTGAAGGATCTGTCCAAAATTGGTTTGCAATGTGTCTTTGAAAACTGACCGAAACGATGGGAAAGGTACATTGCTTCTAACGGGGATACTTTGAGAAAATAAAATTTATGAGGATGAGTAAAAATATGTTGACAAAAATTATGATCATGATTTATTGAACAACTCTGGTATATTTCTAAGAAAACACTTTATTTTCTTTATAAGTACTGTTGAAGCAATGTGATTATATTTTTCCTTTTTAAAGTGTTTTATTTAATTATTTATTTTTGTAAAATGATAGTTAATTGTCTAATTTTGAATAGCAGTTTCCGAATCTAAATGTTTAATTAACAAACTTGTAACTGTTGGTTTCCTGAAGCTTGATATATAAATTTCCCAGTTAAGATTACAAAAATATATAGCTTATCTAGTTTTACTGAAAAATTACGTACAAATTCCGTCATAGTCACTAATCTCCCACTGGTATGTCGTAAAATTACCACGTAATTCTCAAAATTGATTGCTGAGGCTGGAATGAAAGTCATTTGTTCATAGTGATCAAAATAATGTATCATTTTACTATGCGTAATTTCGGAAAGCATGTATTTTTATCAACAATTAGTTGGAATCATCTTTAATTGTCATGTGCATTTATATTAAAACGTGTTTAAGTATTTTATTGAAATCACTTGATCATTATCAACAGTAGAAAAAAAAACAATTAAGTGGCATCATCAGCCCAAAATAAAAGCTTTAAGCAATTAACTTACTTTTTTAAATAATAGCGCGCTTTTAATATGCACCCTTTCCACTATTGGCACTACTGTGTAAAAAAAAGTGTATCTACCCTACCAATGCCAGTTGGTGTCTGCTTGTTGATACTCTAGCCAATAAACATCCATTTATTTTGTCTTTGTTCTGTAAAGCTAGTAAACCACAGTTTCCCCATAAAACCCAGATTTCTAAACCCATTTTTTCGGGATCCCTCCCAGTTGGCTGACCGTTTCTCGTAAGGGAAGATCTTTATGGAAATGCACCCACCTTTATCATGATTTTTTCTATTTCACCATATTTGCTTAATTAAAATATATCTGTTATCAGTTTTTATAAAAGAAACCGAGAAAATGCTATATTGCATTTAAAGGAAAACTTTGTGAAATGGTGGTAAATATTTAACTTTTCAAAATTATTTCTTCATGTTTTTATGTATATAAATGTTTATATCTAAATGTATTATAACAAATTGTTGGTCGGGGCTTTCTAGAAATGCAGTGAATAAATTGTGTATATATGCGCAGGTGACAGGTCCCTCTGGTTTTATTTCTTTTAGAAACATTTTTTCCTGATGTTTTTCAGCACATAAAGAACTCCATGTGATTTAGTTTTCACCGCAAGCACTCAAGTTTCACGAGTAATGTAAAAATATATCAACAGCTCAAAATGATGGAGAAAAACTAAATTTCTCGCTAAAATAATGTTATTGCAAGGAAAATATATTACGATGATGTAAGGAATTAACTATTTAAAATAGTTGTAAGAGAGCTAAAAATGGTTGCTAGTAGATGATTTATATTAGTATTACGTGTTCATGGGCAAAATTTCAGCTCTCAAGACCTTAGAAATTCCCGCATAAACAAATGTATAAATAAAACCAATATTTTCAATATTACGGCACTTGCTGGATTAAAATTGGCACGGCAATATGCAAAGGTCTGTAATATGTCGGATTATTGAATTATCTGATGACTCACGCGGCGGTGGGAACTGCATCGGCCGATAAGCAATCGATCAAATCCAGCCGGACTATACGATTCGGGGCAGGCGAACTGCTACGTTGGCCTTGAGCAAATATGTCACTCATTCGTGTCGTTTGAAAGAGGCAACACTTGTGAAATCCTAAAATCTACACTAAATGCAACTATTAGACCTAATTATTCTATTCAACAATTAGTACTTATTTTTGTTTCCCGACTGAGTCCACGGGTGCTGTCAGGAGATTGTTTAAACAGAAATTCCCAGGTTCTACTTCCGGTGTCCTGTTTCACGAAGTTCGTGATATAATAAAACTAGACTCTATTCAAGTACTTGTTTATTTTACAAGCGTGTGTTTCCCGAACTTATGAGCGTAAACTACTAGTTACTAGTGTGGCAGACTGATATTATCAGCGTGCAATTTAGTTTTATCAGCGTTCTGTTTCAAAACATATGGTCTTGTAATATTGCATATTGTTAACAAGTGCAATTTTACTCTTAATCTCGAATGGTAAATTTAGTAGTTGTTACATATTTTAGGATAGAATTAAGGCCGACGCATTTTAATTATAAATCTCATTAAGGGCTATTTATGCAATAGTGGTCTCAAATCTACTATCCATTCCAGTACTTCTTGAATTATTATTTATATTCACCTGAAAAACACCAAAGAAACTGAGGTACCTACACCATTATATGCAGATAATAATATGAATGGCAAATATGAATGTAAAATAAAAACACTAACCATTGTGTAGCTTTCTTGATGTTTGGACAAAATGTGTCCCTTACATGTGCGTAATCTTTCTCCGATGTAATTAACCCCAACGTTTTCACAATTTGCATTATTATTTTCCACATTTCGGCTTTCACTTTCTTTGTAATTTTGTCTGAGAATTACCTAAAAAATAGTACTTCTTAATGTTCATTAATTAAATGCAGCACTGTTACTTTGTTTTGAATATTAGAGGCCCTTTTTGATGGGGTAGACATAATACTATTTCTTGGCTTGCATATACGATCGAAAATACATGCCGCGTAAACAAAATCGCATCAATAAACAGTCCGCGGAAAGGTAAGTATCCCAAAACAGTCTTCTCGAATCTCGGATATGGTCAATACACTAGTAATTTTGACAAGTGACTAATGATAAAAGTTTACGATCCTACCATTGTGGAAAAATTTTTCGTGAAATAGGTTTTTTTTAGAACTGGTGGAATTACGGCTAGTAACTAGTAAACTAGTAGGCTAGTTGTATCGTGAATCAGGGTCGTAATAATTTAGTAGTATCCACACATTTTATGCGAACTAAAAAATAACAACTGTCAACTGCTCAATTTAATTTCTCACAGAGAATTAAGTTTTTTTTTTTTTTTTTTCCTCAGTTTTATTTTGTTAATGTACGTATGTTGATGTCTGCATAAATTTTGTTTTAGTCACTGTACTGTTAAACAAATTTTGTTATGTTTTTTTTAATACATTTATTTTAACGCAAACGTTGTAGCAGTTTGGGAACTTAAATGACAACTTTTCATAGTTTATTTAATCTGTGAAGTGCGTAGTATTTTAAATATATTTTTTCACCAATTCACTCTTTTTACTGGCCTATTGTCGCACTTTGATCTCTTTCTCTTTAACATTCGGGGTTATAAGTAAATTTGGGTGTTGTTAATTAAATTTCTATGAACATTTTTATTTTTTAATCCTTTTGTACTTTCATTCCCTTTGCTCTTGCTTGATGCGCTTGCGGTTTTGGTAAAGTAGACAATGTTTCTGACTGTTCCTATCGTTTCCGTGGTTTCTGACATGTTATTTGCAAGAGAACAAGAGTGTTTAGTTGTCATTTTCGAGGATTGTTACCGTCTTTCTGATTTATTTTATGAGGTGATGTCAGTAATTTCAAGGTTATTCTGTTGTCTGTGTTCCGTGGGACGTTTTCTTTCAGTTGAATGCATTTTCTCGCTGTCCTTAGTCTGCAGTTAAGCATTTGTTATGGAGTTTGTGATTGAACTACTTTGTCTGTGTCTGGTTAGATGCTCGTTCTCATATTCTTTGGTTAATATTTCGCTCTGTCATAATCTATCGGAAACTCTTAATTTTCTTCCTGAAGTTCTATAATTTCCTCAGCCATTTTGTATGGGAGTTATTCGTGTTAAGGTAGAGATAGCGTCACTAGATGGCATGCAGTAAGCTATTGCTGTTTTAATATTCATGAGATGTTGTACCCTGGTGTATTTTATTGCATTCCTTTTCCACAGCTCGTATCCATACGGACTATTCATTCCGGAATTGCTTCTAAAGCTTCGTTGCTGAACCCCACGATCAGCGTAGCTAATTTTAATAAGGTATTTATTAACTTGATGCACTACTTGGAGGCGTAAATTATGTGCTATTTAACAAGTGAGTGTTATTAATTCAGAAAAAAAGTGTCCATGTTTGTTGTTTTTGTATTCACGAAAGAAACTATAGAAATTTGAATCGGTATGTTTCACTGGCCAGGGCAAGAAACTTTTACAATACAATATGACAAATACTAATTTTCGATATAATCACTGACACTATGTAAATACTTGTCTGGTGTTTGACTAATTTTTCGATCCCTTACAATAGAAATACGCCGGGCGATAAAATGAACCTGTCCATTGAGATACCCAACTCTCATGCAATTTCCGCGACAGTCACTCTATGAATCGTTCTGTTTCTTGTACGTCGGTCTTGGAGTACGTTTCCAGTTGAAGCCCCATTTAGTATTACGTGGCAGTACGAGGGTAGATCCATAAGTTTCTGGCCTAACTTTTTAGAGGTATGATAAAGACAAAAACTATATTTCACTTTTCAATATAGTTACTCTTTATTGCAACACACTTCTAACATATTTGAATTAACATTTCAATTCCCCCCTCCCAAATAGTCAGAAGTCTTGTCTGCAAAATAGGCATAAACAGTATCCATCACTTCTTCACCACACTTAAATCTCCTTCCTCAAAAGTCGTTATTGAGTTTTGAAAAATGGAAATAGTCACTGGTAGCTAGATCTGGGCTGTAGGCCGAATGGTCCATCTCCTTGAAGCCACATTTCTTCACAACTACCTTTGCAACAAGAGCTATGTGCACAGGCACGTTGTCATGAAGAAGGCGCACACCACCATTCAGCTTTCCTCGCCTTTTCTCTTTGATGGAAGCGTGCAGTCTGTGCAGTAGGCCAGCATAGTACTCCCCATTTACTGTGGTGTTCCTCTCCTTGAAGTCAATGAAAAGTATTCCTTCACATTCCCAAAAATTGTGGCTATGATCTTCTTGGTTGACTGAGTGATCTTGGTCTTTAGAGGCGGTGCTTCGCCAGGTTTACGTCACTCTATTGATTCTCTTTTGGACAAGGGATCATAGTAGAGGTCCATAGTTTCATCTCCTGTAACAATAGTTTGCAGAACTTCTCTCTCTCGTAGCCATGGCAGAGCTCCAAATTGCCTGACAACAGAATACGCATTGCTGCTTTTGGACTGAGGAAAGAAGTCTAGCCACCCATCTTGCACTAATCTTATTCATGTTTAAATGTTCATGAATAACTCGAAGCACTGTTGTTTTAGAAAGGTCCAATCCTGCTGCAATTTCTGTAACTTTGAGCCGCCGGTCTTGCGTAGTTTCCCCTTTCACAAGAGCGATGTTTTTAGGAGGGAGCACCTCCAAGGGTCGACCTGCACATTCTTCGTCTTTAATGCTTTCTCGACCCATTCGAAAAAGTTTGGGCCACTCTTTTACGGTATAATATGCGGGGAATGCTACCCAATATACTCCGCTCAATCGCTGTTTAATTTCATTTGGAGTCAGTCCTTCTTTTGTTAATAACAGCTCGACACTGCATTTTGAAAATGCCACAGTCTTGTGCACATAGCCTTCTTTATGCAACTATATCTGAACAACTGAACACGGCGGAGCGGAAGTTACAGCTGCAATTACTTACTTAACAGATAAGGTGCGACCAGATAAGGATTTTGTGAAGACGATAATCCTTATAGCGAGGCCGGAAACTTGTGGACCTACCCTCGTACAACGAAAGTGGTTCTATAGAATGATCTAAACATTGACTCTGTTCTGCGCAAGCCTCATTATTTTTGTGTAGTGCTGAGAGATTAGGGAAACAAGTGTAACTTGCTTGTTGAATTCTCCTCTGTAACTTAGAAATCAGTGATGTGCCCTATTTAGTGTGTACCAAGGTCGAATTGCTAGACCATACTTGTCTCCTAAACCCAAGATCGCGGTTTCGATCCTGGCCAATACCGATGGATTTTTTCGGGTGTAATAATCCTAAGGTATGGCTTCCTTCGGAAGGGAAGTAAAGCCGTAGGTCCTGTGTCGTAGATTTACGATATGTAAGACAACCTTAAGGCTGAAAAAAGAGGCCTTTGAGCAAAATTTGTTTACTCTTTCTCGCCCTGATTAGAAAGGGACGCTGATGACCTGAGAGGTTAAAGAGCGGCCGTAAATAAACCAAATCAAAATCAAGAATTGCTAGATAAACCTGCTGTATGTAGTTCAGTTTGCTGGTGATTCTTTAAGTGATTATCACTTCAAAAATGCGAATGAATTGAGGAATGTACATTTGTCAAATGTGTTTCTTGAAGCCGTGCAATATACCATAAAGTATTGTACAAAAATCATTAACATTGCTAGAAAAAGGAATAGGCTTAAAAATGCACAGGAGTAGTGGAAATATACGAGAAGATGTATTTGTTGATTTGTTGCAACACTAATAAGGTGACTTTCAGAAACTGACCGGAAGGGGCTCTTGGCAGTACGAAAATCATGCTGAAACCTATTAACATAATAAAGACACTCTAATGGGCTAAACAACATCGACACTGGATAGCTGATTATTACCTTAAGTGCTTTACACAGTTGAATCCAAATATTAACAATTTTGTACCAGGCGAAGAAGTTGATCAATGTAAACTAAAGTTTCCCACTGGTGGAGGGCCTATTATGGTTTAAGAAATAATAATAATAATATATTACAATCGTACAATTGTTCAATTGCTTGCAATACCATCTAGTTTGCATCTAGAAGGGACAACCTTTTTACCTTTCAGCAAGATATCAATCCTTAATATCGATCTAGATACTACACGAGGTGCATTGCATTTATAGGACAGCAAATGCTATCCGAAAGTCCGGATACCATCTTTGAGAAGGTATCTAATAAATATAGAAGTTTAATGGGATCCCCAATGCTAAGCTAAGGTAGATACTTTGATGAAAAGGGACTTTAATTTTGTTTCTTATAAGAAATATATTTTGCCACCATGGCTGTATTTCGACCCATTAAACATATTATTTCTCTACAATTAGGAATGTCAGGAAATTAATTGTGCATTGGAATTATTGAGCAGTTTGTACATCTTTAGCCAATACTAAAGCGAAAATTACGCATTCTCGTAATTATTTACATTACGCATTCTCTACTATCTGTTGTGAAACGGTTATCAAGAACAATTAGAAAGGTCGTGGTGTTTAATCTTAGGAAAAGAATCATATTAAGTTACCTGACATTCGCTTTTTAGGTTAGGGGAGAAAAAACGCAATTTAAAACGTCAGCTGGTAGCTTCACTCAGGCGAACACCCTTCACAGTCGGGGCCGCACACTTACCAACTATACCAGAAGTGGCTGAGTTTTATGGAAGCTACCGCTTGTATTCGCATTTTACACCAGACTGGGGCGGAAGTATCTCTATTCTAAAAATAAAGCTTCCTCTTTTCACACCATCTTACCGGCCGTGTAGCATTTACTTTCTCCACAAAATAGCTTCATTCGTCTCGTCACAAAGCATGTATTTTTTTCTCGAATCAAAGGAGAAATTAACAAAATTGAGATATTATTACCGTAAATTCAGCCATTATATATAATTCATAGAAATTATGCAGTGCTTGAAGGAAAAATTGCCAGTGTATTTAAAAACATTAATACACTTCTTAAAAAAAGATAAATTTTAATGGGAAAAAAAAGTATAAGTATTTTACTCTTGAAGCGTGAAATATAGAAGCAGACAATTGGAATGAATAACAGGGTGCGTGCTTATTATATACACTCAATTTAAGTTCAGGATTATCAACCAGGGTTTTATAAAATCTGTTAACCTTCTTGCACATATTTCGTATTTTCTAAAGAAATATACATTCAGAAGCTGAAGTATAATATAGAATCCTGAAGTATATAGCCCAACGAGTCAGTATTCCTGACGTGAATCCTACACAAGTCCCCGAATTAAAAATAAGTAATTCAGGACCCGATTCCGCAAAAGTATATCTAACACACTGCAAGTGTATGAAGTTAGAATTATGTTGCACAAAAGTTTATTATAACTTGTGCTTTGCTACTCCATATTTGTAATGTACAGTGGATTTTCTATGTTTTGTTTCACGTAATTGTTAGCATTAGTATTGCACTTGTAATTTGTACATATAATATTATTGCAATTTTTAATATATTTGTAATAAGCTAGGGAATCATATTTCATTCAGTGTAGCAAAAGTTATTATAATAATCGTGTATATAAAGAAAGAATGATGAATCAGTTATTTGAGTGCAATTAACATTTTAGCTTAAGTGCAGTTAAAGTAGGACTAATGGCTCACATTGGCCATTCAGTTTCAAATACACTGCCTCAGTGGTAATCCACTCAAAAAAGTTTCAAATACATCTTTCGATTCAAAATCTGTTTATATTGTTTTTAAGGTTTTCGCTAATTGCCACCAGAATAATATCCTTCCTTGCCACTTTCGAGTAGCCGAGGTCGTTTAGGCGCGGACCCGTGAGCGGGATATCTGGGGTTTTATTCTCATCAGAACCGTCCCCTCTGACTGACATTTTTGCCAGGTTTTCTTCGGTACTCATAAAGGATAAATATCCGAGAGGTGCCCTAAACTTAGACCTGGAACGCTTCCTTTCTTTAAAAAAAAAAAAATCCTTTCCCAGTTTATCATTTTATCTCATGTATCATTAGTGTCCACCGCCTGTGGTGCCTCAGTAGTTAAAGCGGGCGGTAAACAATATTAAACAAATTTTTTTTAAAGGTAATAATTTAGCCTCCTTTAAACCCTTTTTAAAATGTTTTGCTTGGAATAAAAATGTATATATAATACATATCTATATATCTCTTCGTGCTTTTATTTTGGCAATTACATTTTTATTATAGCACAAAGATATATATATATATATATGTATGTTTGTGTGTGTGTGTGTGTGTGTGTGTGTGTGTAAATGTAAACACAAACATCAACTTGGCTAATACATTAATGATCGAGCGCCATCGGGAAAGTCAAAAATGTTGGACCAAAGTTGGTGCTGTGACATTAGGCGCATGCACGATAATTATGAGTCGTCTCAAAGGGGAAGACACACTCAAATGTTAACATATACGTAATATAATATTTAAATATTCATTATGTGAGAAAAAGCTATACAACGTGGTAGGAATACTAATAATCTTTTCTGTACATTTAAAATTGTATTACTAAGCAGTGAACGTTAATGGTTCTATGTATGACATCGTGAGGCAAACAGCTGTTTTATCCTGCTCTTTTATGGCGTCACTTGTAACTCTCCAATAATATTTTAAGTCGTATACATAATACATTAGTTTGTGAAACTCCATACTTTACAAGGACTTGTAACAGTACATTTGTTATGTATTACATCATACTTTTGTGGAACAGGGCCCAGGTGGTATTTGATTTTTCATCTATGGAATGCTTACCGTCTGTGGTGCCTCAGTAGTAAAAACGGGCGTTAAACACCAAACAAAACAAATGCTATGTGATTCCGAAGATTGTTCAAATATAGTTTTTGTATGTTGTGGCTATTATTCTACTCCGTATTGTTCCATACATTTTATACAGAATCCTCGTGTTTCTTAAAAAGTGTATTGACCTATATTAGCCAGATGAATGCTTATGTGGTCTTCATCAATTTTGTGAGATAAGAATTTGTACAAGTATTTAGTGCCTGTTTGAGCCGAAACCCTTTCCTTGTAAGCCCAAGAAGCGCGTTTCTTACAAAGGTAACCAGCCTCTTGGTGCAAGCATATTAACAAACTACAAAAGTGCAAATACTCAAAAGCGAATTTAAAGTAGGTTTAATGTGTAAGCTATGCCCGTCTACACCTGGATATGTATTCAATACACATCTTAACAAAACTTAGTACCCTAAATAATTTTTAAACATACGCTCACATTTCAATGTGCCCCACTAGGGGTAAAGTTGCAACAGTAACTGTAGAACACTGAAATGAATTATATGTGAGTTAGTTGTAGATAAAGACACAGACCACGCTATAAAACAGCAGGGATATCCTTATTTGCACTCGGTTTAGAACAAACAAAACCGCAGTTACTCACTACAGTTACCCTTCCCTCGTCTTCTGCTACACCAGTTGAGATTGTGCAGGTGTCTGTATGTACAGCATGCTTTGAAACGGTGTTTGTTTTTAGAGACCACATTGCTGCGTTTTACAGAAAAAGTAATATTGCCGTTGGATTTAGAGATAAGTAAATGGCTTATACCTGAATTTTGGGATGATTTTGATTGTTATTACATGCTTGTTTATAAATGTATATAGATATGTAGCAGTCTTACTTTACTGAAGAAGTGTCGAACTCTTTATTTTCTTTTAGAAGATGCAAATTTTGTGTTTGCTTTCTAAAACGCTTCTACTTTCTCTCTTATTTTCTTCTTATAAATATCAAGTTCTATCTTGCTATGCTCTTTAACTCCAGTTGGTAATCGAAAACTCTTGTAACAGATTTAAACTGAAATAAATACATTCTTAACAACGTGTACTTGTTTAGTAATGTTAATCGAGCAAAATAGCATCTTTTATACAAAGATTAAGTTGTACAAAGTTTCTCACTGGAACAAAGAGGCAACACACGACGGCTAGCGGCAACAGTTCGTCTAACTCGACTGTAGTAAGACGGACTGCCGCAATGGAGCAGCACCTGACAAGGAAACTCAATAAACAAGGCAAGTGCTGTGACCTAACCCTGCTGCAACACGCTTAACGCAATTTGATGCATTTTATTTATTCACGAAAATACCTTTAATCATTAATTATTTTACGTGAATAAAGGTTTTAGAGGCTCATAGAAGCAAGTGAATTTATTCTTCATACAGAGTCGTTATCTGAAGAGTTCGTGTGATCCATGCCAGCGCTCTCGCTTATTGGCTTGTGTCAGCGTAATAGCGCACTTAAAACTTACACAGTTATAAAACGAAGGCTTAAAGGCAAGATCTCATGCTGCTAGTCCAAGCGAAATGGAATAGTGGTACTTTGGAAACATCAAAGCACAACTTGTTTGTACATTATGCATATAATAATAAATTTCCTATCGTACACGTTAATAGCGTTATAACTGCAAATGACACCGCAAAATGAATGATAGTGATAAGCATATTCTTTGGAAAAAGAAGCATTTGATTATAACTTAGAAATAAATGGAGGAATATAAATAAAAGTAATTATCTCCATACTAGTTATGTTTGTCTGCTCATTTAGAAGCAGTACAGTAAATTAAAATGTAGGACATTATTTTCTAAGAGGCATAGCTTATTGTTTGTGCTATATAAATTATTAGCTTAAACCATATTTCCAAACATAATTGGCAGCATCTATATTACGGAAAGTAGTGCAGTATTACTTGCTGAAGACACTTCCATAAAACTCAAATACTGCTCAGGTATTTATACAAACGGTATAATATAAGCCATTAGCATCCACAAATTACTATTTTTATGTTGACGCGCTGTACCGGAGATGTGCTTACACAGATTCAACCACTGTTGTTATCAATGTTCAATGGTATAAAGTGATGGAGTTTCCAATAAATTATAACATTATTAATTAACGATAACATTCATAATAGCAATGCTTATAAAGTCATAACGCTCACTGGCTTTCTAAGGTTAAATTAACCACTTATTCTCCATTGCCTTGCAGCGCCGAATATCAATATATTTGAAAAATTAAAGTCAATTTTCTTTATGTTATACTCCTTATCATAGCATCACTAACTTTTTTCGATAACTAAAGCGCAGAATCACATGTCATTTAGAATAAATATTTCTTAGAACATAAAACCCCGACTGTGATGCCTCAGGAGTAAAAGCAGGCATTAAACACTAATAAAAAGCATAAAACATTCACAAAATTGCTTAAACTGGCAATAAAGACTAAACCTAAGTAAACAACAAATCAAAAGAGCTTTGACGTAATTGATGATATCACTCCTTGTTGTAACAGTACTATCATGTTTGTCACGACTTTGATGAAGGAATGTGTTACACGGTTTGTAGTTGTATATACTGACAACCATAGTTAACACCCTCTCACTGTGTAATGCTAACCTAACCACTTAATAGTAAACCTGAAATGTCCGTGATATTTAATCACGACTTACGGGCTACATTTTAAAGCAGATCGATAAAAAGATCCATGATTATAATAATAAATTGATGGCATCACATCAACCATTTGGCGCGTTAACAGAAAAGTACCCACTAAGACCAACCCCAGTTTAAGGAGTTTGAACTCCTCAAAAGGGCTTTTTCCACACTAGACTTGGTAGCAGAAAACTTTCCATAGCGCCACTCCATGAGCCCATCTCGCCTGGCAATGGAATGAAATGCGGAAATGGAATGAAATCGGAAAGAAAGTTCCATCCCAGCATTCGCCTAAGCGACCAGAGGAAATCCACGATGTCAGTATGGCCGGCCCCAAGGGATTTGAACCCGGTACCGCCTGAGCTTGGTCCTTTTGCCTAAACTTGTATCTCTCGGAAAATTATAAATCAGAAATTCCGTGTTCACCTTTTATAGGATTTTGAAGTGAGATTATAGAGAAAATGAAATTATGTCGTTGCTTTGTACTTAATCATTCAAAGTAAACAATATGTGAGATCACTGTACTGATAAACTCATTCTTTTATGCGGGACTAATCGTGAAATGTTAAAAAGGGTATTGGTGCCATTGAGCTTCATAATTATAACCCAGGCATTGGAATTTCTAAGTACTAAAAGTAGAATGAAACGGAAATGTTAGTACTGGGCTGAAGACTAGAGAAGGGAGGGATACAATAGAAAACGAGCTACAAACCCCCGCACGGCAGGTAAACCGTAACTGATGACTAATAGCTTGAACTCTTTTTATGTTTGAGTGTACCTAACTTGATGTAAAGTGCTTAAGAATTTCCTTACCTAAATACTGAGGATGCCAAAAAATGTATACACACTTTCACAGTAGATATCTTTTTAATATGTTTCAAAGTTGGACCGAAAAACAAAAGTAATGTGTGGTATGATGTTCTGTAAATAGATGTGACTCACATACATTATGATACCGTTGCTACCTGACAGGTAAATCAACAATGAACAAATGAAACCAAGATTATCGTATAATGTTCTGTAAACAGATATGACTCACATTACATTATGCTAACCTTGCTACAACAAAATGGAGCCAAGAATATCGTTTGAAGAGCGGAAAGCAATTTTGAAGTGGTATTGGAAAACCGAGAATGTTGTTGAAGTTCAAAGGCAATGGAGACGTGTGTACAAAACAGAAGCGCCAACGCGAGTAACAATTGCACGCATTTAGAGACAAATTTGAGATTCATGGTACCGTATGCGATGTTCACAAGAGCAGATCTGGGAGACTCAGGCAGCAACAAGCCCCGCGTCCTCGGCTATGGTTTCGGGACGTTTTGAGCACTCGCCGCAGAGCATTCACGAAGAGTTCCGATTGAGTTTCCACCGCATTCTCCGGATCTAACTCCGTTGGACTTCTACCTATGGGGAACTCTTGAGGATGTTGTATACCGTAGAAAACCAGATACTCTGGCAGCACTTCGGGAAGAAATTGAAACGGCATGTGCTGCAATCACTGAGGACACTTTTGCTAACGTTGCTCATTCAGTAGTTCAACGTACTCAGATGTGTATCGACGCCGATGGTGGGTATTTTGAGCAACTGTTGTAACTGTAAAAGTCTAAATTGATTAGTGCTCATCATTTTCTGTTTGTGTGAATTCAGTTTTGTTATATTAAGACAATTTTTTCTTTGCTTGTAGTGTGTACACAATTTTAGGCACCCTCAGTATAATCAAATACTGCGCATGTTTTACTTGCCACATTTATAAAGACTCCACTCCAAAGCAAGGGATAAACTTTATGGTTTGTAATGCTTTCATAATCATAAAACAGGCATAAGATTTTCAAGTAATAAGCAGTCAGCGGCAGCCACTTATTTGGTAAAGATTAAAAAATTCTGACGCTATACAGCATTTGCAACTCTGGAGTCCCAAACTATCCCATTAGTGTGATCTACGGTCTACACTCAGTGAGAATGAATTAAATGGATAGTTGGTAACTATATTTGTCATCTTCAGTTACAGCTTCCTACCTATGCCAAGATATCGGTCTGGGAATTATCAGACACCATTATTCTTCGTGTAAAAACTCCATCTCGGTAATGGTGCAATGCTTTTTAGCGGCGTATGGTGGGGTGATCGCGTATTGTCTGACAAAAACTGATAGTGTTATTTCAGGACGCTCTGAAAGTAATAGGGCGGAATAGCACCGATATCAAGACACTATCGAAGAAACTACGTTCACTTCCACTCGCTCTCAAGCAACTAGGTCGCGTCAACAAGTTTACAAGTTTATTCAATCAATACGTTAAAAGCACATATTGATTAAAGAGATTAAACAACCCTATACTACGCTATAGATTGCCAATGCCAAAGTTTTACTTTGATATTAACCAAAATTTGCTTCCGAGAAATGGAAACAGAACATCAACATGCAATCTTTGGTCTGTTTTGTGAAGCGTAGAAGCCATAACGCTTAACAATTCATGTTCAAACAATGCATTTGGTGTAGAGCTTTCTCAGTGCGAAGGGCACTCGTAATCATACAGAATAAGGTTAAAGAAAAATACCCCAAGTTTTGGTGACCGAAAAAATGAATGTGATCCCAGATATATTACCGCTCAAAAGTATTTAATTCCCTTAATTTTCAGAATTTGTTGAAAAAATGGAGTAATATTGGTTATTGTTGATACATAAAGCCATATTTAACATAAATAAACAATACAATCTAGAGTTCCCTTTGTTTTGATCGCTGGTTTGCACACTCCAGATGTCCTTTTTATCAAGTTTTCCAGGGCTTCTTTGGAAACGACCCTCTATTTCTTTTGCAATAATTATTAATGCCTTTACAACAGTAAGCGTTTCTAAGTGATTCCAAAAAAGTTCAGTAGACTTGGATTCATTGTTGATTGGTTTTATTTAAAGACTCTCTGTAAATCTCAGGTTATCAGCGTCCTATTTAATTCAGGGCGTAAAATGACCGTTAAATTTTGCTCAGAGGCCTCTTCTTTCAGGCTTGAGGTTCTCTTTCGTGTCGTAGATCTATACAACGAACACACAACTTTACTTCCTTTCCGAAGGAAGCCGCACTTAGGATTTTTACACCCGAGAAAAAAACGCATCGACCCTGACCGGGAATGAACCCGCGATTTTGGGTCTACGAGGCAAAAATGGTTACCACTAGACCACTAGAATGGACGACTTGTAGTCAGAACATTATTTTTTTTTCTAATCGTTCAAAAGAACACAGAAGTAGATTTAGGGACATTGCCTTGGTCCTTACCAATTAAACGCATGATGTTTTGTTTGTTTATGTAAGGACGCTCTTTAACATCTCAGGTCATCAGCGTTACCGCATGATGATGGACAACCTTATGATATTATTGTTATTTTTAATAATGCCCTCTATTTTGACAATATCACGTCTTATTGTCTTCAAAACATCACTGGGGCTCCTCCTTGCTTTCTTGTAGGGGATGTGCATTGAGCAGCCATGCGTTCTCTGTTTACACGGCGGACAAACTTGCGGCATTTTGGTTCTTCAGTAAATGGCACATTCTTCCACTGATAGTCACGTTTATTTGCTCCATTGGAGCATCAGTAATGCTTTCTTTGCTGCAATACACCATGAAGTCTTACCTTTATTGTAGAGACGCTGAGAGGTTCATCTCTCAACAGGAGAATGCCCTTTTGAAGCAATCGCGTTTACTTCTCAATACTAAGTATTTATCTTCACTTTACGAAGTCGACAGCCACGGGTGGTCGAGGTCGTTAAGGCGCGGACTCTGGAGTGGAAGATCTGGGCTTCGATTCCCGCCAGGACCGCCCTCTTTGACTGAGTTTTTATTAGGTTTTCCTCAGTCCTCATAAATGCCGGGGAGTTACCCTAAATTATGCCTGGAACGCTAAAAAATCCTTTGCAAATTTATCATTTCATTTCGTGTATCATCAGTGTCCACCGCCTGTGGTGCTTCATTAGTAAAAATGGGCGTTAAACACTATTAAAAAAATTACGAAACCACCTTAGACTTCCCCTTGCGATGATGACCTTGTTACTTTGAGTAGCTACTTGCCTCTTATAAGAGACACTTCACAAATAATTTTTTTTCAATGCTAATAATCCGCTTGTGAAAACTGACTATTATAGCACACCTTTCTGTCGAAAGTTTCCTTCTTTCACCCATTTCAAAACTTATAACTTATCAACCTTATGCTCTGTTACGAAGCAATTGCCTGCTTCTCACTATCTACATCTATTTAGATAGCCTAAGTAAACGCCACCTGCTGCAAAGGAAATCGAACGTTATTCAAATTACAGGGTGCTCCATTTATCTTGCTAGCCAACATTTTTTTTTCGGAAGCCCCAAATGAACATTTCTTACAAACAAATATTTTTTTAACATCATAAGTTATTTTGGGGGAACAAGAGAAATGGAACTGCCTGTATATTGAGCGACAGTACTAGAGCCGTTAAAACTACCCAGCATTGTCCTATAAGATGAGGGACGGGCGGACATATTTCAATAAAACTGAACACGCGTTTTCTCCTTGCACAACAGGCTTCGGACCAACACTCTAAATGAATTATTCTGTTTATTCGCCAGTGACATGTGTAATGCTATGATTAGATTTATATGGATCGTTAAGTACATTTTTAATTATTAATTTACTAACACCCTTTCAAAAACACATTCATCCACTGTATATCCACCAAGTTTCGATAGTAGTCACCCACGCCGTTTAAGCAGCGGTTCCAATGTTCAGCAAGCTTTACTGCCACAACCTTATCTTTTGAACAGAGGTGAAAAACCTTTTCAGCATGAGACATTCCAAATGTACATAGTCCGTAAAGCAGCACCCCAGAATCGTCTGCGTGAGATTTTGGGTTACGATGCAACAAAACAACGCCAAGAGACAAATTTTCTGTCGTCAGGTTTTAATGATTTTAGAGAAAGCCATAAATTCTTTGCAGTGCATATAAAGCAATTCGCTGACCGTTAGTGCACTCTATGTATCATGTGAACGACGATTATACTTGTGAAATTTTGGGACTGTCTGGGGCCTTGCCTGGGGGCAGCTGGACCTCGGGATACCTTTAGTAACACCTTGATCGTACCGGGTAGCTCTCTTGGGCCCTCCGACGTGTGGGACTCACCAACTCCTGAAATGTTAGGGACCGCGCCCGTGCATCGCCTCTTCGTTCCTGGCCACCCGATGTATCCTTCAGTTCATATCTTCCTCCTAGAGCTGCCTCCCTTCGGGGTACATGTGCAATATGTCTATCAGTGGCCACAGGACAAGATACTTTTAACGGGACAAAGGCAGTGAGGTGTTGATGCAAGTTGATCAATGGAACGTTCATGCCAGATGCTGCGGACATTAACGCCAGCTTATTTGGCAGTAGAAGTGCCAGGAGGGTTGGAGATCATTCACATGAGTTCAATAGCAATGCGAAAATCACAATAGTAAAAATATGTATCGTATGTGAACGGTTAAAACAATGCCGATGTCAATTGGCAAGCAAATGAGACAAAATGCAACAAGAAAATCTGTAATTAAATTTAACCGAGGAAAATAATTACTCAAACTTACAGGAACTATAGGGAGGAAGGCAAGATCTGCGATGAGCTGGTTTAAACTGAGGGATCATCATAAAGTGGATAAACCTGGGAGAGCATTTGCACTTTTTGTGAAAGGGATGAAGAATGGGTGCTGATTTTGATAGAATGGTTCTACTTGGAGAACTTGAATGTGGGAGTTGGCACACCACACCGCGCATAAATGTATAACTACCTTTTTAGCAACCGTATCTGGTGTCTTCTCTCAATTGAAGCATGTGAATTTTCGCAGCTTCTTATGTGACTCTTATGGTAGCTGAAAGCCTCGTCACGAGTGAGGACATCATAAGTCCACATCATGTTATCTACCAAACTGTGGTTCCATCTGCAACGTTCCCGTAAACCAACGACTCAAGTGCAAGCGGATTGGTGTGGTGTGCCGAACTGTGCAGATAATGATACAAATCGTCTTCGTCGTGAAGGATATTCAATACCAGGCTTCGACGTCGTGCATAACTGAGTCTTGTTGAATGACTTCTCCTTGAGTTGCGAAGTGCGCCGGATGGGAAATCGACTGACATCGACAGAACTCACTGGGACGATGTTCTTGTCCGTTCATCCAACCTTCGGAACACCTCGTGGGTAGAGTGCAGTATTTGTGGATTCTCACAAGTGGTTTCGCTGCAATTGCTATTGCACTCACCCACGCGTGCATATCAAATAAGGAAGCACGCTGACCAGATAATTCTTATACTCGCTTTATATGGTTTGTTTCTTTGGACGCGTGGAGCTGCATTCAATATACCCTTTTGACCGAAGTGAAAGCTGTTGAGATAAAGTATAACTTCTTATCTTTCTTTGTTCCTTTGGTGCTAATTTTACATGTTGCTGAGTTTCCTCCGTCCCTTCTCACCACGCTGTATATTTGAACACACGAAAAGGCCGCTTTATCTCATTGATGCATTTACACCAGTGGTCACTAATGATTTACACTGTGCATCTTCCTCACTCCCTCGCCTGCCTCAAACAACCGCGTGTGTGGTAACGGAGCGAAGGTTCCGTGCAGTGGCGGCGTCTCTGTTTCTGAATGAAACATTATTTGAATAAATGAATAGTAAATTTATTATTGCATTAGATTATTTACGTTTTACATGTCCAAACAGAATAAGACATTTGATTATGGCAGCACATTTGTTGCATATTATGGTCAAACTTTCAATTAAATGCTTAATATTAAAATATAATAACAACCTTGACGTACTTCTAAATGAAACATTGAATATCACTACACACTTAAATGTACACAGTGAGTAACATTTATTTTGGATTTTAAATCAATGATTAGCTTTTTTTTTTTATATAGAAAGTTAAAATAAATATCGCTACTGTTTGTGAATTACTCAACAATGACAGCGATTTTTTATGATTTTTGGATCCTCTTTTCAACCACCAAATTCTTTATATTTGGAAACAGTGTTTGAATGGTACACAGTCCGAGTGCACGTTGTAACTTGTGATCCGTTAGTTGATTTCTATGTCGGGATTTGTTAATCTTCAACAAAGAAAAACAAATTGCTCCCAAATGCCTAAATAAACACAAGATTATAGCAGCATGTTCATACAATCGGAAGATTTGTGTAAAAGTCACACAAAGTTTTCTTGGTTGCAAATTTCTCCCTCAGTTCAGGATCACATTTTAGGTTCAAGAGTTTCAACTGCACGATCAACCCCCATAGAATGAGGAGTCGCAAACATTTCAAAAATGCGTTAAAGATATTCAAATCCTGGATCTTTAGTGAAATTCGTAGTTTAGTTCTCCCAGTATTTGCGCACAATCTTGTACGTTTGCGGTCGTTATGGAAATCTGAACGGTCCTTTGTTTTGAAAACTCCACGAAATAGTTGTACTTCGACTGACATTCCCGTAGTAATAATATCACTTTAAAGGCCTTGATTCTGTCGTGCATTTGGGTGATTGTTTGACCTTTGCCTTCAAGAGAGAGGTTCAACGCATTCAAATACCTTGTTATATTTGTTAGAAATGCTAAGTCACAAATCCATTTTAACTTTACTTAGTGTCGTTCCGGAATAGGTGTATCCATTTGTTCCATGAATGAAACGATATCTTCTCGCAGTTAAATACCACCACCACTCAAGTTCTGCTAGTGTAAAATGTAAAGGATTGGGAATTGAGAACTACCATTTTGTTCCTCGACCATATCGGTGATCTCAGCTAGTGCCGAAGAATAATAACAAATGCCACTGCAGCATTTACTAGCTGAGATTGCACATCCATGAAGGACCACAAGCTTATTGCTACAAATTCGCTTGTTGGCAAATGTGGTTTCCCCCCCCTTTTTTTCTTTTTTTTTTCTTTCTTTTTATTTCCCCCCCCTTTTTTTCCCCCACAAATATACTACCAATGAAAGATGGTAACTTTGGTGCTGTCACAAGGACGTACAGACGATTCGCTAATATGTTCCAGCGGTGCGTCGGCATTTTGATCAGTTTTGTGTAGGCTATGCTCCTAATGCTCCCCTGGCATGTTTGTAGGTTATGAAATCGCCGAACAGCCATCGTCACTCGGAAATACTCTCTCCTGTTGCTTTTGTCCCGGAACTCTGCCCCTGCTCCAATATGGCCACTGATGTACACTATACAGAGAAGGGTATTTCATAATGCCAGCTTGAATTTATCCTAAGCAAGTGCTGTCATGCATAAGATTTGCACGCTGTGCAAATAGGTAACGGACATTATCATTAAATGTTTACCATTCAAAAGTAACTGTGACTGCTAGCACGATAGAAAATTGTAAGTTTGGTCCTAAAAACATCATAAATTGAATTATCATGAAATTATATATCATTAAAATAACAATGTCACGGAGATGAAGTTGACTCACTTTTGAACTAAGTATATCCTTAATATTATCGTTTGTCATCATCTGAACACATTTGTGAGTGATCCATCTTTCTCTAATAGCTAAACTTGAATTTGTAATTCGACAACAAATACTGACATATATCTTATTGCAGTTTTCTTACCTTTCGTAAAAACATCTAACCATTAATAAGATATTCAAGATGGTATTTTATTATGTATGTAAACGACAGGTAACGATGCAGTGACATGATAAGCGTCAATGCAGGGAGAAAATGAACAGCACATATACTAAACATTTATTAACAGAGGCGCAGCGTTCAGTTGTCTTGTTCTTTTAAGTGAGAAATGTTGGATTCATCACATCTAATAGTAAGAAATCCATCGCAGGTTGAACTCAAGGTTATGTAGCCTTGAGCGCGGTCAACGCGTGTATACCTGTGGCATTCCACTCTCCGGCTAGAGCTTCAGCTACCTTAACTACTGGTGTTCCTTCGTCACTTTCGTATGGTCATCAAGTACACTTGGAGAAAGAATGAAAGATGTTAGTAAGCGGTTTCAACAATGCTATCATTGTTGTTTTTGTGAGAAATAGATGGAAATATTGTCAGTAGAATAATAATTATTGCGTTCATATGCCCATCAATCTTAGTTGGGAGGCATAGGATAGCGTGATTAAATATGCATACGAGTAAATAAACAGAGACCTGAAGAGTTGATTTAAGAGCGAAAGCGTATATTTCTCAGAGTGCATTTCGCTTTAACAGGACTTTACCAGCAGAGAAAAAAATAACATCCATTTCCATCCGAAAATCTACTGCAGCATTTTCTTTTTTATTTTGAAGCAGTAAGATACAAGACCATTCTTTTCACTTGCCGAAAAAGAGACAGAATTCAGGGCGTGAAACCGCCGATAAATTTTGCTCAGAGGCCTCTTCTTTCAGGCCTGAGGTTCTTTTACGTGCCATAAATCTACGACAGGGGACCCACGGCTTTACATAGGAAGCCATTACTCAGGATTTTTATATTCGAAAAAATCCATCGACCCTGGCCCGAATGGAATCGGCAATCTTGGGTATACGAGGCAAGCATGGTTACCACTATACCACCAGGACCGACACTGAGTGTTTCCTTTGTTTCACTGATTGTCATTGCTTACTAACTTTAGTCAGGTGAGCTGACGCCAAATTAAGCAGCGCAGAATCTCATATAAATAAATAAAAGAAGTAATGCTTAATATAAGTTCAAAGGTGATTCTGGGACACCTTGTTTGATTTGAAAACCGTTTCCATCGTGCTGAGTTTAAAAACAGTCATGCCCTAGAGTAGGCTGAGAAATTTAAAAAAGACTTTAAAATACCTTACATTTCTTGATATTAACCAATAAATAAGCAGCGATCGAAGTTCTGTTATAATGTTACTTTGTTGATACTTCTCACCATTTGAAGGAAAAAAGAGAAAAGGGTGGTGACAAAACATATAATGGTGAACTTAAAATTAAATTGGGAAAGATTTCAATAAACAGATATATTAATTGTTCCTGCAAACCATTGCACTAGGGCGTTATTGAATTTTTAGCTGAATAATGTGAGGCCAAAACTAGAAGTGCTGAGATCTTTGTTAAAAAAAGTGAGTTATGCGAGATTTAGTGTGAAGTAATGCCTTCTATTTTTTCTTCCCTCTCAATTTACAAGAAAACTAAGTGAAATTTACACAACATGTGGCCACAAACTTTCATAATTAATTTCTCACATTTCCGCCTAAGATTCGTGCCTTTCAACGGTTTTGTCCGGGTATGTTTTCCCGTGTGGTGAAGATCATTATCCTGAACATGAGAGATAAATCGTCAGTTGTTACCGGCATTCAGCACGAACAATC